>JAPTHN010000010.1:48004649-48489220 GCA_026936325.1 Platynereis dumerilii | reverse complement strand
TAGAATTTCTGAATAGCAAAAAGGGTCATTCTTCAATGTCTTCACCGTTTAAAAAATAACATATTTAAAATTGAAATTGACCTTTTCGTTTTTCAAAATTTCAGCATCGGAGACAGAGAACTCTATGACGATGAACTGCCTGAGAAACTGCAATACACCCTCCTAGGAGCGTGGGGCGACCGCCCAGGACAAATGACCCCTCGTACCCCTAGGTCAAGGTCGGCTGCCAGTTCTAGAACCCCGGTGCCCCCGGCAACCCCTCCTCCTGCTCCCATCACTGCTGGTGCCGTCGGCCATGCCGCAGATGCCGCCTCCAAACTGAGAAGGAGGTCCATTTCCGAGAACCAGTCCCCGGCAGATCTTTCGTGAAATGTTCCGATGAAAGATAATCAAGCATTTGATTGACTGAACAGTGAACAGTGTAATATTAGAACGTTTTGATTCAAATTGAAAATCTAAACATCCTCCAACAGGTACCCTCCAAACTTAGGGCAACTGGCAGCCTATTTTGGTGCAGTTAAAATCCTTCTTGTTTTTATCAGGTGAAGCGTGCCCCGATTCGGCAGGGTTACTGCACAGGAGGGTGCCCTTACGATGAAACTTGGAAAGAATCGTTTTATATTACACTCAAACAAATCCAAAACTATTAGTAATGTATTAGTATTACCTTGACTTTCTGTGATAACCAAAGAAAAAGTATTATTTTTAAAGCCAGCTGTGATAAATTTTTTTTATATATTACCATTATATAGTTTGTTAATTGTAGGCCTATATTTGTGATATTCGTTTTCGCACTTTTGTGTTTTTCTGATAATTTTGGTATCTTGTAATTCAATAAAGTGACACAAATAAACTAATAATGCATTTAAAAATCCAGTCTTTGTTTTTTTCCCATATTCATCTTTATTTTAGAAAAAAATCAGCATTTGCAATAAAAATGACTAGAACCACACAATGGCACACAAGACAATAATAATACATGAAATATATGGAATGTAATAAAATAAATTGCAGTTGAACAGCCCTTGAAATGTATCACCAACAGAAAGAGACTATCACGAACAAAGGAGGATGTTTAACTCCCAAAAAGGAGCATGTCAAAATGATACAACATACATCGGAAGGAACCTTTATATTACAAAGCAAGAACAAATTTGCAATTCTGCATAATTCAATCACTTCCATGTTAAATTAATTACATCTCGCAAAAATTGCACAAATAGACTGTTGACTTTATCGTACAGGTACATTTTTGACAAATGGTAGGATAAACAAACTGTTGTGCATGATAAGGCATTCTAGTAATGTGAAGGCACAGATATAAAATTATTGGAACAAGATTAATTTATCCTTGCATAATCAGTGATCATCAATGTTAATCATGATCAATAAGGCAATACAAGGAAGTGGCAAGGCTTGGTGCGTCGCAGCAAATATTTTCAATTACAAGAGCTCTTCCATTTAAAACATTGGGAGCGCTTTTGAAATAAAAGTCAAGTAAGGCGGTCCAATGGTCAGGACACCTTCCATCTATTGTGCTGGGTTCTGGATTCAAACTTCTGTCTCAACATTTTTCGTAGCAATATTTGTTGAAAAGGCCATGCTGAATGTGTATAACCATGCCTGTAATAACTGGTACATAATTCCATTTATCACAAGATCACTTCTGTTTTACTGTAAGTATTCTCTTGCGTTTATCATATATACAACAAAAGTAATGGCTTTACCACAATATGACACCCTGAATTCACATTTTAAGTTATAAACATTGCAGTCTTTGAATTGCAGTTAGTTACAGAAAGACATTGGTAATGGAAGGAAGATGGGAGGAGGCCTCGTAAAGAGGAGACTCATGTGCTGCCACCAAGTTGTAGTACGAGGAACTATAGCCGTTAAGAGGGCGCTCTGATGATCCCGCATCTGGAACATAAATAGAAATTGATCTATATTATAGTATTGAAAAAGGTTCATGAGTTCATTAAATCTTTGGAGACAATCCTGGTGCTGATGGTGGAATATATCTTTTCTGTCATTTCATCTTGTCATTCTGCGGCGTCATTCAGTCATTTGCATGTTATGCATAGGATAAACGTTTTTATTCAAACCAAAATTTCTACTACTTAGGCATAATTAACAATGCAATCAATTAAGGCTTCAGTTGATCAAATTATGCCCTAAAATGGCCAAAAGTACTCGACATACAATGTACATCGTAACAATTTCGAGAATCATTCACCAATTAAGACTATCTCCATACCTGTATATCTGTTGGTAGTTGGATTGGGAGCCACTTCCGTCACACTTTGACCCCCTTTGGCCTGCGGACACCGAGGGGCGCATTTGTCAAGTAGATTTAACGGGTCATGTGACTCTGTAGGTGGGGCACAGTTTCCACGAGATTGGATGACGGAAACGTGTTCTGCAATTGGGCGAGAGGACGGGGCACTGCTTACCGGGTTGAAGTACTCTGTGAAGATAAGATAAATTTAGGCCTAAAATAAAAATAATTCTAAAAGAGCAAATCAATGCTCAGAACGTTTAAAGGAACTTTTTTCATGATCATTTTAAGCTGCAAGCACAGACACTCACCGTGACTTTGGTGATATGTAGTTCCGGAGTAGGAAACAGGGATTGTAGTGAAAGCACTTCCACCTGTACCTATGCTGCCCTCAGGTGGATGGGCTGAAGTACTCGAATATGCGTTTCCTGATGAAGAACTAAAGGGGAAAAAAATTAATTAAATTCTACGCTCTATGAAAACTAAACTGGTGGCATATTATCCTTATATTACTTTGATGCATGCTTTGCATATAGGATAAAATATATTGTATTTTCTTTCGTGCTCAACTTATAAATGGTATCATAGGTACTTTGAATAAAGCAGATTTACATGATATAAATTACAACCTTATGAAATCCCAAGATTGTCACAATGATTGTCACAATCAGTCTTTAACATTTGACTCACTTGTAATAAGCATCTGCACACTGTCCCTCAATACCCGACCCGTAAGGCATCTGCAGTTCACCTCGCGAGTGGTAGGGGGCTCCACCATAGCTGGGTTGTCGGAAATTGTTGGGGTAGGACGTCACAGGGTGGTGGTACGTGCCCCAGTGGCTGGAATGGTTGTACGTTTCTTGACCTGTGTGAACAAAGATTTCGTCAATAGTCTTATTTTGATTGAATACATGTTTTGCAAAATTGTTGATATCTGCAGTCAGAGTCGACTTTCCACACACACGAAGGCTGAGATAGATAGACGCATATGGATGTCGAGAAGTGCAGCCCTTCTAGGGCAGTTCAGGCCACTCACTAGGTTGATTAATAAAATGGGAGTCCCCAACACAGTATACATTTATTCCATGTGAGGGATCTTTTACTTGCCCAGTAGAGACACTGAAAACGCGCCAATTTTATGCATTTGTTGAATTTGGCAAATAGATATTTCCTCCCGATATGAATACTGGAGCACTTCATACAGTGTCCCACATCTTAATTTTTACTAAGTTGTACGTACCTAAATACGGGTAAGCATGCGTAGGCGACATTAAAGTAGATGCGTTGCCATGGTAACTGCGATGGAGGGGGTTGACAACAATCGGTGAAACAGGAGGGGTCAGGAGATTGCTAGGGTTCATCGCCTGAAATTAAAAGCACAATAACTAAAAAAGTCTAAGCCATACTGGTTGTGACCTCTCTCAATGCTGCTTGGATAATTAAATTGGTTGTAACAATTACATAACCTGAAACTTGACTGTGGAGCATAAAGGGCCTTTTTTTAAAAGATCCAGAGATGTCTAGTATGTATTAGTAGTAGAATATGCAAACTCAGAATTCAATTTATGATACAAGATACTAGACTTTATTTATACTCCGGGTACAACAGTAAACATTAGCTTGGGAACTCACATGCGCCATGGCGGCCATCTGACTCAAGTAGTTCTCATTGGAGGTGACAGAGGGCACTGCGGAGAAAGGAGGTTCCATGAAAGATTCTTTTTTGATGGAAGGAGCGCTCTCCGAACTGGAGGTGGAATGGGACATGGTGAGACGTTCGTTGTTGGCAAGGAAACACGTCCCAGGGATGGAGGAGAGGTTGGGCTTGATGCCCTGGTCATCTGTGGACAGATAAAGAAGACAATATATCATTATATTCATAATTTGAAAACATGATCTTTTGTGTGTGTGTGTGTGTTTGTTCTTTACGTCTCATCGGCACCTTGTTGGGCTATTTAGAGACATCCTTGGTTTGTGTCAAGGTTCTTGATATGTTAGGTGTTTGAGATGTGACAGGCGCTTTTGTTGTTGCTTGTCATTTTTCTCTTGTGTGCATAAGTCAGATTCAGGATATTTCACAGTTTCTCCCGTCTTTGGTCGGTCTGGTGAAGGCGTTATCAGAAAGAGATCCATGAAAAGGGCATTAAGTTGAATCCTTTTCCGTGGTGACGAATGTAAAACTGGGCTAGGGTAATCTGCGTCTTGGTCAATTTTTTCCATGTCCTATTCAACTATGTGCTTGGCTTCAGGAAAGGAACATCCTGTGTCAATCACATATTGTACAATTTCTTTTTCTCTCTTGAAGACTTCACAGTTGTGGCTAAACGCAGGGTGGTCCCCTCTGCAATTGACACAATGCGAGGGCCTGAAGCATGGTTTGTCTCTCGTGTGAGTGTGATCTCGATCACCACAATTGGCACAAATTGTGAACCGTCTACATGTTGTGCCGATATGGCCATACAATTGGCAATTGAAACAGCGTTTTGGTCGAGGAAAGAGTGGGCAAACTCTGCACTTTTCAAAAGCTACAGGTACTTTCTTGGGTACATTGTTGGTTTTGAATGTCAGTTTTATGGATTCATAACCATTTCGTTGAGACAAACGTTTGAATTGGGTAATGCCATGTTTTCGGAACCACTTTGTGAGTTGTGAGTCCGAGCATGTCTTGCTCTCTTTCGAGAAGATAATGCCTTTGCCTGGTTTTTGGAAAGGTTCAATGGAGACTTGTGTATTCGCTATTTCTTTGACAAGTGTCATTTTCTCTTTTTGTGTGTCATTCTGTGGGTGAATGAGAAATGTTCCATTGAATTGACGTTGTATTTTATCTGCTACTGTGTTGTCACAAATGTCTGCAACAATTTCGTACACACTGATTGCTGATAGGTCCACTAGCGATTTCTCAAGTCCATTTATCACAAGGCAATTTTCCTCTTTTGACATGTGTGAGGGACGGTCAGGGTCAATCAAGTCATCTGATGATGTACTTGTCCGTGGGAATCTTGGTAGTCCAGTTGCAAATTTTTCGATCTCGGCCTGGTTTCCCGCTGAGGGACGCGCACCTTGGTAACCCGGTTGACGTACGATCCGGTTTGGAATCATGGTATATGACATATTCATTGATATTCCCCTGTAAGGTAGGGGACACACCGTGCATGCGCACTGTTTCATGTTGGCCACTACGGATAGAGGTCTTCACCTTAGTGTTACCACCCACCGCCACGAGGAGGCCCGAGACCTGCGGGGGCACATGATCTTTTGTAAAAGCATGGAGGTCGATTTATGCGATTCGGCATGGCAGACCCAAACAGCAAACACTACTTGGTGGTCGTTGCTATCCTGAATTAGTAATAACCATAGAACTACACATGTCCACTTATTTCATACAATGGTATTCAGATGACAACTATTACTGGTTTTTTACAAATTAACATAAAGGCAGGTGCGGACAGGGCAGTCATCTTAACGCTACAAGGAAAATCATGTTCCATGGTTTTGAAAATCTGGGGGAACTAATAGCCCCTCGACAATAAAAAGTTTCTGCAAAAAATTCCACACTTGGGCTTACCTGTCATAGTGTGTTTCTCCAACTGCATCTGGACTTCCGAGTCTTTCTCAAAATGGAGTTGTGACTCCAGCGCCAAAAGGATGTACTCGTCTAGCAGCGTTCTGATCAGGTGGAAGGAGGCTGGAACGGAAACAGATCAATGCATAAGGCACATTTATATCTCCTTAAAAATATGTCAAGCTACAAACGTAGTAAAGCCACCATTGGTCCAAACAAGGATAGCACTTCACTGCAAATAATAATGGGGTATTGCGTAGAGCTGGTCAATCAAAATTGTGTGGGTGAAATAATTCCAGTTTAAATTCAATAGTAAGCGACATTTTGGCCAGAACTTAAGCCACACGATGTAACCAATGTTTTTTAGAGAAAATTTTTGAATAAAACTTATTGAAAACTCAAAATATCCTCACAGGGCACAACCAACAATGTCATATATTCACAACAAAGAGAATATAACTCTTATAACTTACCAAAACTCTTGGCATTGTTGAGAGTCAAATTATGCATAATACGAGCACCAAAGAACGACCATTTTAGTAGGAACTGTTGAGCTATCTTCTTGAACGAGCGGCCATTTTGTTTACTTGGCTGAAAAGAAGGAAAAACATTCTATTTAAAATTGACTTTGAAACATACAATGACCTAGGGCAGGTTAAATCTGGCAGCAGTAAAATGTGTTTAATTCACTGGTTACAAATTCAACAAGTCACTCTCTACACACCTTGATAATGCGATTGTCCACTACTGCATCCAGCCACTCAATAAATGCCTCTACTGTCGCTTGTTTTCGAAGGAGTTCTTTGAATTCTCTCATCACTAGAGGAAAATAATAATATCAGAATGAAATACACTGAAGGTGAAACTTTGATGGCTACAACGTATTTTAAGTTAGATGAAACAAAGAAAATGTCATAAGATATTAAAGATGAAACTCTATTTCAAGTCGATGGACAATGAAAACAAGAAACACAAGCTGAGAAGCATTTAACTGGCAAATAAAACAGATTGAACAGAACAAGAAGACAGGATGAAATCTTTTAAATATTACCAATCAGAACAATTTTCTCTGCATAATATATGGAGCACTTTTATAAGGAAAAATGTGCTTGATAATGTTCGAGAAAAATTAATCAATGAAGTACTAGATCGTGGTAGATCAAATGATAGCCTGCCAGATGTCATGGAATCAAACCATGGTAATATAACTGATGCAAAAAACATAGCTAATCATTTTAACCAATATTTTTCTTCCATTGGAATAGAATTAGCTAATAACATCAGACATACATCAGTAGATCCTTTAAACTATATTTCGTCAGTCCCATCACATAACCTAACACTAACTGATATAAATGAAGAAGACTTAAAAAAGGTGTTCTCAACTCTAAAAAACTCTGCTGCAGGTTACGATGGAATTCGTCCATCAGTTTTAAAATCAGTATTTGATCAAATAAAAGTGCCTCTCATACATTTAATTAACATTTCATTTCGTCATGGTGTATTTCCAGACAAACTCAAACAAGCTGTAATTACCCCTATTCACAAGCAAGGTAATAAAAAAATTGTAGGTAACTATCGTCCAATATCAGTTTTAAGTGTTTTTTCCAAAATATTTGAAAAAATTATGTATAAACAGCTCAACAACTATTTAATTAAATATAACATTTTATATTTACACCAGTATGGATTTCAAGAAGGCCATTCTACTGATCAAGCACTTGTTACGGTTACAAATTTCATTCATAATGCTCTTAATGATAAAGAACAAGCTATTGCAGTTTCAATTGATTTAAAAAAGACATTTGACACTATCAATCACTCGATCCTACTTCGTAAGCTGTCACGCTACGGTGTAAAAGATAATGCCCTTTCTTGGCTCGCAAGTTACCTCGAGAATAGATATCAGAAAGTTAAATATAGTCCAACTGTTTTTTCTGAGAATGAATTAATGAAATGTGGAGTCCCCCAGGGTTCTACCCTTGGCCCTCTTTTATTTTTACTTTATATTAATGATTTACCTTGTACTAGTGACATACTTACTTTTGTTTTATTTGCGGATGACACTAATATTTTTGTAAAAGGCAAAAATTTAAGTGAATCAATAGATATTTTTAATGCTGAGTTAGTTAAGCTATCTGATTGGTTCTCGGCAAACCAACTGTCCTTAAATGTTCAAAAAACCAAATGTATTCTTTTTTCTAATAATAGGAGTAATCCTGATATCTTGATTAGGTTAGATGGTATGCTAATAGAACAGGTTAAAGTGATCAAATTCTTAGGAGTTTTTATAGATTATAAGTTAACATGGAAATATCACATTAATTACATAAATAACAAAATAAGCAAATCAATAGGTATACTATACAAAGTAAGGCGCATCTTGAATAAAGAATGCAAACTTAACTTGTACAAAACCTTTATTTTACCGTATCTAAACTATTGTAATATCATTTGGGCTACAACCTACAAAACACCACTAAAACCATTATTTATTAAACAGAAACGAGCCCTTAAAATTGCTCTTAATTTGCATAATTTAACTTCTACCAATACTGTTTTTGAAATTGCCAAGGTTCATTCTATTTATGAAATTAATGATATCCATATATGCATTTTCATGTTTAAGTATACTAATAATCTATTACCATTAAGCTTTACAAATATGTTTCAACTGAGAAGAAATACTCTGTCATTATCAACAAGAAGTGCTTCTAACTTGTATTTACCTTTTCCAAGGATAGAAAAATTCAAATTTTCAATTTTGTATATGGGACCCAAATTATGGAATTCATTACCAGATAGTATGAAAAACTTTAATACATTAGTCCAATTTAAAAATAACATTAAGAAAGTCATGTTTGTATCAAACAATAGGAAATTCTGAATCTAATTATATTTTGTACCATTATTTAGTTTACTAATATTTCTTGTTTAATTTCACTGTACAAACTGATTTATAGTTCTCTCTTGTGTGTGTCTGAAGCTATATGCCTATTGCGTAACTGTTTTCCAGGCTAACAAGCCCTCGGGGTTTTACGCCTGAATGTGATTGGAACCGCAAATGTTGTAATTTTTATGGTGAAATAAAAAAAAAAAAAAAAAAAAAAATAATTAAACAATTTTCAAAGCTTATCAAGATAATGAGATATGCGTTAGACCTAATTAGACGTACATTCAGCGTTCATGTCAGTGTCCACCTCAGGGCTGGGTTCTTGCTCCTCCTGAGGGCTGCTTCCGTAGCACAAGTTGGTCACGTCTATTTTGTCAATGTCTCCGATCATCTGGTTCACCGTTGCGGCATCGTAGAGAACTGGTCTGGCGGTCTGTATCAACAATATCAAAAGAACTATGTTATATTCATTGTACATTGCAATACTATTTCTTGTAAACAATCTAGCTTGACTAAGGTCCTAAAATTAGGAAAATGTAATGATGCTTCAATTAAAAGATTATTTACCGTAATCTATTCTATTTGTACTATTACCAAGAACCTAATCTCATATTCATAATCACAACTTGCAAACTTCAGAAATAATAATTTTTTGTAATCATGGATTACTAGAACCCACTATCTAACATTGGTTGCCAGATAGGCTTAGTCTAGTTATCATTACTTATCAATTTGTAATAAAAAAAATCTCATTATGACATTGACCTGCGCAAGATGCAGGAAGGACGTCTGTCTCTTGAGACTGAGGCCAAATCGCCTAGCAACAGGAAGTCGGAGGTTACAGGATCGTTGCGGAAGATTCTCCATGGCAGACGACACCCACAGGTCCCAGTGTTTGGCAAGGTTGCGGATGTCGCATAGCAACCTAAATAAGCATGAATAATAAAAGTAAATAGATAGACATATATAGTAATAGCTTTTGGAATAGCCTTTCATAAATTAGATTGCGCTTTGCCAAAATGGAATCTTACGTATCAGGCATCTCTTGCATAGTGGCCGGTATGAGGACATCCATGAGAGTCTGAAATTAGACACATAATTTTTTGTTAGATAAGGACTGCTAGTCTATTACAACATGGAGAAGGCGCCACTCTAAAAGAGGTTCTGCTTCAGCAATGACTGAAAAATAAAATGATTATTTAGCACACTGCTGAAAAAATCTAGAGCCATTGTAGTGGGGGATCTTAGTGAATGGACTGTGCATTTCCGGATATAACGTGAAATTTGGCAGAGGGGTAAATAAGATCTAGAAGAACAAGTTTTTTGCTTCCATCCGCCATCTTGGAATTCAAAATTTTGAAATCAAAGATGGCGGAAGGAAGCAACAGTGTGCCAAAGTGTCAGCTTCCACTTACTTTGTAGAGAATGTTGTCGCAGAAGCAGATGATGTCGATGGTGATGTCGTAGTTCATGAGGGGAAGGAGGTGGTCGGGGAGGCCCTGCCAGAAGTGCAGGAGGAAACTCTGGATCTGCAAAAAAATTTAAAATGTCATAGTCAAAATATTTCAAATGGAAAAAAGGACATATTTCTACAGATTCAACCTCAATTCTAACAAAGAAACAATCAATCTATATATCAAAAGGTTTGCAATGCCGGACACAATTTAGATCAACACTACACAATCTTGCTAGGCAATAGGGTGATGCTCTACAATCGCCATCACTGGATATTTCCAGGGTTCCCACTCTTCAGCCAAGTTCAAATTCAAGGTTTTTTCCAGGTTTTTCAAGGCTGCCAAAACCAATTTTCTGCAATTTTTTCAAACTGATATTGCGCCCCGGACACTCATCAAAGTCCACAATTTGTTCGACTGCTTCAATTTTGGCAAGAGAACCCCAAATTCCAGACTGTTTCCAGGTTTTTGGTGGAAATATCACTTTTTCCAGGTTTTTCCAGGCCGGGAAAACCACAACACAAAATTCCAGGTTTTCAAGGTTTTCCAGGTTGACTGGGAACCCTGATTTATACTTGGGTGCAGTGGAAGGATGGATGAAAGGGGCTTTACGTCCTGTATTTATGCACTTGGTAGGCTAATTAGGACAGGAGGAGGACACGGCAATGAGGCGAAGGTCGCCGAAGGATGATTGAAACAGCCGTCCAGCATATGCCCAGGTGACCGGGAAGAGCTGGATTCGAACCTTGGACCCAGCGATTGATAGTCCAGCACGCTACCACTAGACCAACCCGCCCCCCGGGTGCAGTGGAGCAAAAACTAATGGAGAATCTGCTCAGGTCCTTCATCCTAGCTACCATTGTCGCGACTTAATACTGCAATGTCTCAGCATGCCGACAACTACCTTATTCATTTAGCCACGGCACCTCTCAGTCAGCTCCTCCATACTGTCCCATTTGAGCTGATGCTATCAGTTATTTTGTTCCCACAGTCGAAAAGGTTGAGACTTAAGGGTCACTTTACAATGTTCTCTTAAAATCCGTCCTGAAATCTAATAATGCCCGTAATGTTCTTAGAAAGTCATTGATTAAAAAATCGTAAAGAGCACAGAAATTCCAAGTTCACTGATATGAGTAAAGTTATGGATTATACATTTACTGCTATAAACATGCAGTTTTACATGTACTCCATTTACAACATTCACGAGAAGGAGAGATCATCAGTTGGTCGAGCTTTCGATGAGGACCATTGCTTTTATCGCTCCAGTCAGCTCCTGGAGGGGCAATAAATTCTGACGAGAGGTCTCCCACAAGTATGCAGAGAGAAAAGCAACAAGGGAAAAATAATAACAGACTTCTGATACACCTGATACACAAGTACATCCTGCGTACAAGCTGTTGCCATGGCGATATGATGCTATGAACACTAAAATGTTCCAAACATGGTGGCCATTTTTTCTTGTCAAGTAGCATTCTGAATATGTTATTGAGTCAATACTGACTAAATGCAACTGCATTACTAATACAGAAAATAAGTTTATAAGATCAATAAAAAGCTAATTCAACATTGTTAATTTGTTTTGATTCCTAAACTATATCATTAGTTTATAATCAGGTAGATATAAAACCATGTGAAACATTGAATAGAAAGACTTTTTTCAGGAGAAATTTCAATTTTATTCTTCTGAAACATTTTGAACTACACGATAATTTATAGAATTAACACCTTTATCAACGCAGCCCATTTACAATTAATTAAGGAAATATTAAAAGCTATAAAAACCAACCTCTTGGAAATTGGAGTTGATGGCTGTGTCTAAGATGCATTGGCAGTGGGTCTTGTACATCAAAAGAAAGGTCTCTACCTGCAAAAAAAGTAGAGAAAAATATCAACTAAAAAAGAAAGCAAATGTGTAAAGAGACTTTGGCTTTTTCTTACTGATTGGCTGCGAAAGTGTCAGTAAAGTTGATAAGAGCCGTTCTGCTTACAGACACCATTCGTCACACCAATAACCATTGAACGGCATTCAAGAAATGAAGCATTAACCACATAAACAAAGCACCTCCAATCCCCTATCGGGATCTTTTTTCTGCATCAGTTTTTTAAAATTTTTACATCAGATGATTTCAAGTAGCCAACAGCCAGAAGTCAGCATTTTCATGTTGAAAGACATTTTGAGGTAGACACAATTGACAAATATGGAGCACCAATCTAATGTAGGAATCTTTGGGAAAATATGGGGATTAAGAACACTTTGCTACACATCCAGAACAGATAAATTGTACTTTGCTATGCATCCAGAACATCCAGAACAGATCTAAAATCACCATATTGACTAATCTGTTTGAAACAAGAATAACAAATCCAGAATTAAAACTTGTGGCAGCTGGTTAGGCCATGCAGAAACTGGGTTTGTGGCAGCTGATTAATTAAGTCTGTACAATAGCTGGGTTTGTGGCAGAGTTAATTTGGCTTGTGCAATAGTTGGGCTTGAGGCAGATGGTTAATTCGGCCTATGCAGTAGCTGGGTTTGTGGCAGAATGGTTAATTAGGCTTCTGCGATAGCTGGGTTTACGGCAGCTAGTTAATTAATTTGTTTGTGCAATAGCTGGATTTGTGGCAGCTGGTTAATTAGGATTGTGCAGTAGCTGGGTTAGTGGCAGTTGGTTAATTAGGTTTGTGCATTAGGTCTGTGCAATAGCTGGGTTTGTGGCAACTAGTTAATTAGGTTGGTGCAGTACCTGGGTTTGTGGCAGCTGAATAATTAGGTCTGTGCAATAGCTGGGTTTTTGGCAGCTGGGTTTGTAGCAGCTAGTTAATTAGGCTTGTGCAGTAGCTGGGTTTGTGGCAGTTGGTTAATTAGGTCTGTGCAATAGCTGGATTTGTGGCAGCTAGTTAATTAGGTCAGTGCAACAGCTGGGTTTGTGGCAGCTGGTTAATAGGCTTGTGCAGTAGCTGGGTTTGTGGCAGTTCGTTAAATAGGCCTGTGCAATAGCTGGGTTTATAGCAGCTGGTTAATTAGGCCTGTGTAATAGCTGGGTTTTTGGCAGCTGGTTAATTAGGCCTGTGCAATAGCTGAGTTTGTGGCGGATGGTTAATTAGGCCTGTGAAATAGCTGAATGTGTGGGATCAGATTAAGGCAATGTGGTAGCTGGGTCTGTGGCAGCTAGTTAATTAGGTCTGTGCAATAGCTGGGCTTGTGGCAGCTGGTTAAGGATATGTAGCTGCTGGGTTTGTGGCATAACTCATCCCTGGACCCTAGATCATCGCCGCAACACCGAAACCTGAACCGGGAGGAAAACTCAGATCTGGAAATAGTGTTATAGCCAGCTTCCAGTACATCCATAGGTATCCATAGGTATAATTAGGCTTGTGTGATAGCTGGGTTTGTGGCAGTTAGTTTATCAGGTCTGTTCTGTTCAATAGCTAGGTTTGTGGCAGCTGTTAAAGGCAATACAGTAGCTGTGCTTGTGGCAGCTGGTTAATGAGGCCTGTGCAATAGCTGGGTTTGTGGCAGCTGGTTAAGTTGGGCCTGAGCAATAGCTGGGTTTATGGCAGCTGGTTAATTAGGCCCGTGCAATAGCTGGGTTTGTGGCACTTGCTATGCAGTAGCTTGTTAAGGCTGTGCTGGTTTTGTGGCACCTGATTGAGGCTTAGCAGTAGGTCATTTTTGGGTAGTTGATTGCTCAGGAGGCAGATACTTTTTTGGCAGGGTAGTAGAAGCCTCTCTGTCGGCCGATACTTTTGAGGTACATGCCTATATCAAGCCTGTGCAGTAGTTCATTCGCAGTAGCAGTCTGACCTCGTGTATGCTGCTCCTTCGGTGGCCTGCGGTGGCTCCCCCTCACTTTTGATTTATCATCTGACATCTTTCTCGGTGATAAGCTCAGCTAATACAGACTCGCCAACGATTTATAATGTTTGCCAAGCGGCAGTGAGCAGGCAGCAGAAAGGCCAGTAATTCATAGAGGGAGCCTTAATGACTCATTAATTAAACGCCACATTGGCCTCAACTTGAGGCTCAAGCCACACCTCAACACTCAATTCACCAACAAACCTCACCACTCAGAGCAGTCACCACTCACTACTACTCACTAGTCATTGACTGGTGATCTTATAAAAATTTGCCTCATTTCAGAATCAAACTTCAAAACTATTGGAAATCACTCCATTAATAGTTTTCTTCTATTATTTCTGTGGGGAATGGTTGAAGGTACATGATCTGCAATGTTGCTGTGCCGTCCCACGAAGCAAAAATTTAATTCTGGTAGTCGAAAGCTTGGACAACTTTTTCACACAGCTGCACAAGTGTAGTTTATGACAAATCATCTCTGAAATATCATTTCAGAGTGAGTGAGTGAGTTTGTGTTTTACGCCCCATCAGCACCAGTGTGGGCTATTTAGAGGCAACATTGGTTAAATATCATTTCAGAAGTATAGATTACTTTTAAGTTTCCTGAATATGAAATATATCTGCCGCATTCAAAAAAGTAGTTTTGTATTGTCTTGGAACTACTAGTAACGTCATAGTTTGAAAGTATCTTAAATATTTGTGAATTAAAAAAATTCCTTTCAGTCATTTTATAACAATAATCAAGCTTATCGCGTCATTTTGCAGCCTTGAAACTTTTTTAAATATTACTGTGTGGGCTTCGTATCACTATCATTAGGCCTTACATAATTGATCTTTAGCTTCTCGGATCCTTTTTTATAATATAAAAAAAAAATTTTTTTTTTTCAATTTTTTTTTTCCATCGGCAGGAAATCCATTGTGTCGACGGGTCCGCGAAGCTAAGAATCAATTATGTGTGGCCTTAGTGAGCCGTATGATTTGAATTATGGTACTGATAAATTTCTTTTAATGTCATCACAATGACTTGAATTATGCGTTATGATGATTAATGGTTAATTTCTTCCTTTTGTGAATTTGGCAGCCATTTCATCTTGTTTCATCTCGTACCATCTCGATTACCCAGGAAAATTATTTCTTAAGAATTGTTCACGGCTCCATATCACAACAGATGAAACGTGAAGTGGCCGGTGCCAATCACAACATTTCTCGATCATCTGGAGGGTGTTAATTTTAAGCGTCATAAACCACGGCTGTCCGGTCGAGTTCTGTTTCGGCCCTGAGACGTCATTAAAACGGGCTTCGTTATCTTCGCAAACTGATTTAGGGTCGAACGGGAGCTGAAGAAATCTCTCTGGTGTCAGATGGGAGCCAGATAGGACTGGAAAGTCATGAAATATTTGTTAATAACAGCAGTTGGCGATAAGAGCCGACCACTTGGAGCAGATCAAAGAGCGATACAACGAGGTGCCAGGCGAAAGTGTTGAATAAACTTCATTTGGTCCGAGACGTGGCAAGATGAATATTGCAACTGCCAAGATGAAAATGCAACTGCCAAAATGAAAATTGCAACAGGAAAACTCCCATGCAGGTGAAAGTCCCAGATGAAAACTCTGTGACAGACACTCCAACATCTGATATTACTGAGCGGTGTGAGACTGAGCAACTCCAGTATTCATTCATACCACCACCTATTTTCTGTCACTTGCTGGTACTTGATAGTAGGTACTTGCTAAGAGCCACTTGCTAGTACATTGTAAATGGTACTTATAGACCCACCTGTCTCGGCTCATGATTAGATTGAGAAATCAGTCTTGCCACTATACGTATATCTGACCAGTTCTTGGAAGCAACCTTTTTGCTTGGGATAGCACTGCACCAGCATGTCCCAATGGCTACGAATATCAAGCAGATTGAAGCTTATACTGGTACTATAATGGTAGCTTGCCACTGTCCCAGAGCCATACCCAAAGCCCTACTCAGAGTCCTCTCTTTCATGTGACCTTCCCCTACATTCTATGTTTGCCCACCACCCACCACCTGAGTCTCCCACCTTCCAGTTCTTCTCCGACACCTTTGAGTTGCCACCTTAGTCCTGAACCATTGGAAAATAATCACCAGGCAAATATTGTCCCTCAAACAATCAGCTCCCTGAAATCAGCTCAGAAGCACCTTTTTTTGCCTTAACCTTTATCTTGACGGATTAAAAAAAACGAAACTGGTTAAATTTGCAGATTTGGACAGAAAAAGATTTGCTTAAAAAATGCTAACCAAAGTCTAGGTAAGACTTAAGAAGAAAAAGAGATAAGCTGTCATTGGGCAATGCTAGGGTACCGTAATATGGGGTGAATCGGGACACTGGGGTGAATCGGGACAGAACAAGGAAGCATTCTATTTCTTCAAAAAACACCAACTTCTCCTTAACTCAGGAAATTGATTTTTGGCACATTTATAGTAGACATACCAGAGCATACTTCGGTGTAGTTTTATATTTCTAACTGCAGGCAGTAAGGAGCTGCAGTACCTTAAACTTAGTACTTCGGAAAATGAATTATCAGAAGCAGGTCAAAACTTTGCGTGCACTGCAAAAAGTATAAATACAAGAGCCACCAATCTTACAGGAATCTTTTAAAACCTAGTTTTGGCCAGTTGACGGACCAGAATAGTAGACCAGATATGAGATTATGTATGTTTGGTCATGGGTTCAGATCCAGGGCAATGACAAAGTTTCTGAATCAACAAGAATAACCCTACTGATTTTCATTTGAATGTACTTGCATGGCTTTTTAATAAATATTATTGAACTTAGTATTATTAATAGATTTAGTCCAGAGTTATCAATCACTAGCAAAATTAGCAAAAAACTTCAGTTGTTGATAGTTTTCTGCTGTTTATAAAATTTTTTAAAATTTACATATTATCAATGAAATAATTTCAGATTTTCCTGAAAATACATTTTTGGCATGTTGGACATTGCTTTTTAATATCTACATCACAAGTAGCAATCACTTCAAAAAGCTAAGAAATATAGATTGTGAAAATAAAGGAGTGTCCCGATTCACCCCAAAGTAAGGGGTGAATTGGGACAGTGATTTTATGGGCCTTGGGCATTGGGAATATAAGATATCGTTTCAAGCTCTTGGGGATATTTAGACCCTGTGCTCGGACTCAATTTGGTTTAAACATATTTATTACTTTACCAACGAGCCAAAGGCTCAATTACAGGCTCAGTGGGTTAGTAGAGAGAAAAAAATAGTAGTACCTTGCAGTTATCATTTAGAATCGATTGGATGCATTAATGTAATTTAATGTACTCATTATTATTTTTATATTAACATTTGGTTCAAGTTCGTTACTACCATATAACAGAAGTTCAGTGGAAATTACATTTTCATGAAGCAAATCTCTTAATTCATTCATAAGGATTTCTCTGACAACTTGATACCTTGGGCACACAAAAAAGTAATGATGAATTGTTTCATCATTTTGCTGACAACTGCACTGTGCTGAAGTAATACAACCTTTGCTAAACAAGTGAGAATTTAAATTGGAAAAGCCGAGTCGAAGTTGTGCTAATATAACTTCATCTTTTCTGGACAGCCCAGGGGGAAAGAACTCTGGCGGCTGTAGGAATATTTTCTTTAATTTAAGTTTAAAAGATAGCAGACTTGTTGAATTTTTTACATTGGCATGAAGACCATTCCACAACATAACTGATGATGGCAAAAAACTCTTTTTGTACAGTTCTTTGTGCATCTGAGGTAAATTTAAGTAAAATTGGTCCATCCCTCGAGTAGCATACCCATGAGTGGGGCGAAGAGTATTAATAACATCGTAAAGGTATTCTTGACTTAAACCGTGATAGATGTAGTAAAGTTTCTGTAGTTTGTGAAGATTTCTCCGATGTTCCAATGAGATCCATCCCAGTTCTTTATAAAGAGCTTCACGGGAGGTATATCTCTTCGCCCCAGTCACAGTTCTTGCAGCCTCCAACTGTACAGCCTCAAGTTTGTCAGACAGCTCCTTGGTACAACTATCAAAAAATATATTGCCATATTCAAGGAGCGGTCTGACAAAAGTCAGATAGCATCTTTCAAGTGCACCCCTCGAGGCAGTGTACTTATATTGCTTTAGTAGACCCAAACGCCTATTTGCTTTGCCAATAATGCTCAATATATGCTTTTCCCAAGAGAGGTCACTTTGGAGATTCATACCCAAGTGGGAATGGCATTCCACCTGTTTCAAGTAGGTGTCTCCAAGTTTTATCAAATCAACTAATGGCCTAACTCGACCACTTTTAAAAATCATGTAGACTGTTTTGTCTACATTAATGGTCACTAGCCATTTGTCAGCCCAGCTTTTCACCTTTTGGAGATCATCATTTACATAATTTGCAGTCAATTGTATGTTTGTCGTGACGGGTTGGAACATACAAGTGTCATCTGCAAAAAGATAGGTATTGCTTGAGAGACCATCAGTTATGTCATTAATAAAAACGAGAAATAATAATGGTCCCAACACAGAACCTTGGGGGACACCAGCTGGTATTTCCATCAAAGATGACTTATTACCTGTTATAGTGACACATTGCTTACGACCTGTCAAGTAGGACTCAAGCCATTTGAAAATATTTCCTGTAATACCAATATTTTTAAGTTTAAACAAGAGGCCTCTATGCCAAACTTTATCAAAAGCTTTAGCAAGATCAAGAAAGACTGCAAAAACATACTCATTTATATCGAGAGACCTGTAAAGCTTTTCAAGAATATAAGTCATCTGGTTTATAGCACTATCATTTGGTATAAACCCTGACTGCTGTCTATTAAGTAAATGATTTTCTTTAAGAAAACCAAAAATGTGACAAAACATTAATTTTTCAAAAACTTTTGCAATACACGGTAGCAAGGATATAGGTCTGTAATTAGTACACAAAGAGGGGTCGCCCTTTTTGAACAAAGGCAAAACATTTGCAATTTTCCAAACATTGGGAAAAATACCTTTGCTAAGGGAAAAGTTAAATAATTTACAAAGGGGTTCTGCAAGAGGCAATGCTACTTCTTTTAGGATAAAGTTACCAATTTCATCAGGTCCAGTTGCCTTTGAAACATCAAGCTTGCTAAGAACACCATATACTTCATAGGGTAGAATAGTTTTATCACTTATACATATGGTTGGAATGGCAGGATTGTCTAACAGTGGTATAGAGGAGGTATCAAGAGATGATTGACTAATGAAGTGTTTATTAAATAATTCAGCTTTTTCAGCATTGTCAGTGATAAGTTTATGACCATCCTTCAATGCAGAAATTGATTGAGATGTACTAACTGAACTACATTTTCTGGCCACTTGCCACCAAGTGCTTGCATTGGTTACATTTGAAAGGGTTTGAGCAATTTGCATTTTTGCTGAACGAACTTCTCGTACAACTTCTCTTCGAGATGCCTGATAATTTACATAATCATGGTGATTGCCTGTTTGCTTAAACTTTGACCGAAGACGCTCTTTCTTTCTAAGAAGTAGCCTTATGTTAGAATTCATAAATGACTTATCATTTGGTCGAATTTGTACCAAATGGTGAGGAATGTTGTCCTCTACAATAGATAGAAATAACTTCATCCAATTATTTGTGATAATGTCAACATCATTGGAGGCAAAACATGTCTGCCAATCAGCATTTAGAACTGCAAACCTCAAGCGGTCATAATTTCCATTTTTAAAATTCCATACCTTTCTAACATAAGACTTCCTTTTGTTAAAAGAGTTTTTTAATACAGTGTAGATAATGTTGTGATCACAATTTTCAATTTGGCTGTGAGTCCCACTAGACAAGATGTGTTCAGGCTTGTCTGTAAAAATTAAGTCAATACAAGAACTAGAATGTACCGTTGAGCGAGTAGGTTCATGTATCAATTCAGTCAAATTGTGGCTCGTCATGAAAAATGATAAGGCTCTACCATCAGGAGTTGTGTGATCTTCTGCCCAAAACTCAACATTTCTGCAATTAAAATCACCCATAATCATGACACCAAGACCCTCAGTTGATGCAGTATCAATAATAGTTTCAAGATCATTACAGAAGGTCGTGATGTCAAAGTCAGGTGCTCTGTATACATTACAAATTAACAATTTCAAGTCAGACAGTCTTAGTTCTACACAGACTATTTCAGATAACTGTGGTTCTAAATCGGACTCAATTTGACACTATATTTTGATTTCTGAGTTTACTTTTGTTCATGCTATGACAAAAAAACGGCCAATTCTGTCCCGATTCACCCCATATTACGGTACTGTCTGAACTCTTCAGTATAAAAATTCTCAAGCAATCTAATGCATGCAGAGGTAGGTAGGCCTAAACAGTTATGTTGAAAAAACCTAGCATGTCTAAATTATGTAACAACAATGTGGTTTGTAACTTAAGAAAAAGCCTTTTAGTACTTTCCACAGAACTGATATAGGCTACCAGTTAGCCTATATCAGTTCTGTTCAAAGTACTACAGTACTACAGTACTACACCATATCACAAACCAGGCCAATAGCAATGGCCAAAAGTGAAGTGTGTGACAAGATCATTTACACACTGAGCAAGTGATTGCATGGTGTCCATATGGATGACATATAATTAAACTGCCGCAATTTTCAGAACAATACATAATTATATTATATATATTGTATAAATTGTCACCCAGTCCCTGCATGTGGATGTATGGATGGCATTTTTTCCCCGAAGTAGAGAAAGATATCCAAAATCGATGTCATATAAATGGGATTAGTGCAGAATGTTCTTGAAGCTTCAAAAAGTAAGTTACAGGCTAACTGAAAGGGGCCAAAAGTTAAATGTATGGCCAGTTTCTCCACACTAAGAGCAATTGAGTTTGAGGGTCACATCGATGACATAAAATGACTGCCGCAACTGTAATAATAGTCTCTGTGGAATTGTAAAGTTTCTCCAAAGTTGCAAAGCCATGGAGTTCACAATGATGTCACAGCTCATGGGATTAGAATAGAAGATTGTTTCTAAAATGCTTCAAACTAAAGTAAAGCCTGTAGCCCCATGTGTCATGACTGTCATCTTCATAATATATTGTCCTTATCAAAAACAGCCAAAAGAGTAATGTATGACCAGTTCATTCACACGATGAGCAAATTCCTTACTTGGTGACATGGATGACATAGAATGGGTGCCGCAACTGTGTGACATTGAACGCTAGAGAATGCCAAGACCGACCAAAAACAGGGATGACCTTTGATGCAGACCAAGGGGAAATAAAGTTAGCTCTTACCTTTTCTTTCGTCACTCCCTCTGGAAGAATGAGATAATGGGCAGAAGGGAATTCTGGGAGGAGCGTTCCTGTCTTCGAGCTTAGAGAGTACTTCCTGGTAAAACCACCCTGGATGGTAAAGGAACAAAAATAGTTACAATACCTTCCTTTTACGAAGAGACAGGCCCTATTACAATAACCTTACTTAATAACGAGAGGACCAAGCTTCTTCAACTATCTACATGAGGCTTCTGATATATTGGTTGATATATTGGTGAGCCTTTGAGGAAGCAATTGATTTATCAGAAAGTAGACCTCCACAGGTGAAGCTGTTGGACAATATCCGTATCATCTTGACAAAACAAACTTATTCATGTATTATTAGCAAAGAAAATATCCGATAAGCAAGATAACAGTCATTACACAAGTATACAATAGACAATACAGACGATAACCTGATAACACAATAGTAATAAAGCCAATATCTCATTATGACGCATGAAGTGATTCGGTCAGTTTTGATCAACAGTTGAAAAAAAAAATTTTAATAATTTTCTACAGAAAGTAACTGATCATGCATATATCTCCCAGCCACGTTCTAGGTGCTTGGCGCTCAAGTGCGTCGATTGATGGCATGAGAGAGACTGGAAGTCCTCAACATGTTACACTTTACCCCATGCGAGGGTTTTTTTACTTGCTAAGCACAGACCATGACATATTTTGCTAAGCATCGACCATGACATGTTTGACCACTGCCTTGAACAATTTAACCACCGAGGACAAGGCAGCATGTAGAAAATGACTAATCTTACACCGAAGTTGCTAATTCGAGTGACTAACGTTAGTCAATTAAGCGAAAAGGCTCGGGAGAGGGCAAGTCAATTAATAGTTAGCAATGTTTGGTCTGAGCCCATAAGCGGTGTCACTGTGTAAAAAGGAAAGTAATTAATGTACTCGGGCAGAGAGGCGGCAAGAGGCAGAGAGTATTTTAGCGAAGGGCGAAAGGAATAAAAAAAGCAAAATGCGTTTATGGCGCCATTTGGAAAAGTAGCCGATAATGTGGTGCGTTTATGGAGCAAGCTCAGAAGAGCAAATTCACAAGAGCGGACTCTAGAGGTGTGCCGGTTTTGGAAACAGGGGAGAGAGTAATTGGCAATGCAAATTTGTACCTAGTATCAGCCACTTACTGTAGGAGCCATAAGCATAAACTCAAATATGTCTGAGCATGTCATGCTTTACCTGTGTCACACTGTGTATAGCGTGGTGACATCCTCAACAACTTTTTAGTCTACGCTTCCAGGCCTATTGGACCCGCAACATTTCAGTTGAATTTACGATGAAGTAACAATATTAAAGCAGCCTGCGAGGTGACAAGCTCCATTTGGCCATTGATATTCGGCTTGATATTAGGCTTGATATTTGGCTTGATATTTGGCTTGATATTTGGTTTGATATTTGGCTTGATATTCGGCTTGATATTTGGCTTGATATTTGGCTTGATATTTGGCTTGATATTAGGCTTGATACTTGGCTTGATATTCGGCTTGATATTTGGCTTGATATTTGGCTTGCTATTCGGCTTGATATTTGGCTTGATATTCGGCTTGATATTCGGCTTGATATTTGGATTGATATTCGGCTTGATATTCAGCTTGATATTCAGCTTGATATTTGGCTTGACGCCGGCATCTGAGAGTCAACTCTCTTTGTTTGTCTCCCACAAGTGAACGACTGAAGAGCCCGATGAGGAGCTCTAGAGCTCACATGTTCATGCTACTGTAAAACGACAGTCGTAAACCACTCTTGTCAGCAGACGGGAGAGCCATAACTCAGAGGCGGCCATTATTGCCTTCATCCAGAGAGAGGCTGAGTTCAGAGAGAGGCTGAGTTCAGGGAGAGGCTGAATTCAGAGAGAGGCTTAGTTGAGAGTGTTTTATCATGAGGGGGTCCCAGGCAGTGGCAGGTAGACCTGGAAACTACCTGGCTTCTAAAATTATCATAAATTCAACCAATTCATCACTGGTGATCACTGGTGATCACTGGTGATTTGCGACACACAAAATATCGCAATATCCTCTCACAGGTTTACGCGAGATAAACATTGTTCAAAGATTGTTTAACGACAGGCCTACACAGGTGCGACTACTTGAGAGGACTAAGGAGGTCATGGAAATAAAAATGTTTAAATTTCTTACCTCGCTCTTTAACTTGCAACCGGAAAATCTGGAACAATATTAAAAGTTCAATGTCAACACAGACAGAAATAAAAGATGTACATTGAAAATGTGGACAGATAACAACTACTTCAATGTGGAAATAATAATAACTTGAAAAACTGTGCCAGACAATTAATTATGGGAATTCCAAAACATAATCAATGAGAAAAAAAAACACTTTACCCACACAACTCAGAGTAATACAACTTCCAGAATGAAAGATCATAAATAAGGCAGTACTTGAGAGTGCATAGTCCTTACACAAGGTGCAGGAATGGGATAGGGGTATATATCTCGAAGCCCCAAACCTTTCTTTGTTCAATTGCTTTGGAAAAAATTGTATGTATATTGCGTACTTATCATCCGACAGAAAACTATTCTTTTTGTGCCAGCTTCGTGGAGCCCCCAGTGTCAGATTGAGAAAGACGTTCTTTTTGTGATTTCACTGAAGCATGACGCCTAAGTAGGTCACAGATTCAGGTGACCAAGTGACAGGGGACACAGGTGTATTTGCAGAGAAACCAGCAATACAAATGGATGGACAAACAGACGACAAGACAGCAAAACACACACACATGAAATCATAAGGCCCGCAAAGGACTAACCTGGTGATGCCTTTGCCGGAGTACACAGACTGATAATACTGGCTTGTTTCTCTGATACCTATTCCGTAGTAGTGGTACCTAAACAAGACAAAGATACCATTAGAGCCACAGATAAATGAAAAGCAATGTACAAGTGGAATTCAGACTGTTGGAAAAATCTGCAAGGCAAAAAAGAAGCAAAAGAACATACTTGGAATGTCCTCGCGTTCCAAGCCTCCTGGTGGTCAGATGAGGAAACTTTTGACGAATCGTCTGCAAATCAAGAAATCATCTTTAAAACATCATTCAAAGAACACATAAACCAACGATTTATCAACCCCAAATACATGAAAGTGATATTAATTTGAAGATGGCGATTGACATTATAAACTATTGTGAAAAACCTACTTTTCCAAACGTAGCAGCACAGGCAGGTTCCAGACTCTCCTTGCGACAGAAATCCAAATAATGGGAGTAGAGGATACATCTGGGGAGACAGACACCCTCGCAAATGCAGTAGTTCTCGTCAAGCCTGAGAATAGAAAGAAAACTGCACCAAGAAGTCAAGTTAAAAGCTCTTACTGCAAGACAATACATTTTTAGATTCTAGGATCTTCTTGAAACATTTTTTTCTCGGGTCCTTCAAGCGGCCGAAAAAAAAAGGCTGTACCGGTAATCTCAATTCTTATTATGTCAATGCATTCAAACGGTCTTTAACGCATGACATGGTCAGCCAATTCTGAGCCCATGCTTCTGAATTCTGTTGTAAGATATGTTATACTTCTGATATAGGAGTTACATACCACTGTAAAGTGAGTGCAGTCTTCTCCTTTTTGTCTCTCATCAATTGGGTCAGTGACTTCTTCTGACATTTTGACCCGTGACCCTTAACTCGGCCTTCTACATCGTCACTTCTTGGCCCTTCAGCGGCATCACTCAAGTTGTCATCAGACTCAGAATCAGAAGAGGAGGCCAAGCTAAGTACCGGTTGCAGACCTGAGTAAAATAGAGAAAAATTAGTACCATGCCGCAATAGAGTTACCAGACATGTTCAGAATATGTTTTTCACAAAAATTCATAGCCCGCTGCATTGATTCCCATGCTTTAGGTCAACCTTTGAAACACTCATTTTCAAAATGTCTTCTCTCAAAAAAGTATCTACTGGACAATGAAAATGTAAATTCTTGATACCAACTGAAAGGCAATTTTGTTATCTTTCAAATGGGGCAAGTTCCATTTTCGTATCTTTATTTCCTGATAAGTTAGAGAAGAAAAACACTATCCCCCATCCTCCTATAAATTTGGTCTGTTTAGGTTATGAATTGCAGTGAAAAGACTATTCTGAATCGGTCTAAATGTAGCTCAGTAGTTCTACACCAAGTAGCCTGAAAGGAGACAAAGTGCCAGTAGCACAAAGCCTGACTACTACGATCCATGTGCCTAAAAATAGCTCACCAACCCTGCATGCACCCCAATGATCCCTAGATGCTCAAACTCCCACCAGAGGGACTTGTCTCTTTGGCTGAAGGGTTCTAGTGTTGAGAAACTAACTTGATACCAAAATACTTGTATGTAACTTGCATTTCAAAAGGATTTTAACGTTCAAGACGCTTGGTGAGAAGAACACGGTGAACGACAAACCAATCACTCGAAACAAGCTAGAAATGAGAGTAAGAGGCATCACTCTTAAGCAAGAAGCAAAGAAAACATTTTGAAATGCTGAACCAGTGAAATTTTTAGTTCTAAGAACCACTACATCAATATGCTGCATTGTAGGGAGACGTATTAAATTTGACAGACTCGTCAAATTTGACAAAACTTATGGAGATGAAATGTAAAAGGAAAGGAGGTAACTTCGAAAATCTGCAGGTGCTAATAAGCATCGGTGAGAGAAAAGCAAACAGAAGTAAACAGTTGCAGGACAAGTTTATTTGGTCTGACCGCTAAGGAGCTATGATTATTGACTCAATCATGGATCGTTAAGAGGCACTTTTTATCGAATGCAATCACAGCTCCCACAGAGCTACAAGTGGCCACCGAAAATGGACGCGGCTTTAATTAGTTATTTGCTGATATCTTCCAGCGATATTAGATTAAGACCGTCAGAGGGCGCCTCTTGTCAGCCTCTCTTCCGGAGGTGGTGGTCACGTGCCTCTGTTGCCTAGCAACCCATTGACAGGAGAGTTCAGTTCTCCTACCTGGCCTCCATGGTTGCCCGGAGAGTTTTGTTACCTCAACAGTTTTTCCAGGCGTTTTGACACGGCCAATTACTGGCGGCTTTCCCCGACACTTAACCTCAACAGTCTTCGTCGCAATCTGGCAAATGGGTCAAAAGTGGAACAAAAAAAAGTCACAGGAAATTAAACCAGCAGCAGCCCATCTCCACTGACACAAATCACTCTCACCATTCACACTAGACAGGCTCAGACCGCCCACTTTGACAAGAATTCTTTAAGATCTAATTTCAGAACTGTCACTTTCATAATTCAATTGAGTATGGTCTTCAAACTCTTTTAAGGATTCTTTAAAAATGGTTCCTGCCCAAATCCACGAAAGTCAGAGTGAGTTATAGGGCCTAATGAGTGCTTCGGGCTTGGGTCCAAAGAACTTATATTGTGCCCAAAGGACTCGCGGATATTTGCAAAAGAAGCAGTTGCCCAATGGAGTCATAATGGTCAAAGGCCCTCTAGCTTCCCCAATCGCCCTATAATTTGCCGAACGTACTAATATCCATGACCAATAAGCCTATTGGGCACAATAGCGGATATGGGCAGCAACACCAAAATGGTATCAAAGTATCTCTTCACCTTTTGGGGAACTGGACAAAGTCATAAATTTGTCCTTTTCCATAGCCTCTCATTCTCGATAACTGCATGAGGTCTTTTCATACAATACATAGCGCCTATTTTTTTATCAAGCCGGCTCAACTGCCAAGCATCATGATCCAGATCATTAGCTCCTGATTGGCCTTGTAGCTGATAAGAGGCAATCGCAGGTACAGCGCTACAAAGAAAAGATATTGGCAACCGAAGAGCTAATTGAATATGAACAATACGCCATGGATATTGAGAGTCCAGTCCCGGGCAGGAGTGCCGTATTCAGTGGCGGATACAGGGGGGGCCTAGGGGGCACGGGCCCCCCCTAGACGACTGAGATTAACAATAGTATTTTGAAAAAAATACCCTGCGACGCGGGGCCGCGAATACCGAAAAACGTCCGGGCCCCCCCTAGATGACCCTTTCTGGATCCGCCACTGGTATTTATCACAAACTGCTACAAGCACTGAGTCAACAGAGGTCTGTTCACAGCAAGGACTGCCGTTTGATTGTCCTGCGAGATCATGATAATCCACGATACAAGAATCAGATCTGTGTTTGGCTTTGGGTAAATAAACCAGTTGCCAGACTGGACAAACAGAAGCACAAAAGAGAAATACTTTGAATCAAATGATAAAACCAGATTCACAAGTGTATTTACCTATTTCAACTTCCCTTCTGGATTTATTAGCAAAGATATCATCAATGATGTCATAGGTGCCCAGACGACCCCCAACTGAGAACATATCTATATCACAGCCACATCACATGATTCTACTAGTAGTTAGATACAATCTGCATACTTAATTGCTTTATAGCGACAAACATGCCAGGAAATTGATCCGGAAATGACAACAGCAAGTCGGATGGTTGTCACGTGTCAATGACTGGGAACAAACACAAGACTGTTTTCTTAACTATTTATTAATAAAGTTACCATTAATCAAAGGAGTGGTTCACACTGAACACACAACTGAACTTGCACATATGGCTTTTCTCCACTATGGATTCACACATTGCTTCTCATACGGCTTTTCTCCACTATGTATTCTCAAAAGTTCACGTTCACATCACAGCTTCAAACTACACAGCAATTAATCCATATTCAACTGTTAATCCACAAATCCATATTCAGCCTTTTAACTATAATTAGGCCTATCCACATCCAATGTTCAACATTCTATACTCCACATATTGAACTTCCATATTCCATGTTCCATATATTCACCTATATTCCATATTCCATATTGCCCTGAATACAAAACAAAGCATTCTTCTATAAATACCATTATAATTAATGAGTATAATTGTCAATAATTAATACGCACAAAAAGTAACATAATCTCTTATTTTCTGTGTTAATTTATCCACATTGGGAACAAACCTCCATAAATCCACAATACATAACTACATGAAATATTGCTTCATAATAGTAAATTTTATAGCAAAATTGCAAGCAAAATATCTCAATAGCATTTCTTACAGATCAAAATATACATGACTGCATGGTTCACTTAATTGGCAATTAATTATCTATCAGCCTTAAGTAGCACATGGTCAGCCTTAAGCTGCCTTAAGTAATAAAAATCAATTTAATTCATAATAAAACTTCTCAAATTAATACCAGTAGTTTGTTTACCCATATTGTACAATTGTATAAATATAAAAGACCACTTACATTAGTATCTTAAAGAATTAAAAGAGTTAAGGGCAGAACACATGTTCCTCTCTCCTCACTCACAGCAGAAGTGGCTGGCCTGCCCACCGTCATGGGCCACTGAGCACCATGTGACATGTCCATGACCTGACCTAGCCTGCCAACTGACCTGACCTGACACAATTAACAGAGAGGCAGAGATCTGATCTCCACAATGGTAGACTGAATAAATTATGTGAATGGAGTGCCCCAAAAAAGGACTTTTCAGCTTTTTGGTCCTGTGACTTTGAAAAGTAGGTCACTTGAGGTCATCTATTTCTGAAAAGCAGACTATGTTACACTCTACGGTAGCATTCCAAACTACCCCTGATACTCCTACATGCATTTGCTGACCCCTTCCTTCAGAGTTGGTTGATTTTGCGTTGGATTGTGTCTACCAGTTGGCAAGTCAGTCAGTTGGTGTGTATACGAGTTGATAAGTCCACCACCTGGCGTGTCAACCAGTTGCAAGTCAACAAGTTGGGGTGTCAATGAGTTGACAAGTCGACCAGTTGGTGCATCTATGAATAGACTAGTCAACCAGTCGTTGTATCTATGAATAGAAAAGTTGACCAGTTGGTGTGTCTATGAATAGACATGTTGACCAGTTGGTGTGTCTATGAACAGACAAGTCGACCAGTTGGTGTGTCTATGAATAGACAAGTCGACCAGTTGGTGTGCCTACGAATAGACAAGTCAAGCAGTTTGTGTGTCTATGAAAAGACAAGTCAACCAGTTGATGTGTCTATGAATAGACAAGTCAACCAGTTGGTGTGTCTACGAATAGACAAGTCGACCAGTCGGTGTGTCTATGAATAGACAAGTCGACCAGTTGATGTGTCTATGAATAGACAAGTCGACCAGTTGGTGTGTCTATGAATAGACAAGTCGACCAGTTGGTGTGTCTACGAATAGACAAGTTGACCGGTTGGTGTGTCTATGAATAGACAAGTTGACCGGTTTATGTGTCTATGAAAAGACAAGTAAAGCAGTTTGTGTGTCTATGAATAGACAAGTCGACCAGTTGATGTGCATACGAATAGACAAGTCGACCAGTTGGTGTGCATACGAATAGACAAGTCGACCAGTTGGTGTGTCTATGAATAGACAAGTCGACCAGTTGATGTGTCTACGAATAGACAAGTTGACCAGTTGGTGTGTCTATGAATAGACAAGTTGACCAGTTTATGTGTCTATGAATAGACAAGTCAAGCAGTTTGTGTGCCTATGAATAGACAAGTCGACCAGTTGATGTGTCTATGAATAGACAAGTCGACCAGTTGATGTGTCTACGAATAGACAAGTCGACCAGTTGGTGTGTCTACGAATAGACAAGTCGACCAGTTGGTGTGTCTACGAATAGACAAGTTGACCAGTTGGTGTGTCTATGAATAGACAAGTCAAACAGTTTGTGTGTCTATTAGTTGACCAGTCGACCAGTTGATGTGTCTATGAATAGACAAGTCGACCAGTTGCTGTGTCTATGAATAGACAAGTTGACCAGTTGGTGTGTCTATGAATAGACAAAGCGACCAGTTGGTCTGTCTATGAATAGGCAAGTCAACCAGTTGGTGTGTCTATGAATAGACAAGTCGACCAGTTTATGTGTCCTTGAATTGGCAAGTCCAAAAGATGGGTTGACAAATTGATAAGTCTATCAGTTGGTGTGTCTTAGAACTGACAAGTCTACTGGTGCGTATACTATTTGGCTAGGCCACTAGTTTGTGTGTCTATGAGTCTTGGCAAGTCTACCAGTTCGGCTGTCTGCAACTTGACGTGGTACCCAACCATAAAGAGAAAGAAGAAGAAGAAGGACAACACATGGCAGAAAAAATAAGCTCTGTCAACTTGCAGGTACTGTTGGATTCCAAAAGGGATTACTGACTGAAGGATTATATGATTGGATCGGTGAATACACCCTGATTAAGGATACATAAGTCTGGTGAAGGATAATTCTTTGGTTGTTTAACAATTGGTGAACTTTGGTGCTGCTGGTGCAACCCAAATAGGTGTGCTATTTTTAGCAATAGTTGTGCTATTTCTAGACTTCATGGAAATACAGTTGACCCTGGTTGCTTAGGCCAGAACTGGGTCAAACATGCCAGCCTGTGAGAAGTGTGAAGTTGACATTGAGGGGAGCAGTACAGTGTGTGATGAATGTGAAAAGCCTGCTGAGCAACAGCTTGTGAACATTCAGTATGTGAGATCTGAGCTTATTGCATATGCTGTGACATATATAAACAGATCCAGTCCTGATGCAGTTGTGAAAACTATTGTGAACTTTTATCAGCCGGAGGAGATAGCTGATGCAAGACAGCTGATTTGGGAGATACATGGAGATCTCCTAGAAAACTTCAAGGAGCCAAGAAAACAAGCAAAACCAACTAAGGCAACAATCCAGAAATGGGCCGATGACTTGGTTAAACTAGCTCTAATTCCGTTGGTGAATATGCCCAATGTTGCCATGAATTTCTGTGCAGTTGATCTTACTAAAGTGCCCAAATATTCACCTGAAGAAGAAAATCTTCACTCTGTTCTGAATCGCATGGCTGCAATGGAACAACGCTTAGCTCAGACAGAAGAACTTGCTGCAGCCAATGGACAGGAAATAGCTAGTATGAAAGAAACTAAGAACAAGACCCCATTCATACCAGGGAGCCCTCCAAATAGACCACTTAAAGATTTTGGACTACCCCCTCCAACAAGGACCCCTCCAAGAACGAGAACTCCTGCTGTTAAGAGTAACTTCGATGAAGCCATAGATTCTGCTACAGGTGGACCAGAATTTGGTGCTCCATTAAGAAATGCCATGTTTAGTGAAATACTGGCATCAGCATCACAGAATAAAGTGCAAAATGAGGAGTGGATGGAGCAAAGGAGGGAAAGGCGCAAACGTTTGCAGGAACGTCTGAAGGACAATGCTAGACAAGTCATTGGAAATAAAGAAGACACAAAGGTGAAGGCTGTTGGTGATGTGACAGGGATCTACCTTTATGACATTGCCAGTGAATTCAGTGAAGGCGATATCAAGGAGATGATATCTGGCGGTGGAGTGGCAGTTAAGCATATAAGGCAGATATTGGGTCGTGATGGAGGCTTTAGAAAGTCCTTCAAAGTATTGATTCCTAGCGACAAGTTTGATGCTGTGATGACATCTGAGTTCTGGCCTAGAGGCATAAAGTGCCGTGAGTGGATTGTTCACAAACCGAACACTTAATGTCAGGATTATTCAAGGTTGCCTCATTTAATTGCAGAGGTCTGGGAAGTACTACAATGGAGTTTATTCACGAAATGTTGGAAACCAACAATATTGACATTTTAATGCTTCAGGAAACTTGGCTAATTGAATCAAATTTGTTGCTGTTGGCCAACATACATGATGGATACTTTAGCTATGGGATAAGCAGTGTACCCAATGTGGATGTACTAATGGGAAGGCCCTATGGTGGTTTAGCCTTCTTATGGAAGAAAGACTTAACTGTGGATATGAGTTTTAATGTTACGGAAACTGAGTCAGACAGAGTTCTTTACATGAATATCACTTTGCCACATGGTGAGCTTCTTCTTATCAATTTGTACCTTCCTGTGGATAACAGATCAATGTCTGTGGTTGATAGCACCTATGAAAACAGTTTAATTATCATGGAATCTGTGATTGAATCTTATTATGGGAGTGATCTTATAATTGGTGGAGACTGTAACACTGATTTTACAAGGAGAAATGCTCACTCAAGATATCTTGAAAATGTCATCTTTCGGAACAATATGGAATGTGTGTGGAATCTTCAGCATATTGACAGACAATTTACATATTTGGCCCAGAATATGGTCTCTGGCAGTTGTATTGACCATTTCTTTGTTTGTGCTAACAGATTGCCAGCTGTAAATGATCTGTGTGTTGTCGGTGATAGTCTAAATCCTTCCGATCACTCAGTGATAGTACTTACTTACACATTGGATTATATTACAAGGTGTCAGAGTAGGAATAAAACTGAACGTGTGACCAGCAGCAGGATAGCTTGGCACAGAGTCACCAATCAGCTGTATAAACAGTATGCTCGTCAGGTTGGAGAACTGATTAAAACTTTCAAACTTGATTTAATTTGTGAGCAGTTTATCTGTAAAAATGTGGCATGTAAGGACTTTGTTCACACTGGTTTGATGGAAGAGTGTCTATGCATGTTGAATGATATCATGGCTATCGTTGCTGAGGAAATCTTCCCTAAACGTTCTGTGAAGAAAAAGAGATTTCCCTACTGGAATGAAAGGGTTAGGCCACTGAAGGAAAGGTCATTGTTCTGGGGGCATATATGGAAGGAGAATGGAAGGCCCACCTCTGGACATGTGCATGACATATACAAGACAGTTAAAAGGAGATATCACGGTGCAATTAAGCAATTGAAAAAGGAGCAAGATGAGCTACGCAAGTGTCGCATGATAGAGCAACTGTCACAGAATCGTAGCAGAGACTTCTGGGCTGAATTAAAGAAACTCAACCCCTCTGCCAGTCAGTGCACGAACTCCATTAATGGAGTTACTGATCCAAAAGGAATCTGTCAGATTTTTGCAAACAAATATGAGACTTTACTGAATAGTGTGTCCAGCTTGAATGCGAGAATCAATGACTTAAAAAACTCTTTGAATCACCTTATTTTGTCAGAAAACTCTCTTGATGCTTGTTACATTGATGTGTCAAATATCAAATCTGCGTGCGGGAAGTTAAAAAGTGACAAGCATGATGGCCATGGGGATGTATGGTCAAATATGTTGATAAATGCACCACTGGATTGTCTAAGAGTTTTAGCACGCTGTTTTACTGGAATGCTCTTACATGGTTATTATCCCTCAGAAATTCTTGTGTCATCTATAGTATCACTGCCAAAGGATATCAAAGGAGATATGACCTCATCAGACAATTATAGGGGAATATGCCTTACTTCACCCATTAACAAGATTTTTGACTATGTTATGCTGGATAAATATAGTGAATGCTTCAGAACGGGAGATAAGCAATTTGCCTTCAAAAATGACATGTCCACTACCACATGCACACTGGCGTTTAAGGAGGTTGCCAGGTATTACATGCAAAATGGTGGTCAGGTTTATGCTTGCCTATTAGACGCATCAAAGGCATTTGACAGGATCAGGTTTGATCTTCTGTTTAAGATACTTATTACTAGAAAACTGCCAGCAGTCTTTATACGGCTACTGATGGATAGCTATGAAAGACAGAGAATACAGAGTGGTTGGCTTGGATATATGTCTGATTATTTTTCTGTTTCAAATGGTGTGAAGCAAGGGGGAGTTGCTTCCCCAGTTATGTTCACTCTTTACATGGATGTCCTTCTCTCACGACTGGAAGAAGCAGGTGTTGGATGCTTTGTTGGCCATCATTTTCTAGGAAGTTTGTGCTATGCTGATGACATTACGCTGCTGGCCCCGACAAGAACTGCTCTACAGAATATGATTACAACATGTGAAGGATTTGCCAGAGAGTATGATATCATATTTAATCCGAAGAAGACAAAATGTATATGTTTCAGCAAAAAGGAAGTACGTGACATACCCCTCTTAAGACTCAATGGGAATATTTTGAAATGGGAAACTTGTGTTGAACACCTAGGACATCATTTAATGTATAACCTAAATGAGTCGCATGAAGTCCAAATGAAGCAGAACTCTTTTGTTAAAAGTGTGAATTCTGTCATTGTTAACTGTGCAAAGGTACCACGGATGCTGGCTAGCCACATGTACCTTGGTCAGTGTCAAGCTTTTTATGGTTGTCAAACTTGGGATTTGTCAAGCCCACATGTGGAAACTTTTCATGTTACATGGAGGAAGGCAACCAGACGTGTGTTGGGACTGCCTAGTCAGACTAGATCTGCTATTCTCCCGCTTATGCTACGTGGACAAACGTTCATGGATTCAGTGTGCAGACGCATAGTTAAGCTCAAAAAGGCCGTGGAGATAGGCGCAAATGAGAGGCTAAAGTATGTCTGTGCACTTGACACAAGCTTGACGTCAAAGAACCTGTCTTTCATTCACCAAAAGTATGGCAATGATAATGATGTCAGGGCCATCAATGGGAGCTATGACTGTGAAATGTTTGACCGGGCAGGAATGCTGAATGAACTTATAGCATGTCGGGATGGCATGGTGGATATTGGTGGTTTTTCAAGTGAAGAATTGAACTCTCTGATATATTTTGTTGCATGCCATAGACAATAATTAATCTAAAAACTGTTTGATATTTCTATTTTTTCATTTCTTTGTGAACTTATCTGTACCAAGCTGTACGAATAAAAAATAATAATAATAACCAACCTGTGATCATCAGTGCTCGCGATAAAGAGACATGCTTTGGCTTTCTGACAGTCTCTGCCACTGGCAAGTGGCTGGGCTACAAGAAGCCATGTCTCGCGTTTGCTTAACCTAAAAAGGTCCATAACGCCTTCTCATTCAAGACCCATTAAGGTCCAGATGGGTCTCCAGAATGGATTCCAGGTCATCAGGCAATCTAGATTTCTATTCTCTTCAAGACTGATCAGCTAAAATATACTGTTGATTTTGTTGATGAAGATATTTGTAAGTATTTGCATAAGTATTTTTTTTTTAGAATAGCAAATACCAGATGTACCTTTGGCATCCAAGAACAGAAAGAGTCATAAGTTATTCTTAACGAATGCCTGAAGTATTTTTTTGAGAACAGAAAATAGCAGAATTAACTTCCGAGAACAGAAAATAGCAGAAGCAGGTTTTGACAACTGCGTCAGAACGATAAATACAAAATGGGTTTTTCAAGGAGAGTAAATACAAGCAATTTTTGAGAGAAGAGATTTTAGTTTTGCAGAACTAACAGGTCAACATTCTATTTTGAGACAAAACATTCCAAAGTCATTCTATTCTAGAACAACAGATTAATTTGTGTCGTGTTGTTAAGAGGACAGAGTTCCAATGAATCTGGTATTATCAACCAATCATCCCGACCAGTTCGTGCCGAGTCAAAATGACGGATCGCAAGCAAAACAGGCCGAGTCCTGAATCAAGTGGCATCCAACTCGTCCTATTTGAAATGCGCTCAACTGAAAAAAGAATGGATGACAAAGCAAACGGAATGTTCCAACGTGATCCTCTTGGAAGTCATGAATGATTCGAATGTTATTGTAAAAAAAGGATCACTGTTTGTCAGTCATTAATGGAGTCACACCCTGGATTAAATTTCAATTAAGGACAGATAAAAATCCATTACAGGTTGAACCAGTCATGGAATCTTGAGTGAATCGCGCTTTAAATTATGTTTGCTGTTGAAACAGTCACAACAAAACGGCATGCGCCATTGTTTGCATTTGCAGATTCAAGTGCACCTCAAGTACCAAGATAAAAATACTCAAAATGCTTATGTCATAATTCGTGCTGCAATTCAAAACAAATCATCCCATCCACTTTAATCCACTTTAATCCACTTTAGTCCTCTTGAACCGGTTATCATTCCAGGTACTTTCCCTTCTATCTCTGACTCCCCTCAAATATCACCAGGTAATCTCATGCGATAATCTCCCCCAGGTCATCTTACATGATAATCTCAAACATGTTAGTCATTCAAAATCAAACTTCAACATGCATCCAGGACCCAAAAAATGACTCATTGAAGTTTAGTAATGACCAGTATCAAAAGAGGCACAAAGCAAAACAGTCCAATCCTCAGAACTGACTGATTGGCCAAGTTCAAATGTGACCTACTTTGTGTCCAGATGAAGTATGGAACTTTGATATCCTTGTGACATAAGACTAGACTACCAGGTAAGTGCCTGTGCCTCAATGCTGTGTCCTCCTCCTGTTGAATCAGCCTACTGAGTTAATCATCCATCCACCAATAATAAATAAATTCACAGAGAATTGAATGCTTATGACAATCATCTGGTCTTCGCAGCTTCAAGAAAGTTTGAAAAGCATTTTTGATTCTGTGGATTGCAACTATTGACCAGACTCCCATGAATATCGGTCAAAGAAAAAATCTATTAGAGGTAGAAAAGGCACTCCATCTGTAGCACTGACATGCTCAGCCAAAAGGATTTACAACATCAATAGAAACCGTCCCTTGAGTTTTCCCACTGATAAACTCCCTGGAAGTTGTTGGAAGCCGAATGCAGTTGTTGTTGATAACACAAGTACTTGGCGATACACCGTTCAACGATGGCTATAACAATGGAGAGCCAAACAGTAGAAGGTGAATATGGGAAACACTCCGGATTAAGTTCAATTATTAAACTTCCATTGCTCCAGAGTCCGCAGATTCTTGATAGAATTTGTACTCCAATCGCAGAAACTTCTAAGCTGCGACTCATTTTTAGTTCCTTCAGATTTACATTTTCTCTACAAATTTAAAGCCGTCAGAAGTCATAGAAACATGAAGCCCACTTAGTATCAATCACTGCTGATATTTTTTGGTTTTCTCATCTATACTCACAATGAAGCCTTTTTTTCATACTTCATAAGCAAAAAAAAAGGAAGAGAAACATAAGGCACTTCGGCAAAAAATATATAACATCATTGCCTCTTAAATTACACAGACATACCTGCAGGTGGCTCCAATTCTATTTTACGACGTTTGCAGACGACATCATCCGCATTCATCGTGTCATCAGAGATATTCCGTAAGATGCCTTCTTTTGGGTTGCAATTGGGCAGCTGGCTCGTGGCAGTCATTTTGGAATGTAATAGAAACGTTCTTTTGAAGTGACAACAGTCTGTTTGCCGCAAAAAAGTTATATTTGCTTCTTAATTGAAGCGATATTTGATTCGAGCAAAAGTTGGCAGTTTGGTAATTAGGCGAGTAATTAGCTCTCTTTATGAAGTCCTTTATTTCTCAATGTTTTCTCTTGAGGCCTTGTTGCTAAGTTGTCGGACAGCTGACCCAACCCAGTTCACAATTTAATAAAGTCTTGTTGAATATTTGCCTCCTCAGCTGGAGGGTTACTTAAGCACCCCCTTGTGTTATGTCATGTAAACAGAGAGCCTGACCTTCGACCCAAGAGAGTCAACTTCACTCCGCTATCTCTGCTTCTCACCACAAGAGGGCGACCTCAGAGTTGACCTTAGGGAGAGTCAATGATGTTGAAGAAATGACAGCAAGGTCTCAATTGACTCAGAACAGACTTCAAAGAGACATGGGACTCAGTGTGATGAAGAAAAAGTCGTCAATACGGAGAGCGAGGCCAGTCACTGCTGTCGTGAGTCACACGATAGACCGACCATCTTCATATTGCGCGAAAGTCACTCCGATTGCTTAGCAACCATTGTACAAGGAAGCAAAATGGTTGATGGGCTAATCAAGAGATCGTAATCCTGCTGGTTACCGGGTTGCCTAAATCCTTGCGGCAAGTCAAATGCTTTCTGTGCATCAAGGTACACTTTAAGGAGTACGTCCGATTGAAGAATTAACGATCAAGAGGCTTCAGAGCCATCGTTCATTCATTACTATGAAGAGTCAACCAGTCACTCATCAATTCCACAAAAATTGTAATCCTTAATTAATTGGAATAACGGTTTCACATCAACGTCCTGTGAGTGGAAGTCCAGGTGCAACTGCTCCACCAGTTCGCGTTCAACTATTTTTCAGCCGATTCCAGTAGCGAATCCAGCGGTCCGGAGGCGGGAGCTGACCGATGTTGATGATGATGAAGGTTGTAAAGCACTTTCAGAAATGACAAGCCCGGCTTCTGCAGCAGGCAGTAACAATCGCGAATAAAACATCAGCATTTGAGTATCCCTGCCTGATAACACACTGCATCAAGCACTCTCCTGATAACAGGTCTTATCTGTGACGTCAGAGGTCGCCCTGTCAATCATACCTAAGCCCCTCCCCCTTCAGCCCTTCAGAGAGAAACACAAACATACTTTGCAGGTGCAAGAAACAGGAAATGATTAACTACACGAGAAAGACAATATTTGGATCTGTGGAAAATACCTGAAAAATCAACTCGGCTTCGGAACACTATTGAAGTCGCTCAAAACAGATGCCGAACAGCTATTTCAAGGTTTGACACAACTTATCATAAAATGCTATAATTTGAAGCAAGTTTCATTTTACATTTTAGTCTTAAGTGTAATAATATTGGAGTAGATTGAATTTAGGTGTTTGAGGCACTGCAGAATGTCCTACTGTGATGAGGATTTGAACCTGAGACCATGAGTGAAACAAATTCATCATCATTGATCCAAGTCAGCAAAAGATCACAAGATAAGGAAATTGAAATTAGCACATTGTGACATAAAATTGCTAAATTCACAAGCCTCAAATGTTTAGAAGATTTTCCAAGCTGGACATTTTGAAATGCATTGCAGATCAAAGACATTATACTACTGAGGTTAGGGACCCGAGCATCCAGATTTTCCTCTGAGACACCCTTAAAAGCTCATTTCATTTTAATCAAATGAGATTCACAGGCCTTTGCAATGAGACCTTTTCAAATGCATTGCAGACCCAAGACATTATACTACTGAGGTCAGTGATCTGAGCACCACGATTTACCTCCGAGACACCCTTAAATTAAAAGCTCATTTCAGTTTAATCAAATGAGATGCACAGGCCTCCGCAGTGGGACCTTCTAAAATGAATTGCAGCCCCAAGACATTATACTACGGCTGTTAATGATCTGGGCACCAAGATTTACCTCTGAGACACCCTCAAAAGCTCATTTCAGTTTAATAAAATGAGATTCACAGGCCTTTGCAATGAAACCTTTTAAAAGCATTGCACACCTAAGACATTATTCTGAGGTCAGTGATCTGAGCACCCACATTACCTCCAAGACACCACTAAAAGCTCATTTCACTTTAATTTAATGAGATTCACAGGCCTTTGCAATGAGGCCTTTTAAAAAGTATTGCACATTTTAAAAGCATTGCACACCCAAGACATAATACTACTTCAGTCAATGACCTGAGAACCCAGATTTACCTCCAAGACGCCATTAAAAGCTCATTTCAGTTTAATCAAATGAGATGCACAGGCCTCTGCAATGGGACCTTTTAAAAGCATCACACACCCAAGACATTAAAATGCTGAGGTCAGTGATCCGAGCACCCAGATTACCTCCAAGACACCCTCAAAAGCTCATTTCACTTTAATGAGATTCACAGGCCTTTGCAATGAGGCCTTTTAAAAAGTATTGCACACCCAAGACACTATACTACTGAGGTCAATTATCTGAGCACCCTGATTACCTTCAAGATGCCATTAAAAGCTTATTTCACTTAATTTAATCAGATTCACAGGCCTTTGCAATGGGATCTTTTCAAATACATAGCACACCCAAGACATTATTCTACTGAGGTCAGTGATCTGAGCACCGAGATTTACCCCTAAGACACTCTTAAAAGCTCATTTCAGTTTAATCAAATAAGATTCACAGGCCTTTGCCATGAGACATTTTCAAATGCATTGCATACCGAAGACATTATACTACTGAGGTCAATGATCTTAGCACCAAGATTTACCTCCAAGACACCGTTAAAAGCTCATTCCAGTTTAATCAAATGAGATTCACAGGCCTTTGCAATAGGACCTTTTCAAATGCATCGCAGACCCAAGACATTATACTACTGAGGTCAGTGATCTGGGCACCAAGATTTACCTCTTAAGACACTCTTGAAAGCTCATTTCTATTTAATCAAATGAGATTCATAGGCTTTTGCAATAGGACCTTTTCAAATGCAGTGCACACCCAAGACATTATACTACTGAGGTCAGTGATCTGGGCACCAAGATTTACGTCTTAAGACACTCTTAAAAGCTCATTTCTATTTAATCAAATGAGATTCACAGGCCTTTGCCATGAGACCTTTTCAAATGCATCGCAGACCCAAGACATTATACTACTGAGGTCAGTGATCTGGGCACCAAGATTTACCTCTTAAGACACTCTTAAAAGCTCATTTCTATTTAATCAAATGAGATTCATAGGCCTTTGCAATAGGACCTTTTCAAATGCAGTGCAGACCCAAGACATTATACTACTGAGGTCAGTGATCTGGGCACCAAGATTTACGTCTTAAGACACTCTTAAAAGCTCATTTCTATTTAATCAAATGAGATTCATAGGCCTTTGCAATAGGACCTTTTCAAATGCAGTGCAGACCCAAGACATTATACTACTGAGGTCAGTGATCTGGGCACCAAGATTTACGTCTTAAGACACTCTTAAAAGCTCATTTCCATTTAATCAAATGAGATTCACAGGCCTTTGCAATGAGACCTTTTCAAATGCACTGCAGAGTGCAGACCCAAGACATTATACTACTGCGGTCCGTGATCTGGGCACCAAGATTTAGCTCCAAGACCACGAAGAGCTCATTTCAATACAATAAATGAGATTCACAGGCCTTTGCAATAGGACCTTTTCAGATGCATTGCACACCCAAGACATTATATTACTGCGGTCAGTGATCTGGGCACCAAGATTTACCTCTTAAGACACTCTTAAAAGCTCATTTCAGTTTAATCAAATGAGATTCACAGGCCTTTGCAATGAGACCTTTTCAAATGCACTGCAGAGTGCAGACCCAAGACATTATACTACTGCGGTCAGTGATATGGGCACCAAGATTTACCTCTTAAGACACTCTTAAAAGCTCATTTCTATTTAATCAAATGAGATTCACAGGCCTTTGCAATAGGACCTTTTCAAATGCATTGCACACCCAAGACATTACACTACTGAGGTCAATGATCTGAGCACCCAGATTACCTCCAAGACGTCTTTAAAAGCTCATCACTTTAATTTAGTGAGAATAAAGAATAAAAGAATAAAGAATAAGAATAAAAACCTTTATTTAAAGTCGGTACAAAAATAAAACAGACAACATAAGCGACGAACCGCTTTTCACCGACACAGTGGAAAAAACCCAAACATAAACAAAAAGTAATAAGATTAATTAGAATTTTACACTATTTACATTTCTTTTAAACTCTAACAGGTTCTCAGATCTCTTGACATTTTCGGGCAACTTATCCCAAGTTAGGATACCTTGATATCGTAGACTATTTATTCCATAAGTAACAGTATTAACTATTGGTCTTTCAAGACACATCTTATTTCTTAAGCCATAACCATTTCTCTTCATTTTATAAAAATCGTTTGATACAGGTTTCATTTCATCTTTTAAAATTTTGAATACACAAGTTGCCATAATTTTAAGTCTATCTGCATACATTTGACATCTATTACTCTTTTCTAATAACAATTCGTAGCTAGAAACATAATCTTTATAAGTTAATCTTAATGCTCTTTCCTGAATTCTTTCAATCTTTTTTGAGCTTCTGGAACTACAGAGATGCCATACAATATTACAATAATTAAAACTTGATCTTATAAAGGTTTGAAAAATCTTAATCATACTCTCTTCAGACAGCAAACTTGATAGTCTTGACATTGCATTAAGTCTTTTACCAGCTTTTATACATAAATTTTTTACGTGACAGTCAAATTTTAATTGTTTATCAAAAACTACTCCTAATAATGTAATTTGATCAGAACACGGAATAAGGACATCATTTACGTTAAAATCTATAGTACAATTTAAATCTCTTGACATAACCATGGCTTGAAACTTACTAGAATTAGCCTCCATAAAATTAGAGTCAAACCATTTCACAGCTGATAGAGTTTCTTTTTCTAATACATTTTTTACATTTACAATATTACTATCATGATAGGAGAGCGTGTTATCATCCGCGTAATTAAATATAGAACATTTTTTATCAATACATAAGAATAAATCATTAATAAAAATATTAAATAATAGAGGGCCAGTTAAGCTACCCTGCGGCACGCCTCTTTTAACAATTAACCAATCACTTCTATGATTACCAATTTTTACTCTTTGTTTACGATCTTTTAGATAACTTTGGAAAAAACTACAACTATTTTCAGAAATTCCATACGCTTTTAACTTTGCTAGAAGAAGACCGTGTGGCAGACAGTCGAAAGCCTTGCTAAGATCCATTGCAATACAAGCCACGTACTCATTATATCTAAGGCTAATTTCCATTCCTCGAGACATCTAAATAGAACATTTTCACAAGAATATTTTTTCCTATAAGCTGATAACAATTTTGACAAAATATCTATAAAATAATCATTGACCTGATCACAAACAATACCTTCTAAAATTTTTGAAAGAGTACTTAAGACACTGATAGGTCTGTAATTAATTTTTGATAGAACATCTTTTTTCTTATATAAAGGAGATACCTCGGCACATTTTAATTCACAAGGGAAAACATTACTAGAAATACTAAGATTAACAATAGGTGTAATAGTTTGACATATAATATCAGCACCAGCTTTAAGTAATCTAGGTGGTATACCATCATATCCACAAGCTTTTTTGACATTTAATTTCTTAAGTTTTTCATGAACATTTGCACAAGTAACTTCTTTAAGGGTCAGACATTTATCAGAAGAGAAATTCTTCATACAGTCATTTATCTTGATAATACTAGGATGATTTTCATAGTGAGTAGTAATTTCTTTTATACCATTTGCAATAATTTTTTCATCTTCACGTAAATGATCGGCAATATTTACAAAATGGTTATTAAAAATATTAGCTACCATTTCTTGATTACTAACAATTTTTCCATCATGAAATAAAGTAATATTTTGACCAGACACCTTAGATTTGTCTGTGAAATATGGTTTTACAGTTTTCCAAAACTCCGACGAGTCACTATCAATTTTTTTACAATGAGTATCAAAGTAAACTTTGAGTGATTGTCTCTTTAACTTGTTGACTTTATTTCTCTGTTGACGGAATCTGTTCCAAGATTCTTGGGTCTTCAGGCGTTGGTGTTTGCGTCTGAGCATCGCTTTAGCGTTAATTTCCTTACGAAGTTGATTGTTCATATAGGGGGCTGGCTTTCCTCGAACGTGTTTTTCTTTCCGCGGTGCATGTTTTTCAATAACATCTTCTAACAGTTTATTATGTACCCACAGTTTGTCATCAACATCTGAGAAGATATCACATAACTGAAACGGGGCTTGAGATAGGCTCTCATTATAATTATCAATATTGAAATGTTTATAGGATCTGTATATAATAGTTCTTTTTACCATATGATCAATGTGGGCCTTAGTGGCAGTACCAATAATATTATGGAAATCACTTACACCGATGTCGGTGTTGAACGAACCTGCTAAACGTTTTGGCTGATTTGTTAAAATCACATCAATTTTAGTAGGATTATTAGAATTTTTACAACATGTAGCACCATCAATTATGTTTTTTAACGAGAAAATTTCCATAGTGTCGGTGAGACTATGATCAACATCATTAAAATTTACATTAAAATCACCAATTAAAATCAGGAACTGACCTTCAGCTAGACACTTTTAGTCGGGTGGATCAGAGGGGTCCCCCTGCACCCGTCTGAATATTTAACGGGACCAAGTTTTTTGGTGCCCTAGTAATGTCCTTTTAACAAAAAGCCAATGTTAACAGGGCTATCAATGTCCCATGGGGTTTTTACGGCGGCCATTTTGAATTGAAGTTGACGGCAGAAAAACGTCTCTTGGAAATTACAAGTTTGATTATCTCAGGAACTATTCAAGCTACATTCACAAATGGCACATCTATTTCTATGTTTTAGGACATGCAGAATCTGAAAATGACATTAATTTCTTTCTAAATTGCAAATATCAGCCTATAATGGCCAAATATTTACAAATAATTGCATTTATTAAATATTTCACCTTAGTTCAGTTTATTCTACATCTTCCAGTTAAGCAGTAGCTCTGTGTGATGATCATATTTGACAAGCACTGAATATAAGCTTTCAAATGAGGTATAATATGTCTAAAAGAGATGATTCTTTGATGAGCTGTGGTATTTCAAAGATTTTCATTTGTCATTCTGTGATCATTTAGCACATTGGGCGAGGTAGAACTACTAGTCAGGTTGCAAGAGAGATTGCCTTGCACCCTCTGGTATAGTTAATGGCACCCAATTTTTTGAATGCCAAATATTGTCTGGTAACATATTTTAGATGCTCCATTGCCAAGTATTGTTCCGTGGGGTTTTTCTGGTGGCTATTGCTCTATCATAGTTTATGCCAGTGAAGAAAATTTCTTCGTGAGCATAAATGTGTCTCATAATTCATTCAATTTAATTTTTTTAGTGAGTAGCCCTAGAAAAACTTCTGAAACCCAAAGATGGATAGCCCTTGATGTCAATTACCATCTAGCACATTAATTTTCTTGTTACTACTATTTTCAACCCTCCTAAGCTAAATAAATGTTGCTGTCAGTGTCATAAATCTCCTCAGAAACATGAAATCCTCCCATTTATTCTCAATTTTACCTATCCCAATCACTAGATGACTTATCCCTAACCTACCAAATGGATAGCCCTTGATGTCACCTTTCTCTTGGCACCTTGGTTTCCTTGTTACTACAATTGTCTACCCTCCCAAACCAAAATAGATTTTGCTGTCCGGGTCGAAAATCTCCTGTGAAACACCAAAATCTCGCACGGATTTTCATTTCCACCTATCCTAATCACCTGATAACTCATTCCTAACCAATTAAATGAATGTGGATGGATAGCACTTTATGTCAGCTTTCTTTTGGCACCTTGGTTTCCTTGTAACCAGAACTGTCAACCTTCCCAAATCTAAATAAATGTTGCCGTCAGTATCAAAAATCTCCCCCAGAAACACAAAATCCTTCCATTTATTTTTAATTATACCTATCCTAATCAGTATATGACTTATTCCTAACCAAACCAGGATGAGGATGGATAGACCTTAATGCCAGCCTTCATTTGGCACCATGGTTTTCTTGTTACTACAATTACCAGCCCTCCAAAAGCAAAATAAATGTTATTTCCTGGTCAAAAAATCTCGTCGGAAACACAAAATGCTCCCTTGTATTTTAATTTCCACCTATCCTAATCACCAGATAACTTATAATGAACCATACAAATGGATCTGGATGAATTGCCCTTGGTGGCTGCTTTCATTTGGCACCTTGGTTTCCTTGTTAATACAATTTCTAGACCTCCAAGAGTAAAATAAATGTTATGTCCCGGTCAAAAAAAATCTCGTCGGAAACACAAAATCCTTCCTTGTATTTTAATTTCCACCTATCCTAATCACCAGATAACTTATAATGAACCATACAAATGGATCTGGATGAATTGCCCTTGGTGGCAGCTTTCATTTGGCACCTTGGTTTCCTTGTTAATACAATTTATAGCCCTCCAAAAGTAAAATGAATGTTATGTCCCGGTCAAAAAAATCTCGTCGGAAACACAAAATCCTCCCTTGTATTTTAATTTCCACCTATCCTAGTCACCAGATAACTTATAATGAACCATCCAAATGGATGTGGTTGGATTGCTCTTGATGGCAGCTCTCCAAAAGCAAAATAAATGCTATGTCCTGTTTGAAATAATCTCCTCGGAAACACAAAATAATCCCTTGTATTTTAATTTCTACCCATTATAATTACTAGATAACTTATTCCTTACCAACCAAGTTGATATAGATGGATAGCCCATGATGTCTGCTTTCATCTGGCACCTTGGTTTCCTGCTTGCTACAAATGTCAACCCTCCCAAAGCTAAATAAATGCTGCAATTTGTGTCAAAAATCTCCTTGGAAACCCAGAATCCTCCCATTTATGTTCAGTTCTACCTGTGCTGATCAATAGATCACTCATTCTCAGCCAACCAAATGGATCAGGAAATATAGCCCCTGAAAGCTGATATCAAGGGCTATGTGTTTGGTTGGTTAGGGATGAGTCTTCTGGAGGTTAGGATAGGTGAAAATCAAAATACAAGGGGTGTATTTTGTGTTTCTGAGGAGATTTTTGACCAGGACAGAAACATTATTTTGCCTTTGAAGGGTTGACAGTTCTAGTGCAAACCAAGGTGTCAAATGAAAGCTGACATCAAGGGCTATCCATCCACATCCATTGGATTGGCTAGGAATGAGTTATCTGGTGAGTAGGATAGGTGGAAATTAAAATACTATGAAGGTTTTTGTGTTTCTGATGCAATTTTTTTTACCAATACATAACATTTAGTTTGCTTTTGGAGGGCTGGCAATTGTAGAAACAGGGAAACCAAGGTGCCAAATGAAAGCTGACATCAAGGCCTATCCATTTGATTGGCTAGGGATGAGTCATCTAGTGATTAGATAAGGTAGAACTGAAAATAAATGGGAGATTTTGTTTTTCCAAGGAGCTTTTTGGTTGGCTAAGAATAAGTCATATACTGATTAGGATAGGTACAATTGAAGATAAATGGAAGGATTTTGTGTTTCAAAGGAAATTTTTGATACTTACGGTAACACTAATTTAGCTTAGGGAGGGTTGACAGTTCCTGTAACAAGGAAACCAAGGTGCCAAAAGAAAGCTGACATAAAATGCTGTATATCCACATCCATTTGATTGGTTAGGAATGAGTATCAGGTGAATTGGATAGGTGGAAATGAAAATCCGTGCAAGATTTTGGTGTTTCACAGGAGATTTTTGACCCGGACAGCAACATTTATTTTGCTTTGGGAGGGCAGACAATTGTAGTAACAAGGAAACCAAGGTGCCAAGAGAAAGGTGACATCAAGGGCTATCCATTTGGTAGGTTAAGGATGAGTCATATAGTGATTAGGATAGGTAAAATTGAAAATAAATGGGAGGATTTTATGTTTCTGAGGAGATTTATGACACCGAAAGCAACATTTATTTAGCTTTGGAAGGGTTGAAAATTGTAGTAACAAGAAAATAAATGTGCTAGATGATAGTTGACATCAAGGGCTATGCATTAGAGCCCTGCACGGGATGGGAGCGGGACTGAACTTGACAAAATTTGGCGGGAGTGGGTCAAAATTCGGAAAATTTTATCATTGTAATGCCTAGAACGGGACGGGAGCGGGAGCAGATTTGGAAAGAACGGGCGGAAGTGAGACAAAAATCTAGTCCCGTGCAGGGCCCTACTATCCATCTTTGGGTTTGAGATGTTTTTCTAGGGCTACTCATTAAAGAAACGAAATTAAATGAATTATGAGACACATTTACGAAATTTGCAACCCAGGGAGGAAGAGTTTAATTATTTTTATGACATCCAGCACAAGCATCTTACAAGCATACTATTTACATCATTTGAAAGAGTAACTCCCTGGCTTTTAAACTTTAATTTGGTGTTTAATTTTCTTCACTGGCATAAACTATGATAGAGCAATGGCTGCTTGAACACAGAAAGCGACAATAATGCTAAAACCACACTTTTACAAATTTTAGAGGTTAATCCAAAATAGCCACCACAAAAAACCCCATGGAACAATAATTAGCAATGGGGACATCTAAAATATGTTTCCAGACAATATTTGGCATTCAAAAAATTGGGTGCCATTAACTATACCAGAGGGTGCAAGGCAATCTCTCTTGCAACCTGACTAGTAGTTCTACCTCGCCCATTCTGCTAAATGATCACAGAATCACAAATGAAAATCTTTGAAATACCACAGCTCATCAAAGAATCATCTCTTTTAGACATATTATACCTCATTTGAAAGCTTATATTCAGTGCTTGTCAAATATGATCATCACACAGAGCTACTGCTTAACTGGCAGATGTAGAATAAACTGAACTAAGGTGAAATGTTTAATAAATGCAATTTTTCGTAAATATTTGGCCATAATGGGGTGATATTTACAATTTAGAAAGAAATTAATGTCATTTTCAGATTCGGCATGTCCAAAAACATATAAATAGATGTGCCATTTGTGAATGTAGCTTGAATAGTTCCTGAGATAATCAAACTTGCAATTTCCAAGAGACGTTTTTCTGCCGTCAACTTCAATTCAAAATGGCCGCCGTAAAAACCCCATGGGACATTGATAGTCCTGTTAACATTGGCTTTTTGTTAAAAGGACATTATTAGGGCACCAAAAAACTTGGTCCCGTTAAATATTCAGACGGGTGCAGGGGGACCCCTCTGATCTGCCCAACTATTTGTACACATTTTATCAATTGCTTCAATTAAATATTTAACAGGAACAGATGGTGGTCTATAAATACTAATAACAAACATTTTAACCTTATTAAACAACACTTCAATTAAGATACATTCAATACCATCTTCATTAATCTCAAAATCTTCGCGACGCCTATGGCTCACAGAGGACTTGACATAACACATAAGACCTCCCCCGTGAGATTCACAGGCCTTTGCAATGGGACCTTTTAAAAGCATCGTACACCCAAGACATTTTAATACTGAGGTGAGTGATCCAAGCCACCCTCAAAAGCTCATTCCAGTTTAATCAAATGAGATTCACAGGCCTTTGCAATGGGACCTTTTAAAAGCATCATACACCAAAGACATTATTCTACTGAGGTCAGTTATCTTAGCACCGACATTACCTCCAAGACGTCTTTAAAAGCTCATCACTTTAATTTAAGGAGATTCACAGGCCTTTGCAATGAGACCTTTTAAAAAGTATTGCACACCCAAGACACAATACTACTGAGGTCAATTATCTGAGCACCCATATTACCTCCAAGACACCCTTAAAAGCTCATATAACTTAATTTAATGAGATTCACGGGCCTTTGCAATGGGACCTTTTCAAACACATTGCACACCCAAGACATTTATACTACTGAGGTCAGTAATCTTAGCACCAAGATTACCTCCAAGATGCCCTTAAAAGCTCATTTCAGTTTTATCAAACGAGATTCACAGGCCTTTGCAAAAGGACCATTTAAAAGCATCGCACAACCAAGACACTATATTACTGGGGTCAAAATATATATATATCTTTATTTCACACATTTTTTACAAAAAAGGTGTACATGTATGCAAGGGTAATTTGAATTTACATTGTAATTAAATGAAGTTTTAAGCTATGGTAAATAAGGCAATTGACATTAATCAATGCACAGAAAATTTAAAAATTCAGTGAAGTCTTTTTCTACGAGATTCAACCTGATGTCCTGGATGGCTGTGATCGTACACATATCATCAAGTGAACAAATTAGTTGTGTATTATTCAACGCGGGAGACCTGATAAGTTTTTGAAGCTCAATCCCACAAGATCTGCTAATGGATTGGAGATTCTGACCTATAATAGTGTCAGCATTCTTCATTCCCGTGTGCCCAATATACCTCACAAGAGCATTGTCACTGATGCACATACTCCCAGTTAATTTGGCAAAACGTCTGAAAACCTGGGATTCTGAGTTGCAATGATCTGAGCACCCAGATTTACCTCCAAGACTCCCTTAAAAGCTCATTTCAGTTTAATTTAATGAGACTCACAGGCCTTTGCAATAGGAACTTTTCAAATGCATTGCACACCCAAGACATTATACTACTGAGGTCTGTGATCACAGCACCAAGATTTACCTCCAAGACGCCCTTAAAAGCTCATTTCAGTTTAATTAAATGAGATTCAGACCTTTGCAATAGGACCCTTTAAAGGCATCACACACCCAAGACATTAAAATGCTGAGGTCAGTGATCTGAGCACCCAGATTTACCTCCAAGACACCATTAAAAGCTCATCACTTTTATTTAATAAGATTCACAGGCCTTTGCAATAGGACCCTTTAAAGGCATCACACACCCAAGACATTAAAATGCTGAGGTCAGTGATCTGAGCACCCAGATTACATCCAAGACACCCTTAAAAGCTCATTTCAGTTTTCAAATGAGATTCAAAGGCCTTTGCAATGGGACCTTTTAAAAGCATAGCACACCCAAGACATTATAATACTGGGGTAAGTGATCTGAGCACCCAGATTACCTCCAAGATGCCCTTAAAAGCTCATCACTTTAATTTAATGAGATTCACAGGCCTTTGCAATGGGACCTTTTAAAAGCATCACACACCCAAGACACCATACTAATGAGGTCAGTGATCTGAGCACCCAGATTACCTCCAAGACACCATTAAAAGCTCATCACTTTAATTTAATGAGATTCACAGGCCTTTGCAATGGGACCTTTTACAAGCATCACACACCCAAGATATCAAAATGCTGAGGTCAGTGATCTGAGCACCCAGATTTACCTCCAAGACACCATTAAAAGCTCATCACTTTTATTTAATAAGATTCACATGCCTTTGCAATGGGACCTTTTAAAAGCATCCCACACCCAAGATATTAAAATGCTGAGGTCAGTGATCTGAGCACCCATATTTACCTCCAAGACACCATTAAAAGCTCATCACTTTTATTTAATAATATTCACATGCCTTTGCAAGGGGACCTTTTAAAAGCATCACACACCCAAGATATTAAAATGCTGAGGTCAGTGATCTGAGCACCCATATTTACCTCCAAGACACCATTAAAAGCTCATCACTTTTATTTAATAAGATTCACATGCCTTTGCAATGGGACCTTTTAAAAGCATCAGACACACCAAGATATTAAAATGCTGAGGTCAGTGATCTGAGCACCCAGATTTACCTCCAAGACACCATTAAAAGCTCATCACTTTTATTTAATAAGATGCACATGCCTTTGCAATAGGACCCTTTAAAGGCATCACACACCAAAAACATTAAAATGCTGAGGTCAGTGATCTGAGCACCCAGATGTACCTCCAAGACACCATTAAAAGCTCACCACTTTTATTTAATAAGATTCAGAGGCCTTTGCAATGGGACCTTTTAAAAGCATCACACACCCAATACATTATAATACTGAGGTCAGTGATCTGAGCACCCAGATTACATCCAAGACACCCTTAAAAGCTCATTTCAGTTTTCAAATGAGATTCACAGGCCTTTGTAATGGGACCTTTTAAAAGCATAGCACACCCAAGACATTATAATACTTGGGTAAGTGATCTGAGCACCCAGATTACCTCCAAGATGCCCTTAAAAGCTCATCACTTTAATTTAATGAGATTCACAGGCCTTTGCAATGGGACCTTTTAAAAGCATCACACACCCAAGACACCATACTAATGAGGTCAGTGATCTGAGCACCCAGATTACCTCCAAGACACCATTAAAAGCTCATCACTTTAATTTAATGAGATTCACAGGCCTTTGCAATGGGACCTTTTACAAGCATCACACACCCAAGATATCAAAATGCGGAGGTCAGTGATCTCAGCTCCCAGATTAGCTCAAAGATGCCCTTCAAAGCTCATCACTTTAATTTAATAAGATTCACAGGCCTTTGCAATGGGACCTTTTAAAAGCATCACACACCCAAGATATTAAAATGCTGAGGTCAGTGATCTGAGCACCCAGATTTACCTCCAAGACACCATTAAAAGCTCATCACTTTTATTTAATAAGATTCACATGCCTTTGCAATGGGACCTTTTAAAAGCATCACACACCCAAGATATTAAAATGCTGAGGTCAGTGATCTGAGCACCCAGATTTACCTCCAAGACACCATTAAAAGTTCATCACTTTTATTTAATAAGATTCACATACCTTTGCAATGGGACCTTTTAAAAGCATCACACACCCAAGATATTAAAATGCTGAGGTCAGTGATCTGAGCACCCAGATTTACCTCCAATACACCATTAAAAGCTCATCACTTTTATTTAATAAGATTCACAGGCCTTTGCAATGGGTTTGTTTGTTTGTTTGTTTGTGTTTTACGCCTCAGCAGCACCTTAGTGGGCTATATCGAGGCAGGCGATCGCCGTATGATGATGAGATGAGAAGACTGGGAGTCTGGAACATACCCTATTAATTCAGGGATGCCCAGGGTCTTTCAGTTGCCCCAGCATAGAATACTGGATACAACCCGCCTCCATTTAATGTCCCATGGGCTCGGACTAAAGTGAGTTCCCGGGGGCCTTTGCAATGGGACCTTTTAAAAGCATCACACACCCAATATATTAAAATGCTGAGGTCAGTGATCTGAGCTCCCAGATTACCTCCAAGATGCCCTTAAAAGCCCATTTCACTTTAATGAGATTCACAGGCCTTTGCAATGGGACCTTTTAAAAGCATTGCACACCCAAGACCTCATACTATTGAGGTCAGTGATCTGAGCACATAAGATTTACCTCCAAGACACCATTAAAAGCTCATCTCAGTTTAATCAAATGAGATTCACAGGCCTTGGCAATGGGAACTTTTAAAAACATTGCACACCCAAGACATTAAACAACTGAGGTCAGATATCTGACCACCCAGACGCAAGATACCAAATTTTAAAAGCTTATTTCGGTTTAATCAAATGAGATTCACAGGCCTTCGGAGCGGGACCTTTTCAACTGCATTGCAGACTCAATCACTGAGGTCAATGATCTTAGCAACCAGACTTACCTGCCAGGGTTGCAGTGATTTAAATCAAGTGATTTAAATCTTGATTTAAATCATGATCTTTTACGTAAAATCATGACTTATTTGATTTAAATCGATTATTTGATTTAAATCATTCAATTTTTTGATTTTTTTTTATAAAAATCAATAAAAATCGCAACCCTGTTACCTGCAGCACAATCTTAAAGGCAAACACTCGTCGAAATCCTACTTTTGGTGAACTTATTTTCCCATGAAAGAATCAGGTGTTGCGGATGCATTCAGCTAACATTCCCCAAAATCATATTTCACCATAATTCAGGAAAAATTTATCAAATTGGCGTTTCAGCCCAATTTTGTGGACGTCTAGCATATTCAGTCAGCTGTGCAGTGACGTAGGGCTGGGTGGCCCCTCCCCCTCCCTCCTCAGAAAGAATGGATATTGAGAGAATGAGACACTGGCAATTTGACCACCAAACAATGACTGTGATATACTGAATGGGGGGATTAATAAATACTGTTACAAAGGTGACAAAATGAATTTGAGACAAGCTGAAACTGAACAATTTCAGAGGTGTTGCATCAACATTGCTGTCAATCATTTTGATTGGGTGGAGCTATTGAGTTTTAGGCAGTGGTCAAATTGCTCCATATCTGACATGCCCAGATCGCATTTTGTGAGAAATATTATTTAACTGTCAGATAGATAGATTGATAGATATACAGATAGACATACAGATAAATATACAGATAAATATACAGATAGATATACAGATAGATATACAGATAGATATACAGATAGATAGATAGATAGATAGATAGATAGATAGATAGATAGATAGATAGATAGATAGATAGATAGATGTGAGCACAGTTCTGGGCTGCACTCCAAGATACATGAAAATATAAATAAGATATATAGATTGGTTGAGTGATTGTGTCCTGCAGAGGATTATGTATTTTTTATGATCATAAGGTGATTGAAATCTCACTTAGAAATTTGCGGTCTGAGCTTGTCAATTTTGCTCCAAGTCAGTCACTGTTCATATTAACATAGAGACACCCAACTTGTCATTTTGGATGCAGCAGTGAAAGATTGAAATGAAAATCACAATTCATCACAGCTTTACATTACCAGGATTGTGTGAAGGTGCCATTTCTATAATATTTCACAGCTTTGCCTATCAGTTCCAAAGTTCATGGTAAGCCACATGTATTTGTTTATATAAAACCCAGTCTCATGTCACTGAAGTACTTGCTTTCCAAGAGAGGTCGCTTTTTACTGTGCCAAAAGTTATAGCCAAAATCGAAAACTAAAAGTATTTTTTAATGGGTTTATTTTGGACCAAATTTGCAGGGACCACAATAGTGTTTCTATAAATATTATGCTTGAAGCTCTCAACTAATAAAAAATATGCATGATTGTGGCCCTTTAAAAGCTCATTTTATTTTTTAATTCAAATGAGATTCACAGGCCTTTGCAGTGGGACCTTTTCCAATGCATAGCACATCCAAGACGACATACTATGGAGGTCAGTGACCTGGGCACCCAGATTTACTCAAGATACACCCTTAAGCGCCCATTTCAGTTTAATCAAATGAGATTCACAGGCCTTTGCATTGGGACCTTTTCAAATGCATTGCAGACCCAAGACATACAACTGGGGTCAGCAATCTGTGCCCAAATATACCACTTCCCTGCCCAAATATACCACTAAGACACCCTTAATAGCTCATTTCAGCTATGCGAGATTCACAGGCTGCTTAAGATGAACTTTTTCCGATGTATTGCAGATCCAACTTTGGGCAAGGCTTTATACGACGATTGTCAGTGATCTAAGCACCCAGACATACCTCCAAGACACCCTTAAAAGCTCATTCCGCTTCGATGAAAGGAGATTCAGACTTTGAAGCAGGGCCAGTGTGAGAAATGGCTTTCATAAAGCCCTAGTCTTGGAAGGCACACAAATTAACATGGTGATTATTCATTTTTCAGTAAAATTTCACTAGTCCAGAGCTTTTTTCTGGTAGTCAGGACGATCGGTCGTCCACTATTTCGCACACTGAGCAGGGCATTTTCCAAATTTGCGAACAAGACAACAAGAGCACCAATGCTTTCAACCACTCACCAAGGTTTCAACATTAATACCAAATCACCAACTTTTGATGAAATTCACAGGCCTCAGAACAGAACCAGGACCTTTTAATAAAGAAGAAAATTAACAACCAAAAATTGTGATCAAATTTGCTTTTTACTAATTTTTTTATGGACAATTTTCTTTTTTGTGAACTTTTTTCAGAACCTCATTCTTCTGAAAATATTACGATCACATAATGAATATACAATGTTTGGAGCTCTGGAGCTGTACAAATATATCTGGAGTCAACATGATAAAATGCACAATAGCCAATAGGCCTTGCAAAAGTCAATTGTCTATCTCCTAGGGGGGCCTCCTCTACCCCGGCCTCTTCCTCCGCGGCCCCTCATCCCGCCGCCACCCCTTCCTCGCCCACGACCCCGTCCCATGGCTGCCTCCTTCTTCTTGGCTCTGGCTTTCGGGGTGTCATCAATGAGTAAGGTGTCCAATGGCAAGCTGTCTGGCAGGATGAAGTATCTGATGTTGTTACCCCTCACACTGATGCTGTCTATCTGGACTGGCTCTCTGTTCTTCAGGGTCATTTTCACCGATTTAAGATGAGTGTTCATCGACACATCAACACCAACAATGGTCCCGTGCACCTGCGTTCCATTTTTCAACTCGATTGTCACCGTCTCGTGACTGAGCTTCATCAAAAATCGCACCAATTTCATGGCTGCTAAATGGTCGTGTTACTTTTCAGCAACTATACTGCACTCTGCTGCAAATATTTGCAACAGAAATTACAGAAAATGTAAAAATTATCAGCTCGCCACCGGCGTCCTGATTCGGAAAGCGTGGGTAAAACGAATATGTCGCAGGAAATATCCGCATCAGTGCAGATTTTAGAAACTTTATTTATACATTCATTTTGATCTTATTCACTTGATAAAAATATGTTATATTAACTAAATGAAATTCACAACAAGTTAAAAGTAGTCTAATTAGAATTTATAATCGTTTGATAAATATTAAACCTGCCGAAATTTCTCATTTGAGACACATTATCAGCTAGCGCCACAGCTCGGCAGGCATGAAAACTACCAAACAAAAACATCAATCATGTTGTTTGTCAACAAGTAGTTTGTTTATCCAGTTGCTTCTCCTTGTTTAGTGTAAGCTGTTTCGTAACATGATTGCAATACCAATTGTTTGCCAACTGGTCGTCAGTTAGTGTATTGATGACAATTAATTGCAATTAGCACACTGTTTTACTAACTTTCAGTAACTTTTGACAGCAGCTGTCAGTGTCATGTCAGCACACACAGCGCTCCTGAAGAAACATTGGGGTTAAAAAAATGAACCGAAAACGGGACCTATACTACCTGAAACTACACGATCATACAAAAATTTTAAGACAAAAACGAAAAAAATCTGTTGGGAATTTTTTGAAAAATTCAAGTTTTTGAAAATCTTGTTTATCTCATCACTTGAATATATGTAAAATGGCTTATAATTCAATAAACAAGCTTGAAAATGTGATTAAACCTGTTAGCTTAGCTCTCTAAGGAATTTCAATAAAGTTAAATCAATGAAATGAAAATATTTAGCGAATTTTTATGAGTAAATGTGACACATTGTTTATCACACACCGTATAAATGCAAAAATGATGAAAATAAGCAAATTCTCCATATTTTCAGTCTTTGGGAGTTGTTAAACATATTTGCTATCGTTAAACTGGATATGAAAAGCTTCATACAGCTTTTAAAAAGTGAAAGCATGTCTAAAACAGATATAAACATGACAAGTAAGTATCTTCTCACAGCACCGATTATTATTATTTCAGACAGGTTTCTCATTGGCCCATTTAGTTTATATGATACTATATATATACAATAGTTCAAATAGAGCAAAGATGATGCAGGCTGAAGTATTTGACAGTAATATCTAGAATGATATCTGAGGCTGAAGTAAACACGTCACAATTTTATTTTCTAACATAGGTTTGTGAAATCAGCTGATTTTTTTTCCTGCATCTTCATTGAAGGCCTAAATCAGGATAAATATTGTTCAAAATTAAGTACTATTTAATATCGAATGCAATATCCTCAAATCCTTAAACACAGTATAGGCTATGAAATTGGCATGGCTGTTCTGGGCTGTGTGCCGAAATTGGGCTTGACGTTTGCTACACTTTTTCAGGTACCTTGTACATGCCTAACTGTAGTGAACACTGGTGGTGGTTTGAATATAAATCTTGCACCTTGCATGGACTTTTTAATCTGAGAATCTCTTTGAATAGAACAGATTTAGGGAGGTACCAAAGAATGCTTGCATGCACATAATCATAGAATGCAACAGCTGTAATCGGGCCCACTGTTTTTGAGCAACATAATTATTCTGCACTGCATATCAAGGCTCGAGAGTAACTCGAGACCAGTAACTGGATAAATTAATTTCCCCCAGAGGTTTACCAGCTAATTTTCTCTTTAACAATGAGAAAATGGATGTGAACCTGCGATTAGGAAAGAGCTGTGACAGCTCACTGTGCAATATATTTATAATAGCCATTTTGATAAGGGAGAAGGAAAGTAGTACCATTCTCCTTTACTGAGTCAGTAAACTTTGTGTATTTGTGATCACTGCTACCTGCACAATAATGTTTGAAAGTTGATAATCTGCTGTAGTTCGCTTGACCAAACATAATTTTTAGACCCACTTTTTACATTTAAAGCTTTCCATATACATGTCAAGCAAGGTTTAAAACCTCTTAACAATAAAGAGTGAAAAAAAAAAATAAATAAATGGGTTATTTTTAGCATTTTTGAATTTTCAGTGTGTGACAAACAATGTGTCACATTTATTTCAATAAAGTCAAAAACTATTTTCATTTCATTGCTGTAACGTGTTTAAAATTCTTAAGGGAGCTAAACTAACAGGTTTTATTGTGTTTTTAAGCTTGTTTATTGTATTATAAGCCATTTTACATGTGTTCAAGTGATGAGATGAACAAGAATTTTTAAAACTTGAATTTCTCAAAAAATTCCCAACAGAATTTTTTCGTTTTTGTCTTAAAATGTCCGTATGATCGTATAGTTTCAGGCAGTATAGGTCCCGTTTTCGGTTCATTTTTTTAACCCCAATGTTTCTTAAGGAGCGCTGTGCACAGAAATTTTAACCAATTCATGAAAAAATTCAAAATTGACATGGTTTGCATTAAGATCAGTGTATACCTAATGATGCATTGCATTTCTTTATTGCAGGTTATGAAAAAGTGGTCCAAGAATAAGTTGTCAAGATGGTGAACACGCCAATTCCATGCAATTTGAAGTCTGAAGCTAAAAAGGCCGCTAAAATTCTAAAGGAGTTCTCTTTCCCGTCGTCAAAGAATGGGCCTGACAAAATTATCCCAAGTATGTTGACCTATGTCTTTCCTGCCATCCCAAGAAACTTATGCAAATATCTACAAGAAATCAAGTTTAATGGCATAAGTCGGTAATATTGAAAAAGCTGGCCCTAAATTAAAGGGAAGAACATGTCATGTATTGTACATAATTATGGTCAGCAGTTATGACACTAAGATAATTGTAGGAAATTTACTTAATATTTTAAATCTTATTTTATAGCTGGCATCCTTGTGCATGCAGCTGGACTTGCTATCATCACAGTCGCAAAAATCGGATTTTTGGTGACAGCGCGAGGAGGATCAGGCATTGTCATCGCCAAACTACCAAATGGAAGTAAGTCAAATGTAATCATTAAATTAAATGCAGCCCTGCGAAGATAGCTCTTGCCTCCTTTAATAAGATTTTGACGGATGTTTCACTTGTCTTCTTCAGAATGGTCAGCTCCCTCAGCAATTGGCATTGCAGGACTTGGAGGAGGCTTGGAACTGGGAGCTGAGGTGAACAATTGATTATTTTTACATGGTGCAAATACTTTCTTTTATGTAACAGGACTTCAGAAGATCATATAGGCCTTTAAAGATCTATCCAAAAAATTGCATTAAAATATCTCGGGTGTGATGATATTTTGCTGAAACTGAATGGCAGAGGGAAACAGTCATGGACAAAATGTATTATTCCCTGCATATATTTGCTGTCTAGTCTTGATTTATCAACTGTGTCTTATCCAGATGACAGACTTTGTGATAATCCTCAATTCGAGAAGTGCCATCTCAGCTTTTTCCAAGGGAGGCAACTTGACCCTAGGAGGAAACTTCACAATTGCGGCTGGACCGCTTGGCAGAAATGTTGAAGGTTGGTGCATTTTAAATTCCTAATTTCAGTAAATTGATGGAAGTTAACAGTTGATTTGTTAGAGGAATTCAAGCCGAGTCTCAGGCACACTGCACATGTCCCTCAGAAGTCAAGATTTATTTAGTCAGTGAGGAGCCAAGCAGAGAAGAGCCAGGGAGGGAGGATGCAAGGGGGGAGGGACTAGTGAGGACGGAGACAAGCAGGGAGGAGCCAGAGAGGGAAGAGCTAAGGAAGAAGTAGCCTGCAAGGGAGGATCCAAGGAGGGGGAGTGACTAGTTAGGAGAAATTAACGAGCCAAAGAGGGAGGAGCCAAGGAGGGAGAAACAAAGGCGGGAGGTACCAGCAAGGGAGGAGCCAAGGGGGAGGGACTAAGGAGGGAGGAGCCAGAAAGAGAGGAGCTAAGGAGGAAGGAAACAGCAAGAGAGGATCTGAGGATGGAGGGGCCAAGGAGAAAGGGGCCAGGAAGGCGGGATACGAGAAGGATTCAGAAGGAAGTAACCAGTAGGGGAGGATCCAAGGGGGAGGGATTAGTGATTAAAAGGTCAAGGAGGGAAGAGCTGGGGAGGGGCCAAGGAGGGAGGCTCTAAAGAGGTTGGCATCAAAGAGGGTGGCGCCAAATAGGGAGGAGCCAAGGAGGGAGGAGCTGATGATGAAGGGACTAGCAAGGGAGAATCAAAGGGCGGAGGGACTAGTGAGGAAGTAGCAAAGAAGGGAGGATCCAAATTCAAGGGGGAGAGATTAGTGAGGAAGGCCCCAAGAAGGGAGAAACCAAGGAGGGAGGAGCCAAGGAAGGGGGGCCAGCAAGAGAGAATCCAAGGGAGGGGGATTAGTGATGAAAAGGTCAAGGAGGGAGGAACTGGGGAGGGGCCAAAGAGGGAGGGGCCAAAGTGGGAGGAGCAAAAGAGGGAGGAGCCAAAGAGGGATGAGACACGGTGGGTGGAGCTAAGGAGTAAAGAACCAGCAAGAGAGGATCCCAGGCAGAAGGACTAGTAAGAAGGAGCCAAGGAAGGAGGGCCAGCAAGAGGATCCAAGGGAGGGGAGCTAGTGCGCAAGGAACCAAGGAGTCAGAGGGGGAAGATCCAAGGAGGAGGGATTAGTGAGGAAGGTGGCAAAGAGCCAAGGAGGGAGGAGTCAGAGAGGGATGACCCAAGCAGGGAGGGGCCAAGGAGGAAGTAGTCAAGGAGAGAGGAGCTCAAGATAGAGGAGCCATGACGGGAGGGAGCACAAAGGGAGAAACCTCCATACACGTCTACCCTTATGAGTCTACTCTCTATGCATGTGTCTTATCTAGTCTCTCCTTCCATTCCTTCTCCATATGCATGGCAGTTTCTCGATTTTAAAATAGGTTGTTCTTTGATCTTCAGGGGATGTGGCTGTGAGGAGTCCGGCTGCTATTTACACTTATTCCAAAACGAGAGGATTGTTCGCTGGGATTTCTGTGGAGGGAAGTGCTCTGATAGAACGCAAGGATGCCAACAGAAAGTATGTGACGTGATTTGTCTATTTAATCAGTAGGACATAATATTGCATATATGGCTAATCAGTCACTGATTTTCTGGCAAGGATTCATGTTAAAGGAAACTATTAATTGATATCTTTTAATGTTCAGCTCCATTGTTATTTGGAGGAAAGTTACCAATTATTTTGAGAAAATTAACTACTGAAATGAATCTATAAATCATAGACTAGAAAATAGCAAACTTGGTCAAAGATGAAATAAACATCTTCTGATAATCATCATAATTTTTCTCAGGTTTTATGGACAGGACATCAGGGCTGCAGAAATTCTAGATGGGAAAGTGGATCCTCCGTTTGAATGCGACATGTTGTACAACGTTCTAGACGACCACCGCAAGAACTTGGACCAGATGATGTTGGACGAGGGAAAGAGACAGGCCAAGAAGCAAGGGAAGGCTGCTCTGGAGACTTACGGCCTCACTGAAGCTTTTAAGGTGTGGGGGTAGTGATAAGGGTTTACGTCCTGTATTTGTGCACTGACTAGGCTCAATAGGGTGGACAGGGACTTTGGTTTAAGTTTAAGTTTAAGTTTATTTGACCATAATATATATACACATTTATACATTTCATACAATCAACATTAGTGTCTCACACATTTTGTATGGTAATGAGGCAAAGTGCACTTTTGGTACAAGATGAGCATTCAAGCTAAACTGAAGAAAGAAGTAATTTTGGAAAATGACTTTCAAAAGATTAGACGTATCAATTACATGGAATCTATAATCGCTTTCTTTAGGTTTAGATTTAGTCTATGAATTGTCAGAGCATAATGACTTGAGAAATGAGGCATTACAGTTTGTCTCATCTTGCATGTGAACTGAAATATAGCACTGTTTATATAGGCTATGAAAAAGCAATGCATGAACAGAGAGCCATGCAAATAATAAACCCTATTAGAACTAAGTCGTGAGTGGCGCTGCAGTGCATTTTTTGTGACGTCACGACAATTTAGGCCATTGTTTTGGTTGCGTCAAGAATGTAAACAACTGTGAATGAACTGTCGTCATCAGAAAACTGTCAAAAATCGATCAAAAACTTCACTAAAACTTCGCAAAATTGTGATAACAAAATTGCAAAATGGCTATTCTATCCGTGAGTATGTGTACTGCTACTGTCAGACTTTTAGATTCTGAGGAATCAGGCCAAACACCAGTTCGCATGTTGGATGAGACAAACTGTAGGCTGGATGGTCTCGAAAAGTTTTTCTGTTAAACTTTTGTTGCGAGTCATCATCTGCATTCTCTACGACTTCAGAATGGATATTTCATTTTAAACGCAGACTTATCTCTCTTGAATCATTCCTTTGAAAATACATGAATTTTCAAATTTTCAGTCGTTGAAACCGGGTTCCAAATCAAAGAAGGCCGAAGCGGAAGGAAGTACAGAAAGCGTCAACGAATCATACGACAACAAATGCAACGAGAATTCCGTGAAAAGATCGTCGTCAAGCCAATGCTTCCAAAGTTCCGAGCAAGAAAAGAAACCAACCAATCAGGAGAGTTCCTTCTATTACGAACAGACGGTGACTAAAAAGATGACGAAATCTCAATCGACCCACGCCATGCCCAAGGAACAGTACGAGGGTAGCCCTAAGATGTCCAGAGTCCTGCAAGCTTCTGGTGAGTCTGTTTAGCTTGTAAATTTGTGGATTTTGTAATGGATTTTCAGGAGAATTCTAACTTTTATATGTTAGATTGTTATGGTTATAAAATAATAACAATTTTTATTTTGCAAATTTCAGTGTCAGCTTGGGACAAACCTGCCATAGCTCAAGCTAATTTCCCATTCCAAGCATTGGAAGACTGCGACTTGAGTTTTGTACCAGGTAAATGATCTCCCAATTCAACATGCATGAATTTCATTTTATTGTAGGTCTAGTTGGCTTATTGTATCGTGTTGCCTGGGAGCTATTGATCGGACACTAAATTGCAAAGGTAGACGTAATGATGAAGTAACATTGATTATGAGGCTGTGAGTCCACCACAAGATCTCGACCATTTTACTACAGCATCATAACTTTTGAAACATAAACCCTTTTCTTGCTCTCTCAGCTAATATGTTGAATACTGTCCGTCTGATAGATTCTTGTCCCTACTCCTAGTAGAACTTCGATTCCATTCTTTTTCCAGGGGACGAAATAGAAATCCTGACTCGGACCAACACCCAGGACGACTGGTGGGAGGGGCGCATAAAGGGGCGTGTCGGAATCTTCCCCGCTAATTACGTGACTGTGTTGTAATGGAGACAGGATTTACAGGCCTGACAGAACGCATCTGGAGCTTTTTCCTGATGTCCAACAACAGTGCACATGACGCCATCTTATGGAAATTGGGACTTTCAGACGTAACACAAATTACGCAATTATTTTGTTATAAACTTTACAACAAAGATGCTCAGACTCTTAAAGTTCCAATGTAACTGCGCTAGCGGGAAATTCTTTTGACCGCTTATTTCTGGGCATTTTAATATTCATACAAGAATATTGTTATATTTTATGATATCCACTAGATGGCAGACACAATCACTGACAAAGGCTCCACTTCGCAAGACAGCATTAATTAACCCGTCCCAGCTCATGCAGCGTCATGCTTGTACTTAATTTATTAACAAATATTTACGTTACATTTATACCGTATTATATGCCTTAAGCTTTTACAATTGTTATATTATGTAATCATGCTAATCCAGTTTATGCATATAGGACCTGTATACATTTTACCAATACCAGTACATGTACCATTTACATATTATGCCTTGAAAAATTTAAATGACGAGTTAATTATAATTGCTCATAGAAAGGCATTTGATTTAATCTCACTACAGGTTTACGTGTTGAATTTGAAATCCAGAATATTAAAATATTAACTCCTTCACGGGTTGACTTTTACATTATAATTACGGCATTGAATCTGAATTTAGAATTTTCATGATGTATGGACTCGGGTGTTTTGGTCTTTAATTTTTTTAAAGTTAAGCAATTGATTATATACATGCATGTGAATCTTTTTTGTAATGATTTTGCACTTTATAATTTGATAACTAGAAATCTGATTATGTGTATAGTATGTAGCAAGCAATTTTGCTATATTTGCAGTTCAATCTTGGCATTTACGTGAGCAGGTTGTGTACTTAAACCATGCATGGTTGTGATTTATTGAAAACTGTGTACAGTATATTTTTAAAATATTTTGATTTTCAAGTATGATTCAGATATTTACTCTGCTAAAAACTTGCATCACTTCAGAATTATGATCAACTGTGATATCTACCTCTATTTAAGGTGGCTCGCTACTCACGAAATTACGTCACCTGCACATGTTTCCGCGCAGCCAGGCAGGCCCTATCTATCGTAACGTCACCACAGCAGCTGACACTTGTCAGCATCTTTTTTAATTCTGAGAATTTCTTGCGGCGGCCGCTTCGTTTAGAAATTGTGGGACTTCTAAGAGGGTTAGAGACTTGTAGTTTTCACCATTTGATGCGCTATGAAGAATACTATAAGCCAACGGACTTTCAGCTCTCTGCTTTAAGAAGCAAATTTCTACAAGCGATTTTCGGCAAGCATGTCTAATTTCGCAAAAATGACTCTGTTATATAAATACATTTTTACCCTGGGTTCCCCCAGGGTAATTTTATCTAAAAACCAGTCTGAGAGATTTTTGGAAAAAAGTTTTCCCAGCCTTAATACAGGTGTGGATGTGGTCAAGTGGGCCATTTTGTGTTCATATGGAGGTGAACTAAAATGCATTGTGGAATTGGGGATGTTTTGGTGTGGTTTTTTTTTTTTTTTTTTTTTTTTCAAAAAAAAGTTTTTTTTAAATTTTTTTTTTTTTAGTAGTTTGTTGTGTAATACATCGTTCGAGTCTTGAGGGGGTGTTTTCAATCTGACTTTGCATTATAATGTCGCCCACATGACGATCGTCCATGCGATTCAAGGAAGGCCTATAATGCATTTGGCAATTGCTTTTTGCAGCGCATATATATTATCAGAAGCAGTCTTACAATGCTAATTGCAATTCTGCAAGTTCTAAAGCATTTTTTCACCCTCAGTTTACCAAATTGCCATTGAGAAACAGCCCTTGAAGTCAATCTGACAGGTGTCAAAGCTGATTGCACTTTGCAGTACATGTGTGCTACTTTGATCTTGTATCCACAGATCTTCTGCTTAACTGCTAATTCCCAACAGAACCCAGGGTTTGAATCCTCGGATTCTTGTTATATCAATTTCCAGGCCCGTTGGAAGCCTTGTCAATATCATTATATTGTTCCTCACTTTATTTGGAAATAGATGACAAAGAAATAGAAAATTCTATCCCGTCTTTTTTTTTTAGCGCCATGATTCATAAAAAGATGAAAATTTTCGAAAGCGAAACTTTTTTTCCGAACCCCTAGAAAAGTTCTCTAAACTAAATATATCTCTCTGGAATGTTAATCAGCTTTTCCATAAAACTGTCCTCTTTAATTTCATGCTTAATTTAATAACATAGGATGAATGGCCACTGAATGGCAGGGAAAACTTCACAGTAAAAAAATTAAGAAAAAATTTGAGTTTTTCAAGTTTGCGTGGACTGACTTTCTCTTGCATAACCTCAAATATTTTGAAAGAAAGGCTGGTAGTGACCACTTTCGTTCATATATCCTTGCTATAAACTATATTGCGGATAATTTTCAACTATTTTTAAGAAATCCTATCTTGGAAAGTTCACGAGTATTGAGCCACCTTAAATTCAAGTTATTTGATAGCCTTTGGGAGTCCTGTTTAGCAGATACATTTGCCATTCACTTGTGAACTTGTTGTAACACCAAGCTTGTGGATGTTGCAACTATTGTTGTCTCTAATTGTTACACATGAAATTCAGTAGACAATTTTTCGCATTCTCATTTAGTCATTATTTACAGATGTGCGATCTACTACCGCATTCCACATAACTGTTCACTTTTAATTGTTGACAATTTTGGTAAAGAAATTAATGTAAATGAGGTATATTTTGTAGACAGTTTAAGTGGTTTTGATGTCACTCCACATGTGTGCTCCTTTACAGCACAAAATTCTATACACTGCCCTTTGTACTATTCTCAGATTCTTGCATTGATGATTCTCAATTACTTATTATTTTTCTATTATTTCAATGGATATAATATTTATAGAATAGAGAGGTATAGATTGTTATTCACATGACAAGTTTTCTTCCTTATTAAATTTGTTTGACATTAGTTCTTGAAGGAAGAGAATGTTGAATTGTATCAATATGACAAATTCAAATGAGTGAAATGATATTCTCCAGAAGAGCTGAATGGTGCAAGTTTTTCATGGTGTTTAGAAGATGCGAGTACATAAAAGAGGAAGCCCTAACCACAGAGCTTCCTAATCCTCATAATCAGATAATTACTTTGACACAAGAATTCCAATTAGCTCATCATTTCATGTCATTTCGTGAACTTCTCAGTGCCTTTTGTTTTCATAACAGATAATCGTGTGATTTTTCAATCATAACATATTATATAGCTTATAACACAGACTGTTAACAAAGGATGCAATAAACATTTATTCAGATAAATTGATGTTCGTTATTTTTCTGGCAACACAAGACGGAAATTTTTGTTGAAATTCTAAAATATAGACACAAACAATTACGACAGCTATGGTTAAAACAATTGTGAATTTCAAACACAAGTCGATGGAAAAATTGCAACCATATTCATTGTACAGGATTCATCATACTGGTACTGGTATTTTATGCAGCTATGGTTTCAAGATTGTGCTAGTAGTCACGCACTGATTAATAATCACTAACTTAAAATTTGTGCAAGATATTTGCAGACTTCCAGTCTTTCTCTCAGACTTCTTACTTGTTAACATGGCGATCGATATCGATGTATATACGAACATATCTTCTCTCCTAATAAAGGCTATAAGTTTAATAATATATCTCTCTATACATGGGACGAGCGAATAATTTAATATATCACATAAGACTCATTGTATATATTTCTAACACAGATAATAAATTGCTAGTTCATGAGCATTTTAATGGATAATTACAATAATCCAATAATTTATAATAACAGACAATAAGAGACATAACTGACCAACCGGCTAGACTGGAACTGACCATATAAACACTTAGAACAGTTTTGATACATACAGAGTCCGCGAAAAGTGCTTTTGACACACAGGACATTCGGGCAGGTAGATTCTGAAGTTTACCTGCCCGAATGACATCTTGTCAGTCCGAAATTCTAGTTTTGAAAATTTCAACCGGCTTTCTGGAATTGTGCCTTCAAAAATATGAAATCACCATGAACCCCTCTGAATAAGGCCTATTGACTCATTGAAACTAATAAGACCTTTCATTGTACATAAATTTTTAAAATCTTGAGTTTTGCCAGATAGGAATTGGGATTGATTTACTGCTAAAAAGATTAGTTTTTATTTATCTGACAATCTGAATATCAAAACGATTACATGTGTCAGAAAACCTGCCAGGACCCCTGCTTTCTTTCTGTCTTCCTGGATATCCGTGTCTTAATTGTATGGAACCACCTTCTACTGACTAGTGAAGTAATCTTAGGTTAATTTGTAAATCCATGGATTGTGGAGGTCAATCATGGCAGCCTTGTTGAGCTTCAAATCTTGTACAGACATATATAGGTATTGTAGGGCCTATACCAGCTGATGCTGAACATAGTTAATTGCAATTTGCTGAGGCATTGACCCCTGCCATGTCTAATTGCAATCCACGATTCCACATGACACCCCTGAGTCCAATTTGAGTCATTGAGGTTAGCTAATTGCACTGGAGTCTTCAAAGGCATGTCCTGATTGCATTGGCTGCACTGCTATCCCATTGACTCTATAGCATACCTGTCGGACATTTGGGCAGGTAACCACTCTACTTCTGCCGGTCATACGCTATTTTTTCCGGTTTTGACCGGCAAACCGGCACTTTTCGCGGACTCTGGATACATATGACTTTAAAAATCTGTGCCTTTCATACTCAAAATTTCATCACGGTTTCAAATTAATGGCTTAGCTATCAATACATCGCGACAAGAAAATCTGACGGAACCGGACCAACAACTGACAGCTACTAGAAGAAATTATGCAAGATAAAAATATTTATTCTGATAATGAATTACAAATTGATTTATAAACAAACACTATGACTTAACACACCTAAAATTAGCCACAGATCAAAAATTTAATAGATACTTGACATCTAAGCTATCAAATCGCATTACACATTATAAGACCATGAGTTATGCATCAGTAATTCATCACACTATCAGCCATTTTGAATAAATAGTTCCATTCTAGTTACCATGGTAACAACACAAAGGAAGAGGAGATTAAGAGGTGCCATTAGTGAAAGGATTCCTTTGAAAGGAATGATTCTTTTGACTTAATTTTTCTTTTAGTGAACGTAGCTCTGGTCAGTTGTTTTCTAAAACCAGAGTCATATGAAAATTGTAAATCTATTAAGTGGTTGCTTTCATTGCATTGAAATTGAACCTAACTTTGACAACTATTTCAATGAGAAAATTTTTGTTCATGTCCCAAAAATTCCTAACATGAAAAATTCTATTAAGCCGCTGGCAGCCAGAGAGGGAACGTCCAATAACATAATTATCGCACATTATGCCTACACATACAATATTTAGTGATTATTCATATCTTCGCATCCATGTAACATCATCTTTTGCATCTTAATTCAACAATAACACTTTACAACTAACAGTGCACCAATGTGGCATGTTTAACGATGTTCATATCACCATTAACAGATTGTGTAAGCGCACTGCACATATTAAAATATATATATTTACAACAAAAGAGTACATATTACTGGTCGATTCTTGATACCTAACATTCTCTACCTTATGTGAATCTCAATAATTGGCTAGCTGCAGACTAATAATGGCATCTACATCGATGTAGATTGCCACACTTAATTTATTCGTGGACAGATACTGGCAATTGAATCCATTTGATTATATCCATCATAGCATAATTGTATAACATTATATTACATATCTCTAATCGAAATTAACCCTATTCATCATATACACATAACTATAGTGTGTAACTACGGCCCTGTGGGGTTCTTACTTTAACTGATTGCATTTTCTACTTTTCATTCTATTCTGCATTCATCGTGTCTTGTTGAAACTCTTTCTTTGTACCTAAATTACTTGTGCCAGAGCTAATTATAATCTAAGTTCTTCCATTACTTTGCGTCTATCTTCATGTATAGAATTGTTTTATATCTATTTATAATGACTCAACATATTTATATATACTACTGATTCTTCAGTGCTTCTTTTATATGCATATATACAATTCAGTGTTACTACATTATACATAGTAACATTAACATGATTGTTAACAGGTATATCTGTGTATTAACTACAGCAGCAAATGGTACAAAGTGTTAACATGCATGCAATGGAAGCGAAATCAAAATATACAAATAAATAAAAAATAAACAAAGCAAGCAGCTGGTATAACAAGAATCCGCGGATTGCAAAACGAGTTTCCCCTCAGCAAAATTTCTCATTGTACGCACACTATTTGACACCAGAATTATGTGACCCCACAAGGCTACCTGGATGCCTTTGTGATTAAAGAGCGAAACATGAAATTATCAAGAGAAATTTTCAAGAATCTGCTGCACGTAGAGGCTGATTGTAGTGAGGGTCAGGCTGCTGACTGTATAATTTAACTAATATGATAATGCCACAGCATAGAAGACGGGACATGTAAATACTTGTTTGGTTAACATTATTCATAGGTAAATGCGAAAGCATTATTTATTTGGGAATTTTTTTTATTTTCGAACACTTTTTTTGGGGGGGGTATTTTTATTTGTGGAAATTATTCTTTGTTTTTTCGAATTTTTTTATTTTTATTTTGGGCAATTTTTTTTTCTTGGTCTCTGGTTGGGAATTTTTTTTTTCCGAAAACTTTTTTTCCGAAATTTTTTTTTTGTCGAAAAAAATTTTTTTTGGTAAAATTTTGGGTTCGCCTCATAAACAGGCGGAATGTCAAACAGAAGAAGAAGAAGGCAGTCATGTTGTAGTCACGCGTGAAGAGAAGCAAATGACAGGATCATATTATGGGATGTCTGAATCAAAATTTTTTATGAACCATTTGGATCACTCCACTCACATGTTAGCCATAAGCGACGAGACACCTAGCTTCGCTCGGTGAGCTGGTGGCTCTGAACTGTCTATAATTTGGGATCGGATCGGCTATTCTTTAATTGTCTACTTTATTTAAAGTGGCCTCTCTGTGTCATACTGGATCTTTATAATAGCAAGTTACAATCCCAAATCTATATGATTCTAACCAACCACCCATATAGATGTGTTATAGACCTAGCTACTACTGTATGGCCATTGTGAACTTCATATTCGCTTTTCAGAGATTTATCTCTGCTGTTATTACCAATCTTCCCATCTTTTGCTGATTGGACATGCTTGCATACATCATAGATGAATGTGCTCTCTCCAATCTACTAATCAAATCTATGCCATTCTGTGCATTGCAGTCAGAATGTCAGAGTCTAGTTGGATAGCCAGACGAGGAGCAATAACTACCAGACTTCAGCTATCCAGATTTGTAGGCCTATTTTTCTTCGATCTTACATACACACCAATATCCTATCTTATATTTTTGTTGTTTGCTCAGATTTCTTTTTGTATACAAATCACCAATTCTTGATGAATCTGGCCATGCTATATATCAATCTTCATCTTTTCGAAAGCTCTACAGATTTTTATCTTTACAGAACAATCTGTTACTTCTAACACCCCATTCACACATGTATGCTATCCACACAGCTCTATTCACGTGCCTACAATGGTAGTAGTGGGTTGTTCTCCCTGGGCTCAGAAGAGGGAGGCATGAAATAAGCAATACAAAACAGGTTCTTTGTTACAAATCAGGACACTAAAAACCACCTCAACAAAACTACACAATTTCAATAATTTCTACTTTCCGCTATCGACTGGCTAATTCTATATATCCTAATCCATATTAGAAATTAAGCTTTTTGCCTGATTTTCCTTTCTACATAGGAATCCTCAATTATCCATGGATCAGGTCCATGTCATACATTAATCTTCCTCTTTATTACTCTTCCTTTACACATTTCTACCTTCACAGTACTTAACATCCATGACTTCTGCACCTACAGTAGTTTTTGTAATCCTCCACTCACCAGACGGCAACACCTTTCCAATCATCATTTACACTGGAGGCCAACGCATGTCAGCGCCACAATGATAAACCACAATACTGCAAACTGCTACTCATTTGTAGGCCTATCTCTTTATTCCAAGAAGCATGGGGGTCCTCTAGTATCGCAATATAAGGCTTACCCCCCCCCCTCCCCATTCTTTACCAGGCTGCTTTGGCATGCTTCAGTGGCATCTCCATGCAGGAGCATATCTGTCCCTGACTCCCCATGGTGTATGAGAAGGACCCTCCTTGGCCATTGATAACAATAGTATAGAAGATCTTGACCAATCATACCTCATTAATTTTTCTGACACATAATTAGACACACAAAATTTACAGAGGACGCACAAAAACACATAATTAGACAAGATATATACAAAAGAAAATACATTTAAAAATAAATAAACAGGGTAAAAACATAAATTGGTAAAAAGAGTCACTTGAAGTGCTTAATTGACTAATTATGTTCCAATGACAATTTACGGTTTTGAAGTGTCAAGTCTCAAGTGCAATTATGTTTTACATCTTAACTCTTTTGATATATAATAGTAATTCCCTTAAAAAAATTATGTACTACACACAGAAGGATAGTATTACACAACAGTGCCTTAATCCCACTGTGAGACAGTAATTTATACAAGATACTTGAAGATAGATAGATAGATAGATAGATATAGATAGATAGATAGGGGGATCGGTCAAGTCGCCAGGGGAGAACTCACCAGGCCCACTACTCGCCAGTTGACTTCCCGCCAGTCCCCAAACTCGCCAGATTAACTATTAAAGGCCTAACCCTGACAGTCCCTGTGTTTGGTTGCTTTTCTGATCTTACCATATCTATCTATCTATCTATCTATCTATCTATTTTGTTTTATTTCAAGGAGTATTCTAATAAAATGTTGAAAGTGATAAAATAAACCTATATAAACTTTTATTGACAAACAGAAATATATATCAAATACAGATACATGTTTCATAAAGAAATTGAAATAAAAAATATCAAAATATGGAAATCTACATCTAGAGTATTCTATAGGCCTATTAGCAGCAATAATCGGTTTAATAACAAGAATCCGCGGATTCAAAACCGACCTAACGCAATTTTTGGTGCCATTGCTCTAACCACTGAGCAACTGATATTTTGAAGAAGTGAGAGATTAATTGGTGACCTTGGGCTGTTGTTATAGTTGCATGGAACAGTTTGACAATTGAAGGCGTATTGCGAATGATGCGACTCAAAGAGATGACATATTGTTTATAAGAATTTATTTGAAAACGGCATGTCTTGAATGAAATGATAGAATTGTTTGAGGGTATTGGACTGGTGTGGTGATGGTGTTGTCAGTGGTTTGTGAGCAACTGCTCAGGTGAAGAATGATGTGACTGGTGTTCTTTAAGGATTAAATTAGTGTCTGTATTGTGGCAGGGCTTGAGGGAATTGGCAGTCGTTTGATGAACTCATGCAGGTTCTTGAGAGCCCATGAGGAGTGTTATAATCATGGTTGGGTTTGGAAATGAAGAATGGACTGTCTATTTTGTTGGCAGTGATGAAGATTACTTGTTGTTGTAATGTTGAAGTGAGATGCCTGAAAGTACAGAATGCGGAAACATGAGCGGGTGTATTGCAAGGGTGAGAAAGACAAAAGAGATACGAAAAGCATGTGGGAAACATGAGGTACAAAAATCACGTGGATATGATGGATTATTGAAATAATGAGCTTTTCCATAGCATCAATGAAATTGTGCATTGTATAAGTTTTCAAAACTTACTGGATTCGCGTGTAGTAGAAGAGTTGGTTATTGTGACATCTTTATCCATGAAGGGATATATCGCATTATTACTTGTGTCCCTCATGTTCCTTGCAGTCTAATGTTTATCTGTTGTGGCGACGTCTTTGATGGTTATCTGATGTGATGGATCAATAGCACAGGCAGCTGAATAGATAGAAGAGAACATAAGTTGTAATGTGGCAGATGAAGAGTTGAAACAATAGCGGAATGGAGGGGGTTCTTGTTACTTACATTTTGTTTCCTTATACAATGGCATGATATGTTTTGTAATTATCGTCATAGTTATTACAGGGAAAGTGAGTCTTTTGAACTGTTGCTTACCTTGAGAAGTAACCTATGTCTGGGGTCTGTTCAGAGCTTGTAAGTGCAGTCCAAGCATGTGTTGGGTTGATTCTTGATAAAAGCATTTCTGGAACTGCTTGTCGTATCAATCTCCTGATAGATGGGGATACCATTTTCCTGTGGAAAGACAAGAAAGATTTCAATAGGCAATTGCAGATTGGTGAAGGAGCAGTTTGATGACTGGAAACTTGGCATAATATTTTGCATACAGACATGCATATATTATGTATTGCTGGAGTGTTCATGTTTTTTAGTTTAGTTGAAGTACTTGATTTGTGAGATAAGGTTATGATTATGAACTTTTTTCTTTCTGTGAAACTCACCAGGAATGCAGTGGCAGAGGACTTGGTAGTATACGCAGAATGAGTATGATGCTGTGTGGAACATGGTTCTTGAAATGTACCTGGGGCAATATGGCTTGGCCGGAACGGCAGGGGGTGGTCTTTCGCCTGTGAATAAAGAAATGGGATTGCATTAGTGTTATTTCGGGTTATAATAATGTACCTCTAGATTATTTAAAGTCTTTTTACACACCATTAATATTTATTATATGATTTGAGCACTGAATAATTTTAGGATCAACTTTAAGTTAGACTAAATTCTGTTCAATTTAATATAGATCTGTATGTTTTTCTATCTTTCCGTCTGTGCAGCTGCCTATGGTGTGCATATTGATTTATCTATCTATATATCTGTGTATGTGTATATTATTTATCTATTTACACACAGCTTTTTTTTCTTCAAATGATCCTTTAAAGAGACATGAATTTTCCATAAGTTCATTTAAAAGTAATTATTTCACTCATTTCTACAAATTGATAGTTCTTTGGTGGCTTCAAAAACACGGTCTTCTGAAAGGGATGTTATTGGCGAATTTGGATTCTAGGAATGATGGACCAGGTTTAGGGAATTTCAGACTTCTTTTTTTAGGACCCTCAGCTATGGAAAATGACCCTTGAAGAGCCATTTTCAGTGGAGCATAGGTGTAGACAAACATAGTAAGAAGCCGCCTTAGGCAAATGATGTGGATTACATCTTTTAGAGTATAATTGCAGGTATAGTGTTATAGACATCAGAAGTTGTGCTAACATAGTTTACTATGATGAAAATTGACAATGATTTTTTAACACTTAAGGTTGATTGCAAGATGCAGTTTGAAAGTGTTACTGTGTCCCATAGCGGGCGTTGGTGGAACTCTCCTTTTTCCAGCTCTCCTGTGTTGACGAGCAGAATAAAACTATTTCCGGAAACATCAGCCTGGGAATTTACAATGGAGCCGGGGTTTCTAAGGTCCGTAAAAATGTCTAATCAGCCTGACAGTACTGGAATATGGTAGCTATCCATGCTAGACATTCCATTTATGACTCGGCAATGCAAATCTGTAATGTTTTCAATGGATTAAAAGTGCCCTGGGGCCTGGATTGCCGGTTTCATTGACTCGGCAATGGTGCAAAATGGCAGCTTGTTCTCGGAAATAGTTGTTTTCCGCTCGTCAACACAGGAGAGGTGGAAAAAGGAGAGTTCCGCTATCACGGCCTATTGAAACTTACTGTGTTAATTGACGTTGTTGGCCCTTGGTCGTAGTAATCATGGAATATTGTCACTGTTGTTGTTTGTAGTCTTTGGAAACAGCAGAGAGTACAATAGAGTGGCAGGGAGCAGTTGAAAATTCTGATGTCTGAAATTAGAATTGGAATTTTGTTAATATAGTAAGTTTTGTATTACGAGAGTTATTGTTTAATAGACGACTGTTGCAGCAGCACTGGCCATGTTCCATTGTCAGATGTCAGAGGTTTCTGTGCGAAATAAATGAAGAAAGTGTGAAATATACTAACAAAGTGGGGAATAAAATTTTACAATGTGGAATAATTTAACAATGTGGAACAATTTAACAATGTGTAATAATTTAATAATGTGGAATGAAATAACAATGTGCAACAAATTAACAATGTGGAACAAATTGACAATGTGCAATAAATAACAATGTGCAATAACTTGACAATGGCAATAAATTAACAATGTGTAATAAATTTACAATGTGCAATAAATTAACAATGTGTAATAAATTAACAATGTGTAATGAATTAACAATGTGCAATAAATTAGCAATGTCTAATAAATTAACAATGTGGAATAAATTAACAATGTGGAATCAATGAACATTGTGGAATAAAATTGACAATGTGGAATGAGTTAAGAAACAAATGAAGGAACAAAATAAAGTGATAAATTTTTCTGCAATGCAGAACTATGTAGGGCCATGTTGAGCGAGAGAGATTTTAATGACACTGTGATTTACAGGCTATGTGCATCATGTGTGTAGTTGTACAGATACTGGTTTGTGGTCCGACCATGCGCTTTCAAGGACTGTGACATTGAGATTTGGTATATTAGAGTAAACTAAGTCAAGACAAGATCCATGGTCTGTTGTGGCACTGGAAACTAGTTGGGAACATGGGACCTTTGCAGCAAGCCATGAGGAGAAATTTTCATACTGTGTTGTTCCAACTGGCAGGTTGAAATCACCAATGATTATGAAATGGTCCTCTGACAAGTGATTGAGAACGGCAGTAGTGAAATGGGCTTGGAGGGCTGACAGAGGTATTGATGGTTTTTTGTAGCAAATGTATAATGCAACATTGATTTCATGTAGCTGCATAGACATACTTTCAAATGACGTAGTAGAGTAACTTGTGATTGGAGTGGTATGCAAATGGTCTTTCACATATGTCACAAGGCCATGATGTGGACGTCCTGACAAATATTCAGCGTCGCATCTTGTGATGTCATATGAAGGCAAATGAAAAGCATCATTGGGATCTGTTCGCTGGAGACGAGATTCAGCAAGCGCAAGAACTTGAGAGGAAGTTAAATTATGATCATGCTTCACATCCTGGATGTGATTGTGAAGGGAACGTACATTGTGAAAGGTCACACAGAAAATGTTTGATGGCAAGTTGAATAAAGGTGTAAATGTAAATTGTACTTGTGCTGATGTACGCATGCGTTCCATTTCTTCTACAACTTTTTCATCTACACTGATTTTGTGAGCATTGAGGGACAGGATTTGCAGATTATTGATATTTGTAACACGACTGAGTGCAACATAATGGGAGTGGTTGTTCTTGCGTTCGCTGAATTGTACAACTACACGTTCCATGGTAGCTCCTTGTGCTTTGTGTATGGTTTTTGCTGTGGCAGCTCGTAATGGAAATTGAGTACGGGAAATGCGTTTTGCGTCACGGCCATAGGAGAAATGGATTGTGGATGCGAATATTGGAGTCCAAGTGTGTTGTATGGAGCTTGTGTAATAGTGGCGATACTGATTCCGTGTTGATTGGCCAATACGTTCTACATCAAAGGCAACCCATATGATACTTGGTAATGGCGTTGTTGTCAGGTATGTCAGATGTTTGACAATGCATGAAGTTCCATTCACCAGACCATCTTCCAAAAGTATGTTGGATGTGATATCATATCTCAGGCCAATTGCAATATATAGATATCTCGGAATGTTGCCTGTAGCTGACGAGCAATCTGGTAGGCGCGCTAATGTAGCTTGTTTGACAGCATTGCTGAAGTCGCCATGTACAACATCTTTGGCTTGGATAATGGCCTTTTCAGTGGTGGCATTTTGATAGACTGTGTGGTTGAAGTTATCGACTAAAGCATTTGTTGGGTACAGATGTGGAATTGCATGGTCAGTTACTGAATTGGGTGGAAGCACTCTGGATTGTAAAGTTGCTATGTCATGCGGAGTGTGTTTTGCTTCTCGCAGGCGATTCAGGAGTTCTGCAAATGTACGGTTATCTCTTTGCCGCATAATGGTCACCAGTTCAAACATTGTGAAATTATCACGCCAAATGTTACTTGCTAGACTTCCATAGGTGGTATTGGCATCTTCGAAGATCCAACGATCCATCACAGGTTGTAATTGGTAGAGGTCGCCTATCATGATAACGTGAATGCCACCGAACAAGTCATTGTTGTTTTTGATTTCTTGTAATCGACAATTTACAATATTGAGCATTCTGGAGCCAACCATTGATATTTCATCTATCATTAAGACACAGAGATTACTGTATTTGACACGCAGGGTGTTCAGTGTGTCTGCACTCAGAGGTTGGTAAGAGCCATTGCGATTGGGTGGAATACGAAATGCAGAATGCAAGGTGGAACCATTGACCAAGAACGCAGCTTTGCCTGTAGGTGCACATATTAGAACAGTTGTGGCCTCTGGATCTGTACCTGCTTCTCTGCCGTACCATCTAATGAGACCTTGATACAATACTCTAACTGTCACACTTTTTCCAACACCTCCACCACCAGACAAGAACACACGCAAAGGCCCTGTTCGAGTTTTTATCCAATTAATGACATGATAAAAGAATTGAAATTGTTCCCGATTGAGATTTCGAATTTCTTCATAGAATTCTGAATTTGCAATGCGATTCGGCAACAAAATCTGATTACTACTCATTGAGGGCAAGCCAATGTCCGCACTGATGTCATATTCACTGTGTTGGGAATTTGCATTTGGTACATAGAATGAGTATGTGTCACTTGTTGTGGGTTCAACTTCCATATCTTCAGCATCCATATGTTGAGCATTTGGAGCAATGTCATCGCGCTCATATTCACAAGCTGCAGCAATTGCAGCTTCAACAGACTCTGACAGATGTTGGTATTTGTTGGCGATTTCTTGAATGGCATTTTGGTTGTCAAGGTAGTGTGCCATGTATGAGGAATATCCTGCCAAGAGATCAGTGTTTTCTTTTCGCCATGGCATATACAACATGATTTGCTCACGATAGTAATTGTCTGGGTCAACATTGACACTGTATTGCACAAACCTGATCACGCGCGGGTTTTTGCGATAGCGGAAGACAATGCCATTGGACAGAGTGACACATTTTGGTCCGTCAAGGTCTGAATTTACGGTTTCTTGGATATCATCATCATTCAAACATTGGAAACGGGCTGAAAGTGGCATGTCAGCTGGGAAGGTAACTGCTATCATGGAAGCAAAGTCTGCAAGACACATGTAAGACAGTGCAGCTGGACGCCTGCTGTAACACTTCAGAATGGTGTTTGCCTCAACATCTTCAGAACTCGGTGGCATTTGTTCAAGTTGTTCTTTGCTCTTCAGGATGAACACTCTCTGATCGGGAGGTGAAGTGTTTATAAATACAACTTCTCGAGATGCTTTGGTAAATGGCATTTGCAAAAGTAAATACGTTGCCTCTTGAGCAGACACTTCAACAGCATTGACGAATTTATTGCCAATGTGACGGACCTGTTCACGCAAGGTTTTGTTTCCCTGTCGAGCTTCTTTGCAAGCTTCATCCATTAGAGAACTCATTCCCTTGTCCGATTTATTTATGTAACCGACCACATACGAGGCTACAGCCCAGCTATCGAGGCACAGCTGAATGTCCTGATTTCCGTTCCAAGCTGCTGCTGCTTTCACCATGTAGGGATTTACTCTTATTTCTGACAAATTGCGTTTCAAGAACACTTGTGGACTTTTCAGGGAAGAGCGTATCGCATCAATGTAGCTGGTTTGTGTCAATTGCAATTCATTCAACATGTCTGACAGTGGCACTTCGGCACCCATACCCAGGTCAACAAGGTAACTTTTGATTTTTTCCAAATTGTTTTTATGCATTGTCAGATCTTCACATCCATCGTCGAAGGGAGACAGTATGACAGTTTCATTCATTGGGAATTGAGGGAAGCCAAAGCGACAGACAGGATGACCATTTTTGCGACATGTTCGTGAATGCTGATGTTTTTGCACACTTACTACATCATCGCCTGCTGCGAGTGAAACTGATGCATGTTCATCAATGAATTTGACAATGTCTGATTCATCATCTGTACCATATACTGGTGCATCCTCAACCCATACAAGCATATGACAGTGTGGGCTGCCTCGAAACTGAAATTCAGTTCTGTAGAAAGTGTCACGTATTTTGCCAAGAGCATTACCAGATTTGCCAAGCACTGTTAACATGAATTGCTGCAAGCGATAATCAAAGAATCTTGAACATGTTACAGGATCACTTTGCACCAGGTCGCATTTGTCAGTCCAAGTCAAATTCTTTGCATCTTCATCTGATAACACTATGCCGTGTTTGAACTCATACAGTACCTTCAGCAAAGGCAGCCAGTGCATATCTGCAGCAGACAATGAAATGAACCATGTGGGGAGGCCTAATTGTCGTATCATTGCAAAAAGATCTTTCTTGCGTCTCTGCATGTAACTAGGTGAATTGCGTAACGTATTGAAGATTTTGTAGCCATCATCAAGCCTAGCAAGATTTTCTCTCACTTGGTCATTCAGTAAATCATGCGCAGTGAAAGTCTGCCCTTGTGTTTTGCATCTGCGAATAGCAAATCCAGCTTTGTCTATTACATGCTTTATAGATGTTTTCTTCATTTTGAAGAAGATGTTTGGCACACTGTTTGCAACCCTGCGATCGGCAGCACGTAACTCCCACTTACAAATGTCGCTGTAATGCACACGTACTTGTCGGACATCATTAGTGACAGGCTTGTGACCACAATAGATAGTAGGAAATGCCAGATATTCCGCATCAGTGTCTAAGAACAAACCAAGCGGTTGCTGATTTTCTCCAGGGGCTATATTCAAAACACTGTCTGACAAGCCTTCAAGCATTGTATTGTTTGTGCCAGGCATGTTACTAATATCGATCTCGTCAAATGCATCTGTATTGACATTGTTATCATTTGTATTGTTCGTCTGGGCTATAGAAGCGTCACTAACTTCTTCTATGTGTGTGCCAACATTAGGAGCTTCATCTGAAGGTAGATCATCACATGTTTCAGCATTCAAGTTGTTGACTGACTGTTGCCATTCATTGAGCCAGTTTGGATTTATGTTGATGCCACTATTTCGCCATAATGCGCTATTTTGCATTAACCAATGAAGAGCAGAAATCACTGCAACAGGGCGTACATTTTCCGTGTATACAGCATGTGAATACTGCAAACGTCTCTTCAACTTCACAGCAATTGTGTCAGATTCATTCATGCAACGTGGTAATGCGCATACAGCTGTTTCAATGACATTGGGCACATTCACAACACTACCACGCAATGAGAACTGTCGGCCACGTCCAAGCTCACGAATTTGCATGAATGGCAATCTTGGTGCAACAAGACGCTCTTCAAGGGGATGAAGATTTAGAACTTCTGGTTTGTCTGGAAAATACATACCATTTGCAGTTGACAATTTTGGCACTTTGTTGTCCTTCAGACTGCACTTGCATGTATTGCATAACCATGAGTTAGTTGCATTTAACATGTCTTCAGTGAAGCAAAACTGCAGCAGGTGTTCTGGAATGCATATAACTTGAGTGTGTAATGGCACAACACTTGTTTTAAACCACATTTGTTGACAACAAGCACAGACATACCTGGGGCCCTCACTGGTATTTCTCAAAAACTTATTGATGGCAGCTGACAAATCAACATGATCATTACAACTGTCAATTTCAGTAGTTGCTGTTCGCTGTTGGCTAAGCAATGGGTCTTCACTTACATCCATATCACAACTGTCAATATTCGATTGAGACTGCTCAACTACATTGTCACATGTTTGTTCGTTTGCAAACTCGGGAACATGCAGCACCTCGCCTGCTTGCGCGGATTCCAAATTCTTTTGTCTTTTCTTCAATTCTCGATACTGCTTTTGGTAGTCTTCGCGATTTCTTGTCTTTTTCTTATTCTTGGAAAGTTCTCGGTACTGCCTCTGGTAGTCCCTTTGGTAGTCTTTGCGATTCCTTGGCTTTTCCTTACTCTTGGAAACTTGAATATCATGCTTTTCATGGACGGTATCCTTAATACCACCAGTTTCATAACTTGTCATTGGTTGCTGACTTACTAGCGGCTTTTGGACTGCATCCATTTCACAACTGTCAACATTTAATTGAGATGGTCCAACTACATTGTCACAGGTCTGTTCATTTGCAAACTCAGGAGGGTGCACAATAGCTTCTGCTTGTGTGGACTGTAAATTCTTTTGTCTTTTCTTCAATTCTCGATACCGCCTTTGGTACTGCCTTTGGTAGTCTTTGCGATCTGTGGTCTTTTTCATATTCTTGGAAACTTGAATGCCATGCATTTTGTGGACATTTTCCTTGATATCAGCAGCTTCATTCCTTTTTGCTGGATGCTGACTCACAAGCGGCTCATTAATTACATCCATTTCACAACTTTCAACATTTGATTGAGATTGTTCAACTTCATTGTCACACGTCTGTTCATTTGCAAACTCAGGAGGGTGCACAATAGCTTCTGCTTGTGTGGACTGTAAATTCTTTTGTCTTTTCTTCAATTCTCGATACCGCCTTTGGTACTGCCTTTGGTAGTCTTTGCGATCTGTCTTTTTCATATTCTTGGAAACTTGAATGTCATGCATTTTGTGCACATTATCCCTGATATCACCAGCTTCATTCCTTATTGTTGGTTGCTGACTTACTAGCGGCGTTTGGACTGCATCCATTTCACAACTGTCAACATTTGAATGAGATTGTTCAATTACATTGTCACAGGTCTGTCCATTGGCAAACTCAGGAGGATGAGCAACATCTGCTGCTTGTGTCGACTGGTAATTCTTTTGTCTTTTCTTTAATTCTCGATACCGCCTATGGTACTGCCTTTGGTAGTCTTTGCGATCTGTGGTCTTTTTCATATTCTTGGAAACTTCAATGTCATGCATTTTGTGCACATTATCCCTGATATCAGCAGCTTCATTCCTTTTTGTTGGTTGCTGACTTGCAAGCAGTTCTTGAACTGCATCCATTTCACACGTGTCAATATTTGATTGAGATTGTTCAACTACATTGTCACACGTCTGTTCATTTGCAAACTGACGAGTATTTGCCACGTCTGCTGCTTGTGTAGACAGTACATTCTTTTGTCCTTTTTTCAATTCTCGATACCGCCTTTGGTACTGCCTTTGGTAATCTTTACGATCTGTCTTTTTCATATTCTTGGAAAATTCAATGTCACGCCTTCCTGGTATATTGAGTCTATTTTGTCCTAGTTTCTTCTTGTTGCATTTGTCAGGAAGCTTGATTGACTCATTTCCAGTTGCGCTGGTTTTGCAAGATGTACTGTGCACTCTATTCTTTTCATGTTGGTCATTAAAGTAACCTTTGAGTAATTCAGCAGACTTGCTAGCAAGATGTGATTGCGCTACATGGTGTTCACCGTGCATGTACCTTTGGGAAATTGATACAGTGATAGACACACTCTGCAATTCATATGCCAAAACATACTGAGAAATGCTGCGTGACAATGCAGCAAGATATGATGTAAGATTGGCTAAAGATGCAAAATGTAACAAAACACTTGTTCCATAAGGGGTCATGTAGCCAATATTGTCACGACTGTGAGAGTCAAAAACAAAGAAACCATCATTTCTATCCCTGAATAAACATATAGCAGAAGAGCCTAGCATTAACAGAGCTGTGCGACTTTGTCTAAATGCTGCTAAACAATTCTCTTCGAAAGTCACAAAATTATTTGCCTGTGCGGTCTGCGCATCCATAAAACCATAAAAGGGCTCACTTAAAGTTGTCACTTTGTATGTGTTGCCTTGTATTTCAAGCTCATCAGGCAAATCAATGAATGACAAGTAACCATTTTCATCAGATTTTTGCACATTCTGCAGGTACACATGATTACCCTCATATAAAATGTTATCCAAATCACTTGAAGAGATATTGCCGACATGATAAGGCAACAAACAAAGAGCAACAAGAGCATTACATGTGCATTGTTTGCCTTTACTGACATCTGCAAAGAGATCTGCACCTTGGTGGAATGAACCACAGATAACACGAGTACTATACACAGGCATTGTGTGAACATTGCTTTCAGCCATGGTACTGATTCAATACCCGGACATTGGAGAATGGCCTATTGATGCAATTTCAGTTAAACTACACGAAGCATGTGCGCTTGATAAATCAACTGTTCTTGGAAGGTCCAAATTGTGGAAGTAAATAGCAAGCGTTCAACTAAAGACTAAATTCAGTTTCCTTAATTGTTCATTTGAATTGCCCATTCACTTCTTCAATTGCTAATTTTGGACACTATCGGGCAGTCCACCGCCTTGTTTTTTCAAAATTTTTGGACACTATCGGGCAGTCCACCGCCTCTTTCCTTTCAAAATTTTGGACACTATCGGGCAGTCCACCGCCTCTTGCCTTTTCAAAATTTTGGACACTATCGGGCAGTCCACCGCCTCTTGCCTTTTCAAAATTTTGGACACTATCGGGCAGTCCACCGCCTCTTGCCTTTTCAAAATTTTGGACACTATCGGGCAGTCCACCGCCTCTTGCCTTTCAAAATTTTGGACACTATCGGGCAGTCCACCGCCTCTTATTTTTCACAGTTTTTGGACTTCAAAGGCAAGTCCGCACCTCTTTGGACTTCAAAGGCAAGTCCGCACCTCTTTGGACTTCAAAGGCAAGTCCGCACCTCTTTGGACTTCAAAGGCAAGTCCGCACCTTTTTGGACTTCAAAGGCAAGTCCGCACCTTTTTGGACTTCAAAGGCAAGTCCGCACCTTTTTGGACTTCAAAGGCAAGTCCGCACCTTCCAGTTAACTCAAATAGGACTTCAAAAGACAAGTCCGTGCCTTCCAATTAACCTAAATTGTACTTCAAAGCCAAATCTGTTCTTTTCAATCAAGAGCTACACAACCAAATCACCACTTCATCATGTACTTCAAAATACTCATGAATGAACAATACGACATACAGAAAACTACAGTCAGGCTGATAAGTCACAATGTGCTACTTACAAACTGATTAACCTCATACCTAGAGAAGTCACTCTGAACCTGTCAATGTTAACATAAACAAAAATGTACAAAGCTGCCTTATTTCTGACACATGTATCTAGATGATATTTTTGATGTCAAATAAAATCCTATATATAATGAGACTTCAATACATAGTTTGAACAACAAATTCACAAGTTACAGGAGCAACAATTCCTACGAAACAAATGATCTACACAATTCCCATGCACCAACTGAAACAGCAATTTAATAGTGCACCAACAAACATGACATCCCTTAGATTTACATTTCAATTTAACATCTGATCTGAATAATACAAATATTCTGAATTGACTGCCCCAGGTTAGAACCCAGGCAAACAAAGACTCCCTATCAGCCAAGTTGCACAACTAATATCAAGCTACAAAATCAACTAACTTCTAAGGCAGAATAGTAACAATCACACTGACAATGTCCCACGTAAGAGACGGCTTCTATTTGGAACAAAACAACCCCCAAAGATTCACACAACTGTTAAATGGAACAAGATGTAAACAAGGTAATGCAAGCATCAATGATGTCAAAAGTACAACACGTCTTCGATTTTGCAGACACCTGCAGGCTGTGGCAAAAACTGTCAAAAAAGCAGAAAATCACAAGCAACTCATATTCATTTACAACAACAGGTAGTGTAAGCATCAACTGATTATTTAGTTCTAGATATGCCCTATTGTTAGACACAAATCAATTTGAAAATCTTTCCGTAAAGTTAAAAGCGAATTAGACCACTGTCAAAATCAAAACAATGAAATGTCACTTGTTTGGCCAAAGATTCACACAACTGTCAAATGGAACAAGATGTAAACAAGGTAATGCAAGCATCAATGATGTCAAAAGTACAACAGGTCTTCAATTTTGCAGACACCTGCAGGCTGTGGCAGCAACTGTCAAAAAAGCAGAAAATCACAAGCAACTCATATTCATTTACAACAACAGGTAGTGTAAGCATCAACTGAATATTTAGTTCTAGATATGCACTATTGTTTGACACAAATCAATTTGAAAATCTTTCCGTAAAGTTAAAAGCCAATTAGACCACTGTCAAGATCAAAACAATGACATGTCACTTGTTTGGCCAACTGACCATGAACTGAAAAACCGATACTTTAAGCGAATTGTGTTGACTCAACAGCGCCCGTACAAGCGCAGTAGCACTTCAAATGATTACCTTGACTATATCCAACTTGTAAAATCGTCTACAACCTTCCAAATCGCCTTTTTTTGAAGTCATTGATGTGAAATTCCAGCAATGGCGTCTTTCTTGTTCAATCGAGCGCAGTTTTCTACGCGCATGCGCCGTATGCGAAGTACTTCCGGTCAGAGAAAATGACGCAGAATCGGCAAAAATACACGTTGGAAGCGTTTTTTTTTGCTTCCTTAACGATTATAACACCATAAATACATCAAATTCCTTCGCTTCTGTCATTTTTATGCGAAATTTGCGCAAAAAAACCGGCGATTCCTACGCGCATGCGCCGCATGCGAACTACTTCCGGTCAAAGAAAAACAAACACTCGACGGTCAAGATTGCCAAACAGATATTTTCATGACTTTATTACGCATTGGAGTATTGATATAGGCCACCAAATACATACAAATCCTCATTTTCGTTAATTTCAGTTCCTCGTAGCCGACATTTCTCGAAAAACTTCGTCTCTCATTGCACAACCACCGTACATTGTTTACCATGTTTACAAGAATGTAAACAGTAAACAGTTTACTGGTTTATGGTTTTGACAGATTCGTTTTAGAGGTCCTGGAAAAACCGACGTAAGGTCGGTTAAAAATAAAATGACAGATTTCACAGTGCGTGTAAATTGTCTATTAAAGGTAGAAAAACGTCATAATATTATATCTATGATGATAAATGTTGTTCATAATATTATATCAGTAGGCATTTATCTTGATTTCTAAGACTTACAACTATAGAATAAATTAATATTCACTTTCATTTAATTACAGATCTTGTGCCAATTGTAGATGTGCGTAAACACAAACTTTAAGTCTATATATTCAACATTCTAAAAAAAACGAAAAGTGAACTAACAGTCTTTACCTTTCTATCTGATCTTACAACTAATCTCTCTGCTAATCTCTCTATCTAATCTCTTTATCTAATCTCTCTACTTATCTCTCTATCTTATCTCATTACCTAATCTCTCTAATCTTTCTATCCGATCTGTCTATATAATCTCTAGAGCTATCTATCTGTTATAAAACGTTGCATCAGTGTTATAAAAATGTTTTTAAAAACTTCTTTTTTTTCGTTAGAGTGCTTGCTGGTATATAATTATAATCCAAGAGTCAAATTTATATATTTGTAATAATTTTTATTTTTGAGCGACAAAAGTATAATACAGCATTGATGCTGGTCTATTGACGATAGTAATTGTTCAGAAAGGTGTGAAGTTGAAACTTGAATTGGATGCCACTGTTGTTTTAATTGAGCAATTCATTACACAATAACAGAAAACGTGTCAGGGTTAATTGTACAGGTAAACGTGTATACATAGCAATTGACAAAAGAAAAGGGACATTTTATAATTCATATCAAAGTAAATTTGTACCCTAGTTTAAAATATTTTCCAACGTTCAAAGAAAAAATAACTTATCTAATATAAAGGTAAACTTAATGAAGGCTAGTTTTAAATTAAATCGATTTCTAAAATCAGGTAGACCTGAATAAATGGATCATGCAATTGTTATTAACATTTTATCAAGTGCATGATATGTACTAGGCTTTGGAACATACCAAGAGCTCCATGCAATAATTGTCCTCATGAGTAGATAGCCGTAGGCCTATAGGGAAGAATGGGGACCGACGGGCCATGGGGACCGAAGGGCCATCCTCTTAACTCCACATCAAAAACGTTTTGAAACATCTTATTTGCATTTTTAGTATTGCTTATCACATCTATAAACACCGTATTGATGACTGATCGATAAGTTAAAGCATAAGCGTTTTGTGGGCAAAATCATATTTTCAACATCTAAAGTAATTTTGTACTGATTCAGAAAAAGTGTTATATCTCCAATTTGTGTAGACTTGAGGCAATATATTTTCTATGACGATTTTCCCTAAACATTGGTTGTAATTTACACGTTGAATTTTAGGAAAAAGAACCATATTTCACAAAAAGAAGGGGGTTTAACTATTCTGAATGCTTTTGGGGACCGATGGGCCACCCAACATGGGTACCAAAGGCCACTATATCCTGAAATTGTCTATAGGTGGCGTATTGGCATGGGACTGGATATTAATGTCTGTTTTGTGTAAAATCTGGGCATATCTATAATTTTTCGATCTCTTATTATCCTATACACTCAGTTGGATCAACAAAAACATCTTGAATCCAAATTTCAAATTCTTCATCCACCCTTTGGCAAGTTATTGACATGGTCCATCGGACCCCATGGGATGGCCCATTGGTCCCCATGGTTGGGGACCGATGGGCCACCATCTTACTTGACAGAAAATTGACTTTCTCATCTTTCTTCCTAGGTTGATCTATGTGGATCTTATATCATTTTATAGAGAATTACACCGGCTAATAGGGTGCACAGTATGAATCCTGTATCTGAAACAGATTTGCCTCCACGGCCAATAATTTGTCAAGCGGCCCATCGGTCCCCACTCTCCCCTACCTGGTATATATTTTACTGGCAAAAATATTAATTTGGTGGACAAGTACCCTTATCATTAATTGGATTAAAGCCTTTAATTAATTTCATTAATGAAATTCTAAAATGTTAAGAAACTTTTAACATTATCAGTCAATACTTTTGTTTAATTAATACCACAGTTTTATAAAAAAACTTGTAGGCCAAAAAAGCTTGTAGGCCTAAAAAGCAACGTTTTTACATCAAGCAGACAAAAGACAGGCTTATGATATATCTTATCATCTTCTTAAGAATTTCATATAGGCTGTTATTTAAACGGAATTTTAACAGTGATGATATCCCGTATTTTTGTTACTCTTTATCTTTCAAACTACAATTTGAATCACTTCTAATTGCCTGATTGGCCCGATATTTTCACTCCAAGCTGATCATATTATATACCATTCATACTACACAAATGATAATATATATTTAAGCTTTATTTAGACCAATATAAATATAAACTGGCGAGTTTGTACCCTGGCGAGTTTTCATATGGCGGGTTTGTGCCATGGTGAGTTGTCACCTGGCGAGTTCTCCTCTGGCGACTTGACCTATGACCATAGATAGATAGATAGACAGATAGACAATGTATGTCTGTTGAACCTATTGATAGCCACACCCATGTAGTCCCCTGTCTGTTGCTTTCCCACATTGATTTTAAAATGGTCTCAACGGGCATTCTGCCATGCATACCCATGTAATGAAAATGCTCTACAGAGCATGTCAATTTACTGTTATGTTCTGTCTCAGCTCTCAGGTGTTCACTAATAGGACAACATGCACTTCATGGACATGAGCACATACCTGCCTGATAGCCATTTCTATTACATAATTTTATCCTCTATCACGGGTAAATGCTAATACCCCATAATGTTTACAATACCACATGGAAAAGCAGTGGATATATACCCCATGTGGTTTTGCGTTGTATACTCAATGGTGATATTCTTATAAAAAAAAGGTTTGTGTAAAACAGACAAAAAGAATGCTAGATGGTGTCCATACAAAATTATGTGTAGGCCTATATCAGACACTATATTTTGTGAAATAGTGTTTATTAGGATTGACCATTTCCTTGTCTATCTAACGTTTGTTTTGTCTGTTTTACACTTGCCCTTTTTTCAGTGCACATAAAAATATAACGCAAACAATGCTCTTGGCCAAGAATTAATGTGTTAGTTCTTAACCCTCAATCTAGAAGTCAGATTTCATTGTAACTTGCAAGTTCCAGAATGAGATTTATCTGTCTCAAAAAGAGGCACAGGTCTAACTTCCAGAGGAAAACAGTCAGACAATGCCTGTCTGGGTTTCACAATTTAGTTATCTTTTGTCTACTCAAGTCTTTTTTCATGCAAAAACGTGTCTTTGTAAAAAAATAATTTCTACATTTCTATTTATATTGCAGATTTGCTATTGAACTATAGAAAATAAATAGTTTATAGTACTAAATTGGTTGGGTCCGTCATTAACAGATTCACGATTGGGCCTATAGCCTACATGTATACATGTAACAGTTGTAACTTTTTTTCTTTATGTGTGTTTTCAACGAATTCTCGGCAATGAAAAAAGATATTTAAATAAAACAAAGATTGACAGGGACAGCCAAAAATCCCAATTCTGATAATGCTGTTAGAAGAACGAAAAACACATTTCTTGACTTTTAATAAAGTTTTACTTTGCATTTATCTGCCGTGTCAATCTTCTATGTGCGTTTTCAACGAATTCTTGGCAATGGAAAAAGATATTTCAATGAAACTAACTGGGCATATTGAGAAAAAAAATGCGATTCTAAAAATCCTGAAATCGTTATTCTAATCCAAAGAGAAGTGACTGAAACAAATCGGGAAAAAATCTCACCCATTTCGGCCAATCAGAAGGCAGTAGGCTAATTCATTCAACATTTCTGTTTCCTGTTTTGCCGTGACCATCAACAGTGAAGTACTAAACTATAAATCTGTAATCAGGGCTACGGCCTTTTTGTGCTGTTGACTGAGGATGAATAGGATTGGGATAGATCAAAACATAGGTGTAGCTCGTACGTTTTTCTGGAATATTTGATATGATGCTCGAGTGGTGAGTGCTGTTGTTTTGAATCAGTTGTCATTTCGTCAAAACATCAAAATGCAGACCAAAAACAGACGTTTTTGTGTTGTCTGCACGGTTTTGGGCAATTTCTTTTGATACAATGCCAGACAACCCAATATCAACAAAAAAACGTTGTTGCGCACAAATCTATGATGTCTTTGTTACTAATTTCAACAACTTGCTACATTGTAACACGTCATTATTTCGCACATTAAAGCTGCGTCAATAGATCGCGTCAATCCCTCTCTCGACATAAGTGACTAGTATAACGAGTTTTCGTACCGAAAACTCGTTAAAAATGGAAAGTAAATAATATCAAGTGATTTTTGAATGAATGGAAATGGATATATATAGGAAACATAGGAAAACCCTGCAAATACAAAAGGTGCATTTAATTGCTAACATAATATAAATTGGGGTTATGGCATGCAAAGACGATATTTTTAAAAATGAAAATATGAAAATCCACTGATGAAATGAATGTAAATTAATTGTATATCACATAAACTTCAATTGAACGTAACTTAATTGATCATCCAATTATTTCCCAATATGACTGACATCATCTTTTATAACATTAATATAACCATGACAAATACAGAGTTAAATTGCTAATATACTGCAATTAAATTAACAGCAATCTAATAACAATTGCAGCACTCATTTGGTGTACTAGATCATAATTATAATGACTCCATTGGGGAGATCGTCAGAACATTTTTATGATTATAACCATGTAAAATAAACATACCGTTGGCAGGTCTACGACTCATTAAGATTGTGCTTTTTAAACTTAACCAAATAATTGAATATAACTCCATTACTAAAACTCTGGTACGAATCAACCTAAAATTTAAATTGTTTAATTCTTCACAGCAATAACTGTTCAACAACGGCAAGTCCATTATTTTCTACGGTCATGACAACGAAGCTACGATACATGTACATAATATAATATACATATTCAATAATAGACACTCTAATGACTTGACGCTATTCGCACTACATTGACTGCTACTAAACATTCTACCTAACACTAAATTTATATATATATATCTGTATACTACAAAGAGACATTAAGGAATACTGTGTTTGGATGATCTAAGCTTTTAAGTACGGCTCTGGAACTGACGCGAGTCAAATAGTGGAATGTAGCCCGTGCTCAAGTTATAAGGTGCAGTTTCATTTGTACATTTAGATATATTCAGATATAATCACATTGTGTAATATCATAAGATTAAAAGTTGCCAATGGTATCAGTAGCTTCAGTCAGACCTGAATGCATTTCAAATGGATATGGTAAATATATATATACGGCAATGTATCATTTAGCCCTGTATTCAACCCTTAGCAGGGTGAACCATCTCATCTTTCGCAATCCTCTTGTTAAATTGCTCTAGTAACTGAAATTAACCAAGGTCCGATGTTTCTCCTATATTACAGGAACTCATAGCTCTTAAATAAAATATCTAATTGCCTGTCATTTAAATTTAAATTTGTTTATTGGGGTTTTAAAGACTTTATTATGTCCCTGTATTTTGGCATTCAGTAGCCTTAATAAACAGGCAGGGACCACCGTAGTGAGGCGATATGCCTGAATTTCTAGATAAAGATTATGAACTATTTCTCAAAGATTACAACTTAACCAAGTACAAAAGATGAGATGGCTCAACCTGTATAATGTATCTATATAATTTTTATATACTTTTTTGTTCATTTTAATTCTATTTTCTTGGGGGAATAGGAGGAGGTGCCCCCCTTGAGGGAATAGGAGGCGGTGGACCCCCAGCATGAGGGAAGTTAATAGGGGGAGGGACGTTTTTAGGTCGAGGGGGGACAGCAGGTTCGGTGGGTTCAGAGGGGGGTGAAGGGGGCGGGGATTCAGGGGGAGGAGGCGGGGCTTCAGTTGGGGGTGCTGAGGGTTTGTGTGCTGGGGAAGACTGGGGTGTGTCCTTTCTAGCGGGGACTGGGGGAGGGGGGCCGGTGGGCATGTCTTTGCGAGGTTTAGGTTGAGGGGGGACATCGAAAGGATCCGCCCTAGCTACAGGAGGCGGAGGAGCTGCACGGACTGGTACGAGGGGGGTCACTTCCGCCATCACTGCATCTGGTACCGCTGCGACCGGGCGTGATGCAGGAATGGGAGGGGGAGCAGATAGCGGTTCATCAGGGCTTGTTATTGAATCTTGACGACCTTCCCAAGGGTCGTTATTATTAACACTGACTACTCCGTTCCTTGGAGCAGGTACGGGCGGCGCCTCCCCTGAAGTTGGAGTGCCTTCTCCTGGTGATCCAACAGAGCCCTTCCCTCGTGGCTTAGGAACGGGTCTCTCCCCGAGACTCCCGTCACTCGTGTTCCTGGGCATTGGTCTAGGTGGCGCCTCTGGGCCGTTCAAGCTGTTGTTGCTTTGGCTCGTCTTCATCTTCTCGCCTACTTCTGAGGAAGGTGTCGAGGCTGTGGAAAGCAAAATTGTTGTTACAGGATACATACACAGAACACAGCAGTATTAGCATATATCTATTCACCACAAAATCAAGCCACGGTGTTGCTGCTCCATATCTCCACGTAAGCAAACAATGTCGAACTCAACTTTTCTACAGGTATGGTTAACTATCTCATACAGGGATTTGGACTCGGTACTCTGAGAAAAGCAGCAAGTTATGTATATATATGACAGTAATTCAGAACGACCTTTTTCTAGTTATTTTTTACGATAAAAGTTTTCAAAATAATTTGACAGAATAACAAAGGGATTGATGATTGGGGGCTTTACATCCTGTATTTATGCACTAAGTAGGCTACTTAGGACAGGAGGAAGACACAGCAATGAGGAACAAGAATCCGCGGATTCAAAGCCTGGCTCAAGTGGCAGTGATGACGGCAAAATATGCAGCAATGCTGGTGAAATAGTTAAGTCTACTTTATGGTTTGGAAATGGCAGAGAAAGGTGGTTCTGAATTGCGGCAAGTGAAGTGCTGTTGTTGTGGTTGTTCCATGAACAAAATAATATCCAAATAACCATGAAAAGAATGTGTAAGATTTTTCAAAATCTTGAAGTCGCCCAATTTCCTCCTTTGAAAATATTGGCGAAATTGAAAAAAAATCGGAACAAAAAAAAGTTTTTTTTTTAATCTAGGGCTTGTAGCACGGGAATGTGTACATTCACCTTTGGTGTGCTTCTAGAGCTTATATTTTTTTCAATATTTATCTTTATTTCTTGGAAATTGTATCAGTTGATAGCTTGCTTAATCACGGTCAATTTGATATATAGTTTGTTAAGGGTCCTATTGTTCTTTGGATCCGACTCAGCAATTTAGAGTAAAAAATAGGGGAAATTTTACATTTTGTTTATCTTTTCATTGAATACATTTTTTTTTTTTTTTTTAATCAGCTATTATATATATGTTACCAAACAAAAATAAGTTGTTTATTGCACTGTTTAAATGTTGTTTTGAAATAGCCATATGGTGTAAAGCTGAACTATATCATCAGTACACATATCCGCTTTGGAGATCACCCCATCACCACAGCCTTTCTTGACAGCAGCCAAATGTTACGAAGTACGGTTATTTTGCATATGGCTATGAACAACTCCCATAAACCTGTTTCCTTAAGGTTTTTTCCTCATAAAATGATGACACATCATAAGATTGAAATGTTTGTGCAGTATGGTCAACCTGGAGCATCCAGACTTCCAACAGTGGATCATAGTGCCGTGTTAAGCAGTACGTGACATTTCTGCTGCTCACAAAACTTGCAACAGCAGAGACATACCAATGATTCAAGGGAGCTGTTTATGGTATGTTAGTAGTTGTACTACCTGGTCATATTTTGGGCCTATGTATTAAACTGGTTCTTTGAATGTGTTTGATAAAAAGGTCCAGTTATACTTGGAAAAATACGTCACGTTTTTGCGTACGTCCCGGCCTCTAAAAAATCAAATGGTCAGAACCAGTCCCGAATCATGTCATAACGTAGAGTATACTGTTGCTTGATAGCCACAATTGGGTACTGCCTTGAAAAGTTCAAGAATTAGCTTAAGCTACCACAAACCTCTCTCAATGTCTCAGCCAGAGTACGTCACGTTTTGGTGTATGTCCCGTTTTTGGCCCTCACATATGTGACCAGATATCAAAAGATGCTTTGGAGAGTTATTAGTTTTGAAGACGTAGACATAGCCACAAGACCTAGCACTAGTAGTAAAAGCATTTTTGTATTGCAGGCCTGAGGTACAGCCTATGTCTTGAGTGGGAAAAATTGTAGAATATGCCATGTTTTGTAGTACTTCACAATGGGAGTAGATACGTATCTCAACACATAGGAGGTATTAAGCTCTGAAACTTCCGTGGTTAGTGCCTAGGATGGTTCTCTTTGAATTGGTGTTTAATATTGAATATTACAAGACACTTTATTTTGCACCCTGTGGTGGCCAGAATCTGTACGCATTCCCATGCTACAAGCCTCTAGGAAAACAATTTTTTTCTTTTTTTAATTTAGGAAAAAAAAAATTTAAATCTTGGAGCAAAAAATGTTAAAATTTTGAAAAACAGAAGTTGCCTGATTTCCTCTTTTTGAAAAAAAAAAAAATTGTGTAATTGAAAAAAAGTGGAATTTTTTTTTTTTTTTCAAATCTTGGAAAAAAAATTTTGGGAAAAAAAGTAATTTCCATACATCTAGCTACCCTAACAAACCAATAAAACACAAAAACAGATATATTGAACCCGCAGTTATTGAACAGTAGAGTTGACAGACAATATTTTAAGACCATTACTCCTGAATTAGCCTGGCGAGCCAGGCTAATAATAAAATAATTTGTCATTTACCAGGTGTAGAGGCAGGGGTGGGTTGCAAAGGAGCTGGCAAGTCGGGGGATCCTTCATCCGTGCTTTTCATCAAAGCTTCGATCATTTTCTCAGCTTCTTCGACTGTCTTGGCATGACCCGTGTGGGACACCTCTGTCGGCATTGAAATGCGGTTGATCTGCGGAATTAAAAGATTTAGTTGAGTTATTATTCATTACTAGAATGCCCGTTGGATAATTGGAGATTACGTAATCAGATTTAAGTTGGGGAAAAGGTGAAAAAAAGAAATAATTGTTCTTAGATTTTAGGCAAATGTAACATAGTGACATTTGCATTGCATGGTAGTACTGAGGGCAAAATGACAAAACTATGGATCATCATTAAATGCAAGATGGATTATCAGGAAAAATGAGCTTGCTGGAAAGTGTAAAGAAATGGTTTTGGCAGACTCCGAGATAACTTTGCCTAAGTGTTTTGTGGTGAAAGGAAATCATATCAGGTAATTTAGGGCATTGTAAGATTGTCTCAGCAAGTCCAATGTTTTGTGACTTTAGCTGTATTGTAAATGTGATGTTGACATGACTGAAACTGTATGTTTGTTTTAAATGTTTGGATGTCTGTAATTTTAAATGTGGGTTTTCATTATTGAAATATGTCAACATAAACTTTTCATGCTGAGGGAATTAAATGTACATCAGTTTTAGATGTGACATTGCTCAGTATTATTTTGTGGAGGCCTGCAGTATCATTAAATAGGTTGAGGTCAATGACATAGTAACAGCTGAAATGACCATTGAGTGAGATATGCCATAGAAACTTTCCCCACACTCTTGGTATAGCAGACTTCTTCTTCTTCTTCTTCTTCTTGTTTATATTCCGCCTGTTTATCAGGCGAACCTCCGATTAAGGATAAAAACTAATGTAAAATCCTTTGAGGAGTAAAATTCATGTTCAGTAGTTAAAAGTTTATAAAATCCGCTAAGAGCACTCCATGAGGCCGGAAAATGGCACCAGGTTAAAAACAAGGACTAAAAACTTTTGAACTAAGAACTACAATCTAAGAGCTAAAATACTACGGCTGTGCTATATCTTTTAAAAGCGTGGCAGGCAATTAATATAGGAAGGCTAAAATTGATTATGTCGTTTGTGGCGTTTCCGGGCTGGGGGTTTTATACCCTCCTTAGCGACAACCTAACCCCTCCTGGGCTGCTCGGGCTACCCGGGTGTAGTATAGGTCTCGCCGCTAATGTCATTCTTCCTGGTTGTCCAAAACTAGCTTCTGCAACAAGTAGTCGCGCTCCCTGGCTAATTTGTGGCATAGCAAGCTACAGAGTTTGTTAATCTGGGAACGGCCATCTTGTGGAATTTCAATGGGTCTAAGCCCATGTGCTTTAGACCCTACGTAGCAGTTGCCGTTGAGAATCGCAGAGCAAAGTTCATCCTTGTCCACTGGAGGCCTGGTCCCATGTTCCTCGTAATACTCTATTATTTTTGCGATGCCACTCCTTCTGTGTCCTTCCAGGGCCTTACATCTTACCAAGATGTGGGCGATGTCTTCCACTTCCGCTCTGCATAGCTTACATGACGCACTGGTATTTGTTGAGGAAAATTCTGCTCTTAGCTTTTGGGTCATAAACCGTCCACTGAGCATTCTGGCCCTGCAGGTGGATGCTTCGACCATTCTCGTTTCGCCTCTACATGAGTCCCATAAGCTGTGATGTATCAGGTTTATATTAGGAATAAACCAGCAGAGGGTGCTCTTATCTCTCGCTGCCGTAACCAGTTTAGTTCCCCAGTGTAACTTGACGGCTGTTTTCACCTCCCTTTTCCACTCTAGTTTCGATTTAGGGAATTTCAGGTTTTTGTGGACATTTAGGCCATAGATGTCTCCAATGTTACAAATCGATGCAAACCAACTGTGCTTGCTGTGAGCACTAACAGCCAATTGTCTTTCTGCAAGCTTGTATAGCATATGCTCTCTGGGTAGGCGGCAGATATTGCCGAATAGTGCAAGGGACTTTTGGTGCAGTTGACCTTCCAATGGAATAGCACCGATAAGCAAATAGATAAACTCAACAGCACAGTTTTGGGGCAAGCCCTGAATTTGTCGAAGCATTTTTATATAAGTCTGACATAGCGACTGAAGGTCTTCCTTGCGCAGAACTGTTGCCTCCAAACCATGCAGGAGCTTCGGTGTGACATAACATTGAATAATCTTGACCGCTGCGGGTGGGTCCAGCCCATTGACTCCGTGGAGCCCTGTCTTCAGTAGGGAATATGCCATGCGCCTTGCCTTCAGTATGTTGTGGTTAACGTCGACTCTTCCTTTTCCACTGTCCCACTTTAGGCCGAGGTGGACGAAGGAGTCATCGGTAGTAACAGGTGTGTCGGCAATTTTCCATACTCTGGAGTTGATTACTTCAGATTTTCCTCTTGTAGAGACCAGCTTGGTGATAATAGTCTTCTTCGGGTGTAAACTGTATTTATGCTCGCTTGCGTATTCAGCAGCAGTATTCAGCAATGCTTGCAGTTGTTCTTGTTGGAAAGTCATTAATATTACATCATCTGCGCATGCGGGGCTTCCAGTGAATAGGGTGCCTATTTGTGTTCCCAGCCCACTGCCTTCTAGCTGTTTTAGCAAGTCATTAATATACAGCTTGTACAAAAGGGGGGAGATGATGCTTCCCTGCTTGACTCCTGTTTGTCGGTAAACTTCTTCACCGTCCGGTGTTTCTTGGTGCGGTGGTCTCTCTTCTTGCAGGAGTGGGTACACTGTTTTGCCCAAGGTATGGTTGGCAGATCTCTTTCTATATTGTTATCCACAATCAGTTTATTCACAGCTGCACAGTCTTCTTCCAGGTGTTCCTGCTGTTTCTTGAGATCATCAATGTTCTCAGGCTCATGCTCATTATAGTGAGTGTAAAACTTTACAAGCCCTGCCGGTGGAATAGTCGCCACGTGAATGACCGGGCGGTAGGTATGAAGGATGTCTGCAATAGCTGTCCTCAGGACCTCTGCCCTGCTCCTGTCCTCATAGGTTAGGGTCTTGATGACATGGCCGAAGTCCCTTACCGTGAGGTTGCAAATCCCCCCTAAGACAATGATGATATCAAAAGAGGCAAGCCTTGAGTGCCTTGATATTATCTGGCGAATATCTTGAATTTTGGCCCCTTTCCTCACAATGGTTTCAATTCTCACTTTTGTGTTGGAATCCCGGAGTATTTCATTCACATGACCTTTTTCAAGAACACGTTTCAGCTCCGCACCTCTGGAGTCAGTACATACTAAGCAATTGTATATACGACATACCGGGGAATTAGATCGTAGGTCGTTAGATGATGACATGCGTGATAAATTAGAAGGCTAAAACTATGCCACAAAAATAGCTACAACTACTTGTTAAACAGTAAACAGTTCAAAGTACAGCCGGTAAATGGCAGCTAAACAGTTTGGTATACTGTGAAGAGATGGAATGTAAGAAACAGGACACTTCCCTTTTACGAAGAAGTTGCTCTTTCACGTGGTCTTTTCTTTCCTGGGCGACGCCATCTTGGTTTTTTTCCATGCGAGTTATTTTCCACCAGCAATTCGGCCAATTTTTGCCACACACAGGCCCGGAAACGCCACTCACACGACCATCGCACTTCACTATATAACTCCCAACTATCTTGGTCGCCAATATGTCTTATAACTATAACTAAAAGCTATTCAATCGAAGATTTTCGCTACAGCCTAAAAACTACGTGCTCCTCCATCAACCGGAAGCCTGACTAAGACTGTGCTGCCATCTGCATAAAGTTTCTGGGGCAGAACATTTCTGACCTAGTTTATCAGGCAAGAATGCTATTCTTGGTAGAGGTGGTGATTCCAAAGTGGATTTAAAGAAAACAATGGGCTTCTGGGTGACATTTTATGAGCCGCACAGAAAGGCAATGTCAGTCCGGTAGCACATGCAAAGTCTGGTGTGTGTAGCTACAACAGGGACTGAAAATTGGAGGTGACAACAAAGTTGAAGAGATGCATCTTTTATTTTAAGATGTTGGGATTTTTATATGTTGTATATTTCTGCATGTTCTATTCTTGTATAAATTTATGGAATACTTACGTTCTTCAACTTCATGTTCTGAGGTCGAATAGGAGCTTTGGCAGAAACTGGCTTTTGTCGTAAAGGTGCACTTGCTGGTCCTGTAAATGAAAAAGATCACTTAGACATATGACAATTCATGATAGTGTTGTGTCCAATTGTCCATTGTCTGGAAGTGCAGGCCTCACTTTGGAGTTCTTGGAACCTCCATGCTGTATAGTACTATTGCTGTACGCAGTGTGCACTGAGGTTCTGAGAGGACATTTTTTTATCCAATAAGCAACACATTAAATAAATTTATATCTATTACAAATGCATGTAATTGCAATTAACTCAGCCTACCTGGTTTGGCATTTGAACTAGGAGGTACAGGACTAGGTCCTCCAGGGGCAGAGGGTCGCTGGGGTGGAGGGGGCCGACCAGGGGGCGCTGCAGGTCTGGGAGGGGGTTTCCGTTGCTGAAAAAGATGAGTGAAGCAAAATGCAATTTGATACAGGTGGTTATTCTATGTTTCCTCAATTCATTTGGTATGGGTTTCGAAAATGCTAAATATTTTGAAAGTCTCAGAATTTATCTCCTGTATCTTTGTGATTTATTTTATATTGGCCAACACTTAGGCCTACAGTCTGCCGTTTCAATGACATGCTAGTGAACACACTATGCAGAGTAATAGCAAGCATACAGAACTTGCATAAATTCAACACAGTATATGACTTGAATAATAGTCGATTAGCAAGAGCTATAAATAGACTCACGGGTCCTCCAGGGGCCTCGTTGTGTCCAGGGGGTGGAGGACGAGCGGGTGACGAGGGTCGAGGGGGGCGCTGGTCCACATGGAGATCACTGCCATCGTTTATTACAATGTCACCATCCAGGCCTCCGTAATTGATTGGGCTGTTGCCTCCTGTAAAAGAAATATGGATTCTTAACTATCCCACATTGCTGCTCTTTCTCTGGTTGCTACCATTCAGAAGATATTGCCAGTTATGCTGAATAATAGTGAATATATTTAGCCATAAAATTTATGTGCGTGTATCGTCCAAGAGAGTAACTATCAGAGAAAGTTTTCTGGTCTAATGTTTGTCCTTATATGCAGTTTTAATTTCTTCACATAGAGGTTCTTGCGAATATTAAATCTGATTGAGCCATGAATGGAAATTTTATCTTTGTTTCATAACTTGTAAGACGTCAATTTCAATGTTACAAAATAAAAACTTTTTTAGATCCAACCAATTTAACACTCAAAAGACAAGTCTATGAATTTAGTATAACTCAATTAAAATCGTATTTGCATAACCAAAACATGTAGCTGATTTCTGCCCAGAAATGAAACCCTTGGCCTTCATATACTGATTCCGAGTCTTCCATATCATTAAAGAAAATTGCAATTTATCAAGCGCTGATTACCACAGTGAAGTTATTAAACAAAATCACAAAAATACAAGCAATTTATTTCCCCATGTTGATCCATCCTCTGCATCCGTGTATGTGTGTCCTATAATTAAAGAAGGACATCATCAAGTACACCACCTCGGACATTAGCGGCACTTAACTTTGTCAAAGATATTCAGATATATTTACATACCAGGAAAAAATATCAGTTATGGGTCAATAACCAAACTTATTCAATGAGAGTAAAAACATTTAGATCACTTAATTCCTTTAAAAAATGTCCAAGTGGAGTATTTAATGATCCCTCTGAAATATACAGCAGGGGTGGATCCAGGAATTTTAAAAGGGGGAGGTCCAGCGGCGAGACCCGAAGGGCCGAAGCCTATTCGGCCGGGGGATCTCCAAGTCAAGATTGAATATCTAAGCTTGAAAGAAAGGGGGGGGGGGGGTTCGGACCCCCCCCCCCCCCGGATCTGCACTGGATCTGCCCCTGTATGCATATAATAGACGAAGTATTGTATGGGTGCAAAACAACCCAAGAAATGAGCAAGGAAGTACCAAACGGAAGAGCACACAGGTTGCAGCCATTTACAAGCATCAAACATGAGCCAGCCAATAAAGCAGTCGGAGCACGTCAGAGGAAGAGTAAGAGAGAAGCCGGAAACAATCTCGCACAACAGGCAAATCGAAAGAGCATTCACACTTTAAAGAATTCTTATAATGGCCATCATATGCAAACCTTAAACATAGCTTGACATTAGCAGATTAGTGACATTAAATACCTGCAGGCGACCTGTGATTATGAAACAGGTCATGCGGTAGTAAGGCTGAAAAGTGTCAGACAAATAATCGACTAAATAACTAAATGAAGACTAATCACATCTAAAACTGGCGAAAGAACATGCATCGTGAACGGGGCACTGTTTCACCAATAGATGGCACCACTTGTTAAATACAATACAATATAAAGATAATGAATATGCGATCAAGTTTTGGAACATGTCCCTCTGGTGGTCATTAGTTACATCAGTACAAGTCACACCACAGTAATTCCGCTCAAATCATCAGTAGACACTTCTCTTTAATAAGATACTCCATTATAAATCCCAGAGATTTTTGTTAATTGACAAAAACTGAAACCATATTAAGGCAGGTCACATGGCAAAACTGTACCCCATTCAGTCATTGGCAGTATTAACAAGAAATCTAAATCAATGCAGTTCTAAAAGAGAAATAATTTCAACAATTTCACTTAGATTTATCAATTTGTAAATTGTATCAGAAGCTCTATAAGTTTGCACACAACTAGATTTGATTTGATCTTTTTTTTTGTAATTTTTGCTTTTGATCTTTAAAAGACATTATACAGTTGCTTCAGGAATCGTATTTTAAAATTTCAAATTTCGCAGAACCAGGCAGATTGTTTTAGCCAACAAGTTAGTTAAAAAAAAGAAAATTTTGTTAGTAAAAGTGCAAGTACATTAGTATAAGAAGATTAGTCACTATTTACAGTTGAACACTATGAATACACACACAGAAGAAGTATGACCATGATGACAGACACTCTCTATTAAAATGCATCTACTTATTAAATTATTAAAACAATTAAAACAAACACGTCTAGAAATATCTCAAGATAAAGCAGAAGATCTAGAACTAAGAAGCAATTTTAAAATTACATTTAAAGGATGTTAGTACTTTACAGGATGCTACATCCAAGACAAGAACATTAAAATAACCATTAAATCAAACAAATGAGTGAGAAACAATAAAGTATGAATGTATGAAAAGAGAATATTTAATTGAAGGGACTTACTAGAAGAGGCCGGACTAGCGCTCAGAGATCTCCCTCCCGTTCCTCCGTCCACAGTCAACATGGCGATCTCCGCATCTTCATCTAAAATAATACAACAAATTAAATTCTATAATCATGTAATTTGACAAAGTTGGAATTGACACATTCTGTCCTCTTCCAAACTAAGCTGACAGACTGTCCAGAGTGATTATAGAATCATATGTGAAAGAATTGTGGTTTAATTGTGGCGCCCTCTATCAAAGAGACTCCCCCTGGTGATGAAGATATGAGTTGTAATTCAAGTACAATGCCATATAATGCAGATATCAGTTCTTTTTCATGGCGAATGCAGTTATATACCACAATCTAAAGACTACAGAACATAGGTTATACATAACAAAGCATGAATTATGAATTACCATCCATATCAAAAGACATCGTTGGAATGTTGACATCATCTTCAAGGAGACTGTAATTGATGGAAGGGGGATGCGCCTGCTTCATCTGAAAAAACATTCCAAAAAACATTCTAATTGATGAAACTTCTTCCAGATACATGAGGACAGTCACGTTCCCATATGGTGCTATGATAAAATCATTCAAGGTATTAAGGTGACTCAACCGTGGTACACTGCACATACTTCTGAGCAGCCTGGTTGCCTAGCAACTTAGCGTCACCACTGCTGCAGGCCCTGAAAAAGTTGTGACGTTACCATTTTCTGCTCTCTTTTTTTTAACAGCATGGCAGCCAGTAATTTGCTATTTAAATGAGATCTAATGCAGCTAGAAGCATAATAATTTTTTTATTGAATGCAGTAACATCTACTCTATGCTAATTCAAAGTTTCAGCTTCTCGTCTTTATCAAAAGAATTGTCTCAACTAATTTCAGTCAACTGTGTCTAAAATTGTCTTTATTTCTTTAAATTGACATTGGCATAGTCATGGTACTGCAGTTAAAAAACGACTCAGTGAATTTTTTTTATTTTTGGACATTTGTTTGACAATAACCTGTTTATGATATATGCAAATTAAAAAAAAAATCTGTATGATCGTTTTCCTAAAATTTGATTACTGCCAAAATTGATGCATGCAAAATCTGCAATTAATTAGTGTGTTTGTGCCCTTTGAGCTCTTACAGAAAAAAGTATTTTAACCTTTTTCTTCAAATTTGTGGCAAATGTATTGGTTTACATCCATGGGAAGACATTTCTGACATTTTTGTGTGACAAATGCATGTAATGCTTTATTCTGTGGTACATAACCAAAAAAACTCAATTTATAACTTTTAAGCAGTCATCAGGCCAAACATGCTGTTACCATGGCAACCAAACGAATCGGTGAAATTTTTTTATTTTTCTTTTTTGGAATGTATGGGTCCCATAGACTACCTGTGCAAAATTTTAGAAAAATCTGTATGATCAAATTACCACGCTCGAGTCACCTTAAAGAGTCAAAAACATTCCATTCAACTTACAGCGTGTGATTGCTGCAGTTCGTGCAGGATGACTTGTCTCCATTCGGGTGTTTGCAGTTTCACTCTCACCTCCTCTCCACCAATCTATCCATACAAGAACAAGACAAATTGCAATATTTAAATCAATTTCAAAATATCTATACAAACGAAATGGAAGGCATAGCAACGAGGCAAAGGAAAGTTGAAACTGCCATTCTGAATTTCAACACAGGTCCAGGTGATCCCACTAGAACTGGAATTGGACCTGGGATGCATGACTGGAAGCCCAGAGCGCTACAAACTACGCTGATCCCCGCTTTTTGCAGATTTTAGATGGCACAAGATATCCTTACCTGCTGTTCGTCGTACTTCAAAGCCTCCATGGCGATATTTCCGTCGGAAAACGTCAACAGCATATCGTTGTCAATGAACCTGGAACATGAAACTTAATTCAAATAGCTGGAACTTACAATCAACAAAAATGGATGAATTCATGAACCAAGTTATTTTGTCATTACCTGACCAGCAGCAATTCTCCTATTTCCGAGAATACTCCCAGCACGTTATCAATCTGATCTTCGCTGAATTCCTCGCCGTTGGGCAGCGAGACGATCACAGTGCCATCTGGTGGACCTTGTTCATCTATAACGTGATTGTAAACCTCCTCCCGTTTCACTTCATCCACCAGCATCACCTCAGCGTCCAGGATGGCTAGGACTGGTCTGTGGTAAGGCGAAAAGACATAATCAGACAATGGATGGATGGATAATTGCAGAGAGTGAGTTTGTGTCTGATGCCCCATCATCATCAGTTTGGGCTCTTTAGAGCCACCGGATGGACAATTGGGACCTCATGTCCTGTATCTATACACTTGGTAGGCTAACTGGGATTGGAGAAGGACACAGCGAAGAGAATTAGATAACTGGTTTAATCAAATATCCATAGAATATCCTAGGATGTGCTAGTGATTCGGCCACTGGCCTAGGGGAAACAGCTACGAACCCAGGCCGAATTAGTATTTTACTGGGCTACCACAATTACAATTCTACCTGTGATCAGAAGTCTTGAGTTCAGCTCGGTTGTACAGCAATAGCTTGCCTTCGTTGAAATCTTCTGAATGCAGTTCTGAAACGAATCGCACAAAATAGTCCAATAAGTCACAACAATCAGGGCACATAAATGCATGAAATCATGCATGCGAATCTTTTACATAAAGGCATCCTGTATTTATCGCACTGGAGTACTGCAGCAGGCTAAAACGGATAGGAGCAAGACACAGAAATGGGGTGCAGGATGACTGAAACTGCTGTCCAACATAAGTGGAGGTGACCCAGGGAGAATTAAGCCTAAAATGAAACCTGGGACCAAGCGATTGGAAGCTAAGGGTCACCATCCTCCCCCATTCACCTACTCTATACTTGCAAATCTGCCAATTAAATGACATTTTGCAGCAAATAACGATCTAATATTCTCCTCACCAGGTAGCCTGGGAATAGGTCTCCTCCTCCACAGAACCCTGTCGGTCCAAGCAGGCGTCCGGTGTTTCTCACTTGTGTCGTAATCATCACAGAAAAGATCGTATTTGTACGTCGGAGCAAAGTTTATTGGTCCCTCAGTGAATCCTTTGAATACCTGGTAGAGCGATAGTAATGGTTAATGTAATTCCATGCCACTTGCAATGCAATTGTATTTGAGAAGAGGAAATGCTCAAAAAATATTTACTATTTCAACAACTTGTAAGTACATGTAGCTGTAAAAGGTTAAATTAAAATCAAATTAAAATCAATTTCATATTAATTTTTTTTTTAGAAATCTACTATTCCTCAGTCTTCAACCTCTCTCCAGAAATCTGTGTTCCTAACGTTATTTTATTATTGAAGTCCATTTGCTCAGGGTTGACTCGATAACCAATACAAGAAAAGGAAGAACGTACATTTCCACCCTCTTTCTGAATGAGGAGCTGGTCATGTGACTGCAGGGCTGCCCAGTTCTCCGCTCGTATCAACTCTTTCACGTCATTATTTGGCAAATCTATGCGGTAGTTGAAGTCCCCACACCAGAATATGTAGTCGTGGGTGAATATGGTCCTTCCCTGAAGCGGTGAACAATACATATAAATAAAATACAAGTCAACACACAAATAATTTTTGGATCAAATTACGCAGAACTACAGCATACAGGATTGTACTTATTACATAGCTTGAAAATGAACAGTAATACGTGTATCCAATCATCACCAGGAAATAGCAAAATGTGATTTAGCTAGCACCTGCTAACGGCAGACTTTTTTTCCAAAACAAACGTGTGATGGAGTGAATGATTTATAACAACACATAAACTGGTTGGTAATGAATAAAATAATGTGCACAAATTCTAAAACATTGACTACTTTGCTACTAAGTAACCAAACAAGACAATGAGTGAAGACACTGTTGAAATATCAAAAGTCTGACTACCTACCAACAATAAATGTCATTTAAATTCTCAAATTAATTAGTAGACACATTCCCAGCAAGATCATTAATCCAAATTTCATTCACTGGTCAAATTTCATTCTAGTCATGCAGCTACAGTTTAATAGAAACACCATTTTTTACAAATCAAGATACTAAAATTGTTTAAGAGCATCTTAATTAATCTAAATTCATTTTAAAAATACCCCGATGCAACAAGCAAGTTGATAACCTCTAGAAGATGCCAGGGTTAAAAAGATCCAGATCATGCGTAAATGCAATTTATTTTCCCAAGAATTTTCAAGTATTTTCAGAATCAGCACAACAGGTAGCTAAAAACATCTGCAACTTCAGAAAATTTCTAAATTTGTTTAGAGTTCTCTTTGTCTGAGACGAAGGACTTCAGATCTGACCCAATAAATTGCTTCTAAGTTGTAAATCGACACCAAGTCAAATTAAATTGACTTGAACATAGCAAATATTCACGAATGCGTTGAAACACATTTCGCAGTTTTCTACTGTCTAAGCCTAAGACATTTAAATTATAATATGACCTGAACATGCTCAACCTAACTACCATTTCATCAAATTCCTTATTATACCAATGCCTAATGTACATAAATTCATGAAATATAAAACACACAAAGAAATCTACATTGGATTACACAATCTAAAATGTGAGAGTGTCTGTTTAAGAGCAATTTTTTTCTACAGAAGACAGGGTGCATGCACGTCAATACAAGGAGAAAACACACCAAAATAAATAACGAGCTATAATCATTATAATTGCAAAACAATGAAGATTCTACTGATTTAAAAAGATGAGATTACCCTACAGTTCTCCTGCAAACAACCAAACCAACTGGTCCATTAAACAGAACATACAAGTGACAACAAACAGCAGAGCCCTTCCTTCGACAATTGTGAGATTTAAAAAAAAGAAAAAAAAGCAAGGCCCGGATTCCGATCTAATGTATTAAGACAGATGTCATACAGTAAAAGACTTGTGAATGTCTAGTATTGCCAACTATTTGCCAGAATTGGTGCTTTTAAAGCAAAAAGGAAGCTCCATAATCTCAATATATATAAGCAGTACTATACATTATTTATATGCATCAATTCATGTGACAAGGGCATGAAGCAATATGCATTTATTCTTATCCCAAAACACAGAATAAACATCAAGGAAAACAGTGAGCATTCACTCTCATTCACGACTAATATGATGTGGATCTTTAACGGAGTTTCGGACAACCACCTCATACGCTGAAGGTTCAACTGTCAAACAAATCTTCAACTCGAAGGTTTATACAGGATTTCCAATAAAAAGGCCAGAAAACATTCACTATAAAATAAACAAGTATTTTCAGCTGCAACACCACGGCATCAAGACTCAATTTTTACTTATACAAAAAAAAGAAAAATTGCCACTTACCATAGGGAAGATAAATTTAGAGGTCAACTCTTGATAATCCGAGTTTCTTTCTTTAACGTGCGACTGACCAGCAGCAAAATGAGCGCACACAAACACCATGGAAGTCGAATGGAACATGAAGCGGATTGCAACGCCCCCTTTGTTACCTGCAGCGCCCCCTAGACCCGTTTTAACCGTCTCAACTGCTACGTCTCTGCAAAAGACAACAACATATATGTGCACTACAAATCAGATATAAAATTACAAACGAAAGCTGAAACAACCTACATCTATTTTCAAGAAAAGTCATCACTGGTATTTCCTTGACTTTAAGCCATCTTTACCTGACATACGGAGCAAGTTGAGGTCGGATGAAAATGAAGAGACAGACACCCACCAACTGGGCAGAGGTCAGGACGACATACTTGTGGTCCCGAGAGATCGTATTCTGCAGGTATTTGCCCCACTCTTTTTGGTTCTGCGTGCTGAAAAATAATTTGAACAGTTTCAAGATGGATTATGGATGCTTTGGGCTTTATGTGCCATATTTATGCACTTTCACAGGCCAATTAGAACAGGAGGAAGGCACCAAAGTCAGGCACAGAATGACTAAACCAGCTGTCACTGCCGAGTGATTCTAAGCCCAGAGCACTAACAACTGAACTAATTCCCCTCCTACATTAGGATGGATGATTTGGGCTTTATGTTCTGTATTTATGCACTTGGTAGGCCAATTAGGACAGGAACAGGGCACGACAATGAGGTGAAGGATGCTTGAAACAGCCGTTCAACATAGGTCCAGACCCCTTCCACAATAAGTCCCAATAGATAGCGAGTCAGCAGTGCATGGTGGCTGGGAATCGAAGTAACACTCAATTAACCATCAAAATTATTTTTCAGACTACAGAAAGCTCACCTTGCACTGACTATATTGGAAGCATTCAGATCAACTATTTCCTCAAACCCAATCGCAAAAATATCAACTGGAGCAGCCGGGTCGAGAGAACTGTCCACTAAATCTGAAAATAAGGAAACGACAAAACTAATTCATGGTGATACTGAGATAATAATCAGATATCAATTATGTCAAATACAAAATCTGCATGTAATCTAATGGAAACATTAAGTATTGAGTGATCTCACCAGGCCGAGTCTGCAGAGAGAGAGTCGGCAGGTCCAGCAGCCAATCAGTCATACTCTCGTGTTTAAACGCAATACTCCTAAAATGTTTGCCTCCGTTCACGTTCCACGTCCCGCAAGCCACCCGCACGGGTCGGGAGTAGGTGTAGGTCGGGTGACGTAGAACCATACTCTTTGTCATCTTTGTGGTGCCTGGAAATCAATGCAAAAATAGAGATCAGAAATATGATCATCCAATTCATTTTAAAGTCCTGTATAGTATACGTTATTTTCTCACAACTCTTCTCTACTCACAGTGCTGTGCAGTCTGTCCTAGAAGAGCCCTGGCCTTGTCCGCCAATTCACTCCTCTGCGTGTTCCCTAGGAGGAGGACGTCCATCGCTTCTTGTTTGCTGCTGTCCAAAAAGTTGTTTTGGATTGTTCTACTAGCTGACCGGGCTGCATCACCGGCCTGCACACACAAAATGGCAATTATAATATGTCATGCAAAGCTGCCAGAACTTCTAGCTTGCCTGGAGGAGCCCGCCAGAAATTATTCAGAGACGACTGGGCAATGACCAGGCAGAAATTAAGAAATTACAAGACTAAATCAACTCACCTTCGACCGTCCCCCACCAAGAGCGCCCGTCCCTGCATAGATACGACTCACGTGGTCACCATTCGCTTGCCACATCTGTTTATAGACCTCTGTGAATCGAGACACCATTTGCGCCTTCCCAGCAAGGCCGAGGGACTCAAGCTGCTTCGGTAAGACCTGTGAAAGAAGGGATAGTCATTATTCAAGTCAGAAAGATCAGGAGAGAAAGTATGCAAAATTTGGAATAGGAGATCAATTTGTCTGTCTGTCTATCTATCTATCTATCTATCTATCCCGCTTATGTAATCTTATTCTTTCAATCTATCTGTTTATATCTATCCTTACATCTACCTACAACATGCTCGGCACTGCAACAGCAATGATTTTTAAGTACTGTAAGAATTGTAAGGAAGTTGTAACAAATTTTTACCATTGACAAATCGAAAGAGGCTCTTTTTTTAAACAATCAATCGGTTTGGGCACACAATAGAAGACAATGATACAAGAGACTACCAAGTATTATCTTTATTGAATCATTTCTATTTTACAAAGGGCGACTCTTATTTATACACACACCATACATTTTACAAAGCATGTGTGGTAAAGACTTCTTACAATATGACATCGACCAACAAATAACAGGCAGCGATCTGGTCCATATTTGCACGGCAAAGTAAAGTAAACAAGGACTCACCTCCATGCCAATACGACACTGCACGGCGTTTGTTCTGTCCAAACAATCAACGCAATTTGTCCGAACTGTTCCAACCTGCGTACTGTAAGCAATAAAAGCAATTATAGAACTTTGGTTCAAATACAATCAATCATTCACTAGATGGATGGATGTTTGGGGCTTTATGTCCTGTATTTATGCACTTTGGAATGATTTGCTGGGCTAAATTATTATTTAGTCACAGACAAGTGAATACTGTGATTCACTGTTTTTGTTTTTTTTATCCAAAAGAAATCTGTACTGTAGATTATAATTGCGAGTTACGATATTGAAAGAAGAGTAAAACATGGATGTAATTGACTTTTCTTAATTTATAGAAGACAAGGAGTTTTAGGAGAGAGCCAAATTGGTTAAATACAAATGTTTGTTGAAAGTTGATTATAAATTAAGTAAATTCAGACAGAGATACTAACCAAGAGCTCTGGCATCCGTCGGCATGGAAATAGCTAAACTCATTGACCTTCTTGACGACCTTGTCCATCAGTTTCTGGACTTTCTTAGTGTTTCCTCCTCTGCACTCCGTGTGGTAGTCAAACATGATCATCGGGACGTCCTTCTGGTGAATGGACGCCTTGTGGTGGTTCTGCAAATTGAAGAGCATTGCTATAGAGAGGATTTGGATGATTTTGTTCATTGACTTAACTAAAATATTAGACAAAATAGATATTTTTTATTTAACGTGGGTAGCCAAGCTAAGTCGGGGACTTGTTTCCAGTAGGGCCCACGGCACCTCCAATTTACGTCTGATACGAACAACGATGTCGTGGAATGACATGCTGGCCAGCCTCAGGATTGAACCTGGGTCCCTTGCTTGTGAGGCAAGAACTCCACTGACTGAGCTATCAGGGTTGATATGGATATGGGAAGAGCAGCAATCAAAGAGCCAGCTCTGGCTAAACTCAAGGACTGATTTATTTAATGAGGGAGAAAGCCCTCTAGACAGCATGGTACACATCTACCCCATAATAATTATGAGGGACCCTTAACTTGCCCAGCTCAGACACAGATACAAGGGGCCATCAATTTAATAAGTTGACACTGACCTGAAACTGCTGACTAAGCATGTATTCTCCTTCTTTTATCCCCAGCAGGTTAATGATGATCTGGTCTCCGTATCTCTCCTTCAGTAACGACAAATGTCTGTCGTAGGCAGGGGCTGATGCTTCGTAGCCTCTTGACATTTTGATCTTATGAGCTCCGACCTATATTCATAAAAGAAATGTTAAGAGGAGCATTATTATTAAGAAAGCAGAAGAATTACATCCAAAACAACTCTCTCGCTTATCTACATGTATCCAAAACATTCCAGTATTATTTAAGTAGACAGTGACACGGTCCTAGATACTTGATACCAAATAAAACAAAAGATGCTCATGTAAATAAATTTACCTGGAATCCTGTCTGCTCCCAAAAAAGTGGGACGGACCCTCGACACTGAATGTATGAAGAGACCTGGTCGTCAATATAGATAACCTGTAAACGAAAAAGATAGTTAGATGGATAGATAGACAGTGTAAATGCAGCCCTCTAAGGCTAGTTTGGACGCATATAAGAGTTGATTGAGGAGATGGGAGAGAAAGAGAAGAAGTCTTCAATATGTTAAACATTTTATGAACAGAACATTGTATAACGTATATATAACCTGCGAACAAGTACCATGTTTCAAAACAACAACTACAAACAAATTCTTAACAAATTTTTACAAAAGTAATACAACTAACCTTTTTTGAGTTGATTTCATATCACACGTTTGTGATATGAAATCAACTCAAAATGAACTACAAAAGGTCAGGATTAAGCTTACATAGTTGGACAACTAACCTGTTCAGTCTCTACAAAGTTAGCGACATGACCATCGTCATTGACCCCTCTCACGTTGAACCTTGTTCCCGCTCTTTCGCAACTCAGCCGAGAGATCAAGCAAGCCTTTCCTTGCCTAGACGCAGCATAGATCGTTCTGATCTCCACCCCACCACACATAATCTTGAGCAACCAACCGGTGGTGTCCACGTTGAAACGCTGCAGGTGCAAGTGTAATGATCGGTTCCTGCAGAAAAAATAAGAAATATTCCACAAGTTAATGACGAAGTAATACAGTGCCACTGGTTGCTTTAATGTAGAGGCCAGAATCGCAGCAGCCCAGAACCCCCCAACAGTCCGCAATTGAGGACAAACCTACCAGAAAAACCTGTTGTCTGTTTCCTTTGAATCAAATCCCCTCTGAGCACAAAGACTGAGATCAAACGCTCCGTGCGAGCTGGACCAGCTGAAGTAGAAGGTTCCGGAATTCAACAACTTCCGCACCTGCAAATTTGAAACAGAGGGTTAATTTACTAATAAATAATCAAAATAGTTTGAGAGAGAGGGCCCTCACATTGAATTTCATCACATGTGGTGAAGCTTACCTTCAAACTTAATAGAAAATACTGCAACTTTAAAAAGTCTCACCTCGACAATCCTTTCTTCATCGGAGGGGGAGTTGCGCAGACTGAGGAATGTGGTGGCCGTTATGCGGAATATGTCGCTGTCCAGGACTTTGCCAACAGAGACGAACCCCGTCACCAATACGAGATAGTACAGGCAGTCCTCTCCTATGAGAGAGAAAGAGATGTTGAAATCCAGTCCAATTTACAGAATACAGTGGCGCTTGCATTATAAGACTTCTTATTATGCATTTATGAGACTGACTTGTGTTATGTAATAACTTTTCTCCTGCACTAAGCAACTGCTAAGTATATTTTCAGTGCATTTTGTACCCCCATGACAGACCTCACTTCCACAAGAGACCATTTCATTTTTTGTAAGAAAAACTACTTGCAGAATCTAAGATTGCGAGATCTTTGTAAATTTATAATGATTTTGAGACCAGTCTATTAGACATGCAATATTACCTGTATTGACGCAAAGAACCCCAAGGCAGCCGTATGCATCCAGGATCTTGCTGTAAGATTTCTTCATTGTCTCAGTTTCCACTTGAGCTGCAACCAACAGGACAACAATTTCCATTAGACATAAATATCTAATATAACCCAGCAATACATGCACGCATTTATTTCCTGAAGGGGGGGGGGGAGTAGAATAATGTTATAGAAATTCTAATTTGTGAAGTTATGAACACATTCTTGACTACAGGAAGATTAATCAGAATTAGATCTACAGTCAAAATTCACATCCCCACATAATAATTTAAGTTCTTGGAATGTCACAGACTTTTTATTAAATTTTCCATACATGTTTTTATTGTGATCCAAAAAGAATGACACTTTTCAAAATGTTTAATACATGTATACATGTAGAATAGCAGATGGATGGATGTTTGGGGCTTTACATCCTGTATTAGTGCACTTGGTAGGCTTATTGCTTATTAGGACAGGAGGAGGACACGACACTGAGGTGAAGGATGATTGAAACAGCCGTCCAACATGAGCCCAGTTGACCCAGCAAGAGCTGGATTTGAACCCTGGACCAAACGATTAGCAGCCCAGCAGGCTACCACTAGATCAACCCCCCCCCTTTAGAATAGTAGAAAACTAGGGATTACAAAAAAAAAGTCTGCTTCTGCTAAAACAAAAGCACTTGGAAGAGACCTGTGAGGAAATGAGTGATTATTGATGATCTAATTTGCGAGAATCCATTATTGATTTCCAGAAATCAATAATTACTGTATTCCAGATGACTCACAATAGTCACAATAGATTAATTAGTGCTGGCATGTTAGCAGGCTTATTAAGCGAGTTACAGGATTAGTGATGATGTAGATTTATTTTATGTTTAAGGAAAAATCATCAAGATAATAGATTTGATAGATCTTTCGATTCCACCTAGACTACCCTGAAAATTCAACTCTTATCAAATTATAGACAGAGCGACAAAAACGCATGAGTTCATAACACCAATTGTTTGTACTAATAACCTTTTATATTAAGCATCACAAAAGACACAGCATAAACTCAATTTAGAAATTGCAATTAAATTTTGTAAAAATGTTTAATTGAACACACAACGACCCTCAGTGCAGTCTCACTGCCAGCTCCGGGCTTCTTGTGGAATATCTATGCATCAAGAGCACTGTAGCACAGAGTAGCTATAACAAAATCTATACACCACAACATCCACACTGCCGCCTCTCAAGTATGACCTTGAGTTGCAGACTGTGTTGTCACTTGCACTGGGCTCCCAAGACGCTCTTGACAAGAAGTCAACCTTCGGACATTTTGACTTTGGGATCCTAACAGGATCTTAGCATTTCTGATTCGCCATGTCTCTCCTTGCAATACAGCACTAGTGTATGCGACCAGTCGACTACCTTGTTCTATGAGACTACGGGCCTTCACTCAGCTCAGATCCGTATTCTAAATTTCTTGGAAATAATTCGCGAATCAATCAAATAAGACCTCCCTGGAGATCGCAAAAAAGAGTGACAGGGATTGCAATCAGTTGTGTTCCTAGAATACACACGTACACATATATATACACATATCTATTAATAGCTCAAATATCTATGCTGATAAGGCCATTCTAAAATTTGCAAAGTAAATTGAGATATGGCACATCTTGTCAACTAACGGCACTGATAACCAATTAAAATATGCTTGTGCATGTAGTGCATGATGAGGGGGCGGGGCTGACCCCCCAAACCTTTCAGTTTGTGATCTTTGGATTGCCAGTCAACCAGGCGACAGACAACCAGGCGACATCACTACCAACTGGGCGACAACCATCCAGGCGACACACCACTACCAACCAGGTGACAAGTTTTGACCAGCCAGGCGACAAACAGTACCAACCAGGTGACAGATATTTTAAGTGACATACCAACTAGGTGACAGACATTCCCGAATCCAGGCGACAGACTTTTATTTCATACTGCTTCATGAGTTCATGCCCCTATTTGACAAAAAATCTGCAAAACTGAGGTAGCAGATTTTCGCTCATAGACGGACAACCATGCCACCTGGTGTATAGCTCAGGTGCCCTTCAGAAACAATTATCTGCATCAATCATAGGTCAAGATGAACAGGCAGTATCTAAAACCTCCATAATTTAAATAAATACAGACTTTTTATTCATATTTGTAGTCATTTATCATTGCAAACAAAAAATATCAGGACAAAGAGCTCAACTATTTCCGCCCCCTCTGGTGTAAGATTCCTAAAGCATTCTTGAACTGTAAACATCCTGTTTCATGGTTGGACTGTCTCCCAGTCAATTTAAAGTGTTTGTCACCCAGTAAAACTGTTTGCCACTCAGTAAAAAGTGGTTTTAGCCTGGTATTAAATCATGTCGCCTGGATAGAAGTGTTTGTCGCCTGGATGGAAGTGCTGTGTCGCCTGGATGGAAGTGTCTGTCGCCTGGATGGAAGTGGTAAGTGTTTTGAAAATTTTGTGTAGCCTAGTTGGTAGTGGCATGGTGTCGCCTGGTTGTCTGTCGCCTGGTTGACCACACACCGATCTTTGTGATGTCACATCAAAACAAGGAAGGCATGTCATGTCATGAGTCTAACTTCTTTGTAGATCTATTCTGATTTAACTTAAGTTTTCTTCTACAGAATCAAAAGAACAGGATATTAAATGTTTACCAGGAAATAAAATAGCAAAGCTGTCAAAACAGAGACTTGAGTCACCGATTGAGTGACATTATTCAATGAATCAAAATGACAACATAGATGATCAGCACTCACACAAGACAGCCACTGCATTTGACTCGAACATGAGTGTTTCCTCCTTGCTCCTGCACTCCATTAGAACACTGTATGGCGGCTCCAACTTGTGGTAAACCCTGAAACTCTTGCTCATCGACATTTTTCCTGATTTTGAGCTGTCAAATGTTGATCTTTTTCTCTCAACTGCTCAAATCTCGTCCGGTTTCGGGGTCTCGCCGCTTGAGGCGCCACCATCGTCCCATGTAAAACGAGGGTCAGGCGGACGTGCGGGCATTGTAGTGAAAGGTGGGTTGTGCGGACTAACATAAAATTAATCCTTTAAACAAATAAAATCAATTTTTATTTCGGCTATAGTAACATCAGTTTAAATGTCACATAAAAAAAAACGTGCAGACAGTAGGTACATTCGATTCGATCTACTCTAACTACTCCGGAAGTTACGTATCTACCCCAGGAAGTGACGTTTCTACTCCAGGAGTAAACTACTCCAAGGTGGGTCCAAGGGTACATTCGATTCACCTGCTCTAAACCACTCCAAACTACTCCAGGAAGTGACGTTTCTACTCTGAGAGTAAACTACTCCAACTTGGAGTAGTTTACTCCAAGCTTGGTCCGAATCGAATGAAAAGGAGTACTTAGGCACGTCATTATTTGCTACGAGGATTCCCTTGCTAATAGCAATTTATGTTGTAAATTGGCACCTCCAATTGATTGCTTTAATTGTGTCAATAGAAATTGCAGCAATCCACATCGAAATCACACAATCAGCCACTAAATGAAAGCTTCTGAAGTGTCATTTATTTATGTAAACAATCATACGTCATGGGATATCCCAATTTCTTGGAGTACTTCCGATCTACTCCAATCTACTCCAAACTACTCCCGGAAGTGCAAAACGAATGATCTGGAGTGAACTACTCTACTCCAAGAGCACTTTGGAGCAGCGAAACGAATGTACCCCAAATCGAATGAAAAGGAGTACTTAGGAACGTCACTATTTGGGGGTTCCCTTCCTGTGAGGATTCCCCTGCCAATGGCAATTCAAGACGCCATGTGGCATTTTCAATTTTTTGCCGTAATTGAGTCAATTGAATTACAGCAATGCACATCAAAAAAATGCAATCAGCGACCAAATCAAAGCTTCTGAAGTGCCATTTATTTATGTAAACAATCATACGTCATGGGATATCCCAATTTCTTGGAGTACTTCCGATCTACTCCAATCTACTCCAAAGTTTCCAAACTACTCCCGGAAGTGCAAAACGAATGATCTGGAGTGAAGTACTCCACTCCAAGAGCACTTTGGAGCAGCGAAACGAATGTACCCATCGGCATAGACAGACTGCGGAGGCAGATAGCCTACTCCATCCGCCCCCCGGTTCTCGCCATGTTGGGTCACAGCGTCAGAGAGCTCCCCCGACAAAAATTTTCCCATTTCCACCGCTACTGCCCAAGTGATGCCGCATGGAAATTGTGACAGCAGGTGCCCCTGAAATTGTGTGCCTCTTCCCCCTCCCCACGTGTGCCCTCCCTGGGGGATAAAATGCTTGTGAAAAGTTATAATATCGATCCTATATATAGGAGCATTTAAATATTAGAACCCCACAGTTCCAATATTTAACTAGAATTGAGTGCATGAGATGCACAAAAGTATCTCTGCTAGGAAAATAAATAGATTCTAATCATTCTATTTGACTCATCTTGAACTAAATAATTTTTGGTAGGGATCTCTGAACGAGGTGTTGCATGATTTAGGAATGACTATTTGGTGTGAAATAAACTAGATGGGAGCATTACGAGCAGGGGGTCAGCAGTGATTGCCAGACAGATAGTGTTTGCTGTAAGTCATAAAAACTTTGACCCTAGGGTTAGCCCCAACCTACGGGTGTCCCCTGAGGTGGCCCCTCCCTTGGGGTTGTCCCACTGTCCCACCCTTAAGGAGTATCCCCACCCTACCCCTCAGGGTTACCCCAGCAGGGCACACCCTTATCTATCTACTTTTCTATAGATCTATCTATCTGTAACTGGTCCTCTCATGCCAATTAAAAGCTGGGGTAGCCAAGAGCCTTGAAGACTAACAAAATCTCTATCTCCCAGCACTGACAAGAAATTCCTCCTCTGCCATCACCTAGTGGACATAAAGGAAACTAAGCATCTATACACCACCTAGCAGGAAAAGCAGGAACTACTCCAAAGTGTGATTGATCCTCAAAGTAAAATAAGCAAATAAGCTTGAAATAAAGTCAGATTTTATCAAGGAAAAGAGTCAAGTGCATGCAATTATGTATGATGGAGCACACAGGTACTCAGTTGAAGAAAAATGAATGAATGAATGAATGAATAAGTGGAGCAGAGTAAGTGTGACAGTGTGACAGTGTGACATGGGACGGGATTCTAGGAAGCCAGGACTAACAAGATCTCTGTCTCCTAGCAGAGATAATAATATATGCATAGAGGGAGGGGTTATCACGGCTATGATAGACTTCATAGTGAACAAAAAATAATAAAATTCTTTGGAGGGGTACCCACAATACTATATCTTAGCCAATGTAGGGAAGTTCCTTTCGGGGGCACCTGGGGGGCACAGCTAGGTCCAATAATGGGGGGGTGCCCCCGTGCCCCCGTCCCATATGGATGCCACTGATTGACAAACAAAGATTTTGAGAGGAATTCACAGAAAGTTTGTACAGTGGTCTCAGAAATTCCAAAAAATTTTTTACAATTATTTCTTGCGATACGCTGTTGCCATTCTTATCTTGTGGTAATTTGTTGCCAATATCGATACCATTCCAGCGTCTATACCATTGGCTATGGAATAATGCATATGAAACTAAGCCCATTTTTTTGGGCAACTTTCCACAAATCTCGACCCCACAATAGTCCAACTTTGAAATTCTGAACAGTCTATAAAGTAAGGAGATAATTTAACAACAGTTACATGAAGACGTAAAGAGAAGTTTATTCAGAATTACAAAAAAAATCACAAAAAAGTGAATGAGACAGTCAGATGTAGAAGAATTGTGCAGTGACAAAATAAACCTGTAGAATTTCTCAGTCCTAGTTTTCGTACTTTAGCAAGGACATGGAAGCATTATGAATAAGTCAAATTAATTTTAAATCAATCAGTAGTGAGCTCCATGGGGGTAACCATGTAGAGGGTAAGCTGCTCCATGGTATCCGTAGGCAGGGGCAGCGTGGCCAGCGTATGGGGCGTGAGCATATCCATGGCCAGCGTACAATCCCTTGTGGGGGGCAGCAGCGTATCCCTTGTTGTCGTACACTGTGCCTGGTACTCCATCAACGGGGGCGGTTCCAGTTCCGCGGCCAATCTTGTTGGCAATGCTGTTGACTGCCAGCTGGCGTTTGGCGTTGGTCACGTCAGTTGGGTAGTCACTACAAAAGAGAAATTCATATTTATAATGCAACTTTGAAATAGTAAACTTTACTGTAAACATGAAATATCAGAACCCAGAAGTACCCTTCATAAGCGCACAAAAAAGTTCAAACAAAAATTGCAACTTACTCCCCAATTTAGTACTAAGCGTGAAAGCTCTTAAACCAACAATTTATTATCAAGCAGACTATTGCTCAGTTATAATTTCAAAGAGCGAGGAAATAACTATTAGATATCCTAAACAATATTAATTCAACTAGTTTAACTGCATTTTGACGTTTGACGAGAATCAATTAAGGTCAATCAGAAACTGTGCAATCAACTTGAATCAGTCACTTTAAAAAACAAAGTACGAAATATGATGATAAAAAATAGGATATCAAAGAGACTTTCAACAATGATCAACTGCAAACATTTGACAACTAAATTCTCATGAAAGAGTGAGAGCTCCGCAAAGTGTAACATCAGATATGACAACAAGAGAAACAAATGGACTTACAAATAGTTGAGGTTCTTCTGGTAACCATGGTGAACAACGGGAAGACTGTAAGCAAGGGCCAAGATGGCCGCCAGGCAGACGAGTTGGAAGGTCATTTTGGAAGGAGTGTGTGGAGGTCGAATGAACAGCTGAGAATGACAGGAGAAATCTCCTGCTGCTTTTATAGTCCTCAATTTTCGGTCAACTTGACCTTTCCAAAGGCCAAAGGTCATTTGTCCCATGAAGCAATAAAATTGGGAGCCTGGCATGTTAATGAGGTCTCAGGGACAGAGCCAATGGTCTTGACATAAACAGCCTGCCTGTCAACATGCCATTTCATGTTTGTCTCATCAATTGATTAAATTCTGTGATAACAATGTAATCTCAATCTAAACACATGGGAATCAAAACCATGACTACTTTCTAATTATCTATCAAATTGAATGCACATATTACAATCAAATAACCTGTTCAACACAGCACAATTAAGAATATTTAAAAATATTGATAGGATCATTTCCCAGGTAAACATTTGTCATATATGTATGAGCCTGGAATTATACTGTTTCCAATGGATGTGCATTGCTAGTAATTGGCTTTTGATCAGAGAAAAAGTAAACTTTGGCAACAGTCACAAAATCCCGGTTGATTTTCATCCAAAAAAGGCATCTACAATTTCATAGTTCCATCACTCTAGAAATGACGAATAATAACCTTGAAGAACAAAGTTCAATTTAATGAGATTCACATGTTTACCAAACAAACATTTTCTCATCCAATAGAGCCGGCTAATATTTATAAGCCAGTCACAACATTTTTGAAAACTCAAATGTTTATGCAATGCATAGTAGTAGGTGATATACTCAATTTCACATGTCACAATGCAGCAACAGTATAATTCACAATTTTTTCATCAGCAAAAATCAATAAACCAACTAAGAGTTAACTATCAATAGAAGAAATTTAATAATATCACAGGGCTCATGCTATCATGTGGTCGTAATTTTAAGTTAACAAACATTTACAATCTTCGATTGCCGTTAAAACATTCAACAACACAGATTGCAAAAATTTCAACATTTGGTGCTTAGAATTGTTCGCATTTCTCAAAATACCTCAACAAGATAGTAATGACATTATATCCTTGAAATAATTAGGAGAATTTGAATAGCATTTTCTATCAGCATTAACATTGAAGGCAACAATCTTACCACTTTGGTGCGCCGCGCTCATAGCGCCCCCTTGTGACGGATTGCCTTAAAGGATCCCACACGTCAGTTTATGGGAGTCTGTTGCTGTTTTAGCAACTTTGTCTTGTGCATTGCAAATAAATATTTCAGGGATAATGCATAACCTACGTAATAACACAGCAGGCAATTAAAACGTTGGTTTTGCACGATTATGACAAAATGAAAACGGAGTGAGCAGTAACCATGGGAACGAGTTCAATAGCAACCAAATCAAAAGAAATGGAATAGGTGAAGCATTTATCAATTCTATAACATCATCACAAATTCATCATGTAATAAATAATAAGCACTAACTTAATTGCAATACTAAATAAGCACACAAACTTGTTAATAATTGTCATAATTATACAGTGCAGTTACAGTCAAGGACACAGAAGTGATTAAGACAGGACCAAGCAAGTACACCTTTTCCAGCTGTTTAGCTATTTAGGGGTGAATAACAACTGAATAAGCTGCACTGATTGGTTGAATTGACGCTACTTTGGCAAAGACGCATGTGACATCACTGGTGAGTGACAATGATTCAGTCACTCATTTGCATCTTCAAAGTGATCATAACACAGAAAGCCTATAATATAAGATATATAACACCAAGTCACTCGATTACAGGAATAGGAGTCATCGGATGGTTATGTGTATTTACAAGGTAAGTACACAAGAATATGACATCACCTCAAAATCATCAATGTAGTCACTTCTCTGTCCTTGACTGTAAAAGGGTGCAAATAACATGTGCCAGAATATATGTACATAGGAGTCAAAGACCTAGTAGACATTCATATCATTCCAAGCAGACAATTTACAGCACAATAATCATCCTGAGATCATGTAGTAATATTGAATACAATTGACTAAATCAAACAAAAGATAAGCAACCCAATAGTAATCCACCTTCATGTCAACATAAGAATAACATGGTTACCATTGACAAAATTTATAAAAGGCCAGTTATCAAATCGATGTTGAATAGGATTACAATTTCACGAATTAGAACTTATTAAGCAAATGAAATGGACAATTTACTTTTTCTCATTTAATTTCTCCTATGAAGATGGGAAGCTGAATATGTGATTTGTGCAGCGCAGTATGGATCATCATGCAGCCTACGACAATTAGGCCGAACGTATAAATACGAGAGCAAATTTACAAACACAAGAGCAAATCACCCACTTTGACAAAAGGAAACAATAATAGATAATACAATTCCTTCAAATATGAATGGCTAAAATGTGTTATGGCAATACCGATTATAAATAGTACTTACTTTATTACATCTTGATGTAAAAAATACTTAATATTATGCGACACATCTACAGTATACGCTTACATACATGTGTAATGGCACATCATCAAAAACAAACATTAAGGCCACAGCAAACTAATTCATGGGTGAATGATTTGCTCGATCCTAAAACTGCAACACCAAATTTGAAATCAAATTACTTTGCTTGAGTTTTTTTGAGGCTTCTTTTTCTTCCATAAGTTTTGAGAATAACAAGCAGAAACATGCGAGTGTTGCCAGCATGCATCATGACATAATAATTTGCCTGCTTCTTCTGTGTTTTTTTTTTAATGCCAAAATATTGGTCATCCATAAAATTAATTTGGTGTAGCCTTAGCAATTCCCTTCACAGCCTAGGCTTCCTTCCAGTGCAGTATAATGGAACAGATTACGCTTTAATACTTTAACAATATTCCCATCTACAATCTACATCACGTACAATAGGGTATAACTTATATCTGCATAGCAGATAAATGCTACATAACAGTCGAGGCCGTAGGCCTACAAGTGATTGAGACTGTTGGGAACAAGAATGAATGGTATCAATTAATGATACGGCTTCATGCTAGTTAAAAAGACATTACATGTCCTTTCAATAATATTCTGTGATTTCTCATGGCCTTTTATCAACGAAGCTGAAGTATTTCAAGTCCATAATTTCTAGGCAATTACATATGGACTATACATATAAATAGTGCAGGCATCTAAGGTAATTCCTTTTAGTGTTCTAATCGCTAATAAGCACTGGCTGGTGAATAGTGACAAGTTCATAAACAATACATGTAATGCATAACTTATTAACATTATAAATGTATAAAACCCTTTACAATTCAACAAATAAAGTCATTCTCAACTTTTCTGGGACCTCTCGATCTTGGGACTGGCGCGAGGACTGCTTCGTGGGGTGGACTTTTTCCCGCCACTAGAGGGCACTAGGGGTGACACGTTCCGAGGGATGGAGCTCCCTGATTGGTTCAAGAGGTCGTGGTCGTACTGGTTGAAGATATCAAGTTCGTACTGCACTCTGACCACATCTCCACAAACGTTTACTAAACACTGACTCTGCAAAAAAAATTGTTGAAATTATGAGGAACATATTTTCATACACAAATTTTTCTGGCTGAGTAGAACATTCCTAGGGTTGAATAGTTGGATAACAGTACAAAACCTTGACAAGTATATCTTGTGGAGGTTCCTCTCACCCAGGATCTCAAATCTAAGGTATCATACCCCTAGAGTCAGTCTCGCATCCAGGGTCTCAAAAATTTACCCTAACATAATATAGTGTCTCGTGCCCAGGTCTCACTAGGATCTCATATCCAGGGTTTCATACTCTGGGCCTCATATCTAGGGCCTCAATATCCTGGGCCTCATGTCAAGGCCTTCACTATCCAGGGCCTAACCACGGTCTCATACTTATGGTCCAATCACAGTCACACAATGCCAGATGCGTAGCAATAGATGGATGGATGGATGATTGGGGCTTTACGTCCTGTATTTTGATGCTTAGCAATACACATACATACCTGGTTCTTATGCAAGTGGTCCTCCAACACACACTGGGACATCTGATAGGAGACGAGAGCATTCCCTCCGAGGGCCCTGACATGAGCACGACAGAGAGACATCACCTCCGACAGGAAACTGTGCATAAAGCCATTCAGACCTCCCACCTGTGAACAAAAAAGAATTGTCAAAGTCAAAGAAATACAAACTATTAGAATCATGTGAAAACTAGAAGGCAAATTGCAATTTGCATATCTGGACGCTGATAATTGACCTGAACATTGTAACATAATATTGGTCTGGTAGTCTGGTTGGCTGAATTATAATAGCAGTAGTCAGAAGTTATCAGGGCATAGTGGCCAATGGGCCTTAAGAGAGAGAAATAAATGTATTGCTACATAGCGATGCATGAAGTTTTTTGATTGTGTGTGATGGAGTTGTGTGTTTAACAACTTGAAATAGTTGTGTTAAGCTGACAGAGGAGATACACACCCACAGCTCATCATTGCTTTGGACATCTTAAGCTAAGGTAGATACAGCTCATCTTCATGAAGCAGACCCACTTTTATGATTTCAATAAAACCTGAGATGTTCGAGAAAGAAAGCAATAGCATAATTTAAACGAAGTCAAAGAGCCCTGAGGCTATTGCCTTACTTCATTGCACATTGGCCTAGAAAAATGGACCAAGGGCAGAGTAAATGTATTTACCCCTTTTCACACCTCTTTCAAATTACCCAACAATCTTGCTGTATGTGTATGTGTATATGCATATGCAGCTTACATTTACCATGACAGTTACCCTTGTAACTGTCATGCATTTACTAAAAGTACACTGTATAAAGTTTATAAACTTCAAATTAAATGTAAAACTTTTATTTGATTTTGAGGTCCTCCCCTATCGGGATAGGACCAGTCTCTATGAGCTCATGGCCCACAGACTTATCGTCATTCTAAATAGAAAGAATGACGACGTTAACAGTGCATAACTCCTCTTGAACATGAGTTCAAGCCTATTTTTAGCTGAGAAGATCAAATTTGGCGCCACACCAGACCACATGACCTATGATGTCATATCCTACCCACAATGCCTCACATCTGCCTCTTTTCTACGAAGCGAGACGCAAAGACACGTTCCATCGCGGGGATGGTTGGGTGGGAGCACTACGGTATAAGTCTGTGGGCCATGAGCTCATAGAGACTGGTCCTATCCCGATAGGGGAGGACCTCAACTCTATGTCACTCATGGCCCACAGACTTATCGTCATTCTAAATAGAAAGAATGACGACGTTAACAGTGCAGATGTAGCAAAACGGCGGTGGGGATGGAACCCACATGCCTGGGAGGCATTGACACCCCAGACAGAGCGAAAGCGCTGCTGGTTAGGGAGGCCTCATGGTGGTCCGGTTTGTGCTGAACAAATGACTGATACCCAAGCAGAAAAACCAACTCAGAGCCCACAAGGGGTGAGATGAAGTGGGCAACAGAAAGGACCCCGAGCAGTGCCACTGGTGGGACTGGAAAGGGGAAGAAGTGGTGCGGCCGAGCCAAGGCTGTGGAACGGCCAAGGAAGCTGCAGGAGGAGGTACAACCGAGGAAGACGGGTACCCAAGGACCTCAAAACCCGGCCAAGCAGGGTGGAAAGGAGGTAGCTGTAGAAGAGAGCCCCACGCGGTGCTATGACAGACCACAGGGCCAGAGACCAGCTGCCCAAGCCCGGAAGCTGTGGGAGCAAGAGCTGGAGGCAACGAGAAAATCCTGGTCAGGCTGCAGAGGGGCAGACAGCAGGAGAACACATAGGGAATCCAGAGATGCCCAAGGAGCAGCGGAGCGATCCCAATCGGCGGGGAGCCCCGCTCCGAATCCAAGGGACAGGCGAACTGAAGACAGCCATTGCAAGCGGAAGAGTCCCGATGCAGTCCCAAGACACAAGGAGCAGGGCAGTCCAGGGAGAAGAGAACCCGCAGACGAATCCCTACTGGTGAAAGGGAAGGCCGACAGAGTCGCCCAACTGATTCGGAGAAGGAAGAAACAGGTGGTGTCACCACGGATGGGAGACCAATACTGGTGGAAGAACCAAGGAGTGCTTGCGCCAGGCAAGACACCCACCCAAGAAGTTGGCTGGGGCCACAATGGCAGACCGTGGTGGCCTGTGGCCAAACCAGATGCAAATTGGCTGAGAAGCAGCCAGCCAAGCAGAAATTGACCTGTGAGGAGGCAATGTTGCCAGGACCCCCAGGATATGGCTGGCCGAGATCCCACTGGTGCGGCCAAGTCGAGGCCGCGAGGCAAGCGCGCTCCCCCCCCCTTTTTCAGAGCCGGGACCGGCCAGAAAGAACAGGAGGCAAAGGAGTCTCCCACAGGGCCACAACCAGGGCCAGGGGAGATGGGAAGGAGCCAGGATCCTCCAAGCCCAGCCAACCGGAGAGGCCGACGGTCCAGCAGGAGATGAACCAAGGCACGCAGGAGGAAGGAAGGAGCCTTCCGAGGACCTACAGGATCAAAGGGATGGTAGTCCGCGGCGACCCAGGCTGGAGTGAAGGACAACACCCAGGGAGCAAGCCGAAGGAGGACGGGTATGCCGAGCTCCGGAGGCAAGAGGGCGTGACCCAGCAGCGGCAGGCGAAGACGGGGCATCACGGCTCAGGCAGAAAGGCACATTCCAGGAAAGAAAGGTAACTGGAAACATGCCAGACGGTCAAAGGTGGGGCAAAAGCACAAGTCCTGAGCCCGCACCGCAGACCCAAATGGACGAGCAGCCCGCAGGAAGAGCTGGAGGCCAGGAGTAAAGGCCACCTGGGAGAACGACCGTACTGGTACGGGCAACCCCAGCAGAACCAAGCCCAGGGCATAATGCCAAGGATGGCAGAGGCCCCAAGACAGCAAATCCAAAGTGGATAGGTGAAAGGCCCAGGCGGACGGACCACACACACCGCAAGCAGAAGGCAGCCGGAGCCTGCCCAAGGGAGACAGGACGAGGAGAGGGTGATGTCCCTGACAACGTCCAGGAGGGAAGAGTCGGAGGAAGCAGCTGAACAGCCGCAGCGGAGACGACGCCCGAAAGGCCAGAAACACAGCAATGAAAACCCCAGACCGAGCCGATAGCAAGGCCAAAGGGGCATGCTGAGGCCACGACCAACCATGCCGGAGCATGGGGAGGAAGACCAGCCAAGGCAACCTGGCTGGTAAGCCAAGGAGAAGCTGACCCGGACAAGCAGACAGCTGAGGCTGGTGGGAAGACAGCCGAAGGACCCAACCGACCAACAACTCCCGGAGGAGAAAATAGAGCCACCCAGGCAAGCCGCATAGGGAGACTGGGCAGGCAGAGGCCCAGAGTCCTCAGCACCAGACCAGCCAGTGAGCTGACAGAACCGCAGAGAGGACCCGGGAAAAACGGCAGAGCCCTGGAGGGGAGCCCACCAGGGACAACCAGGCCAACCAACTAGGTGGCGCCGGAGCAGCCACCCGAGAGAGAAGATACGACGGGTCGGAAGCGGCCCGAGGCAACAGCAAGACACAAAGGAGGCGGGAACCGCCAGGTGCAGACACACCGGAAGGAGCCGGTCCACCAGCAAGTGTTGCGTCGACAGCAGTCAGGACGGGGAGCCTCCCTAACTGCATAGCCCCGGGCCGGAGCCCTAGGGGGTGCAAGACCACCGGAGGAAATCGCGGAGGCAGAACAAAGCCTGGCCCAAGCCGGAGAAAGGAGGGAGACGGCAGCCAGGGCAGAAAGATGCTAAAGGCTGGAGAACCCAGGACAGGAGCAGCCGGAACTACCAAGAGTCCCAGGTGACGACTGCGTACAGGCAAGGCCGGATTCCCGAAGCCCAGGGGGAGGAAACCGGCGACCCAGCCAGCCGGACCTACAGCCCGAGATACTCCGGCTGGGAGGAGAAAGTCGAGACGACCAAGGAGCAGCCACGCCCCCAGACAGAAGGGGGGCTGGGCAAAGGCCAGAGACCCATGAGGTCCGGAGACCCCGACAGAAAGTGGAGGTCCGGAGACCCAGACAGAAAGTTAAGGTCAAGTGACCCAGAAGCAGCACACCAAGGCTGCGTGGCCCAAGAAGTCACCATGGCCCGGGGAGGCCGGAGAGCCACGGAGGGCCGGCAGACGGCCAGAAGCAGAAGCAAAGGCACCTAATCCGGAGACTAGGGAAAAGGGTCGGATCCTGAAGAAGCCACACATATGTCAGGAGAAGCCTTGTGCAGACGCACACGGCTCACCGCAGGAGACCAGAGGAGGAAACTGCCAGTGAAGACACGAGGTCCGGAGACCCAGTCGTTCCACAAAGGGTCCAGCAAAACCAGGAAGCCCAAGGAAGCCTAGACCCAAGAAACCCACAGAAGGGCCGGAAAAGGCTGGCGTAGTGCCCCAAGGCCAAAGCCCAGAGGCACGGAGACAGGAGCATCACCCTGGAGATGGCAAAGGGAAGCCACAGGGTCCGGGGACCCCATAACAAGCTGGAAGCCCGGGATGGATGGACAAGACTAAAGCCAGATGGGCAAGTCAAGTGGAGGGTATCTGAAGAACCAGATAGCCAAGAGCAAGCGGATCCAAAGTCAGCAACGCCAACCGCAGAGGAGTAGCGAGAAAGTGCCAGATAAGGTAGACCCGGGAGGCCTACGGAAGGGAGGCGAACCAGCCCGGAGGCCGGTCTAGCAGGGAGGCTGTGCCGGATGAAAAAACCCATGCCGGAGCATGCAGGCGAAGGATACACCCGGGAGGAAAGCTGCCAACCCGCGGGGGGTTGGGAGCCCAAGGGCAACCGACAAAATCCCAATTACAGGAAGTGAGAACCACAAAAATAGCCCGACCAGAAAGGGACAGGCAACAAAGAGGAAAGTGCCCAGTACAGGAACTGGGAACCGCCGAACGGCCAGGCTCAAAAAACGCCAGGCAACAAGGAGTAGAGGACCAATCCCTGAAAAGTCCAGCAAGGAGAGAAGGATGGCGAGGAGAGGAGACTCCGGAGAGTCCATGATCCCGGAAGCCAGGAAAACCAGGCCCAATGCACTGAGTGCAAAGGCACTGAGGCAGAGGAAGACCACCATTGAATCCACAGATTCTTGTTGGCCAGCCAGGAGAAGATCACCATCACAGGTCCAGAACCCGGAAGGGTCTGGCCAAAACTAAGGATCGTGCAATCCACCGGGCCTGGAGGACAGGATGGAAGCAGGAATAGCGAAATTGGGATCCGGAGAGCCCAACCAGGAGCCTGAAACGCCGAAAAACGCCTGCTCGGGGCAGGTTCGACAATCACGGACGGCAGGGGCGGCCATGACAGGGGCCGAGTTGACCAGACGAACAGTAAATAACGACGTCTGTGCAGGCCAAAGGAGTCTTTTGGCGGTGCCAAAAACGACAAAATAGCCATCCCAAGCACCGTCCAGAAAGTAATAAAGCCTTGGAGAGGTCCAGGAGACCCCTCCCAGGGCAGAACAGCCAGTAATATGGCCCGCCGGAGCGGGAAAGGCACGTGACAGGCCGTACGTCAAAGCGGGCGGCTTGACCAGGCCCCAGACGAACGAAAAATCGTCGTCTTCCCAGGCCGAAAACGTCGATTTGGCGGGCCAAAAACGACGAAAAAGTAGTCATAAAGCCAATCCAGCAAGGATTGTAACTGGGGATTGAAACTGGGGGTCCGGAGAGCCCCGGAAAGCGTCTAAAAGCGACGCAAACAGCCCGGCCGGAGCGGGAAAGCACGAGTCAGGTCGGGCGGCCATGACAGAAAACGGCGACTTGGCAGTCCAAATATAAAGAAATGAACGACAACCAGAGTGGTCCAGTGACAGGAACACAAGGGATGGGTGTCCGAGGTTCCGGGGAACCTCATATGATGGTGGAAATGAGCGAATTGCGCCCGGAAACGACGAAAAATTGCAGCGGTGTCAGACCGGCGGCCATGACAGTCAGAGAAATACAGTAGAGTGGACACAAGACGCACGAAGAAACGGCGGCTTGTCAGGCCAAAATTAAAGAAATAACAGACTCCAAAAGTGAACCCGAGACAGGAACACCAAGGATGGGTGTCCGGGGTTCCGGGGAACCCCACATGACCGGGGAAATTAGAGAATTTCGCCCGTAAACGACGAGAAAAGGCAGCGGGGTCAGACCGGCGGCCATGACAGTTGTCAAGAGATGAAGACGAGCGAGAAGACGTCGTCTTTGCAGGCCTAAAACTAGAAATTAACACCTCCCCAGAGCAGTCCGGAGACTACATTCGATTGAAGGGTAGTCTGGGGTCCGGAAACCCCAACCTGACGGTGGAAATTGGAGAATTTCGCCCGTAAACGAAACTGGAAAGTCGGCGTGGGCAGACCAGCGCCATGACAGATTTGACAGTCCACGGTCGGCCGAAGTCCGGGGACTTCGACGGACGATTCTGACAAGGGAAGAGCCAGAAAAGCAGCAGAAATGATGGAAATCAATCAGCAGTGGCACCAAGAAGCAAGGAAAATTAGTGTTAGAGCTTGGAAAAGCGTCTAAAGCACTCGGAATCACTTGCAAAGTCGGAGAGTTGGACGCTGAGGTGAGCGGTCCTACCGACGATCTTTGAGGCAAGAAAACTAATAAACTTACTTACCTTACCCATGCTTAGCTCTGTAAACATGGAAAGAACCCTGAAAAGAAACATTTGACAACAACCTAACCCATTGTCAATGCCTCAAACAGCCAAAAACAGGCAGCTCCAAAAACATGTCTGATGCCTTTGGAGCTGAGAAGAAAAGAGGCAGATGTGAGGCATTGTGGGTAGGATATGACATCATAGGTCATGTGGTCTGGTGTGGCGCCAAATTTGATCTTCTCAGCTAAAAATAGGCTTGAACTCATGTTCAAGAGGAGTTATGCACTGTTAACGTCGTCATTCTTTCTATTTAGAATGACGATAAGTCTGTGGGCCATGAGTGACATAGAGATGTATACTACACTTTACTTTATTAAAACATAAATGCATCATGGGAGAATTCTTTTTATTTTGTTTCTATACATTGTCAAACTAGACGGGAGCATATTTCCATATGCAAGACTATCAGGGGGTCGATCAGCAGTTTGTTTAGCTCATCACTGACTGACATTACTGGCTGACATCATCGGCTGACATCACCGGCTGACATCATTGGCTGACTTCATCAGCTGACATCATCCTATAACCGGCTGACATCAGTGGCTGACATCAGTGGCTGACATCAGTGGCTGACATCAGTGGCTGACATCAGTGGCTGACATCAGTGGCTGACATCAGTGGCTGACATCACTGGCTGACATCACTGGCTCACATCACCGGCTGACATCACCAGCTGGTGTCAGTGGCTGACATCAATGGCTGACCACCGGCTGACATCACTGGCTGACATCACCGGCTGACATCAGTGGCTGACATCAGTGGCTGACATCAGTGGCTGACCACCGGCTGATATCAGTGGCTGACATCAGTGGCTGACATCACCGGCTGACATCACCAGCTGACATCAGTGGCTGACCACCGGCTGACATCAGTGGCTGACATAAACGGCTTACATCACCGGCTGACATCAGTGGCTGACATCACCAGCTGACATCAGTGGCTGACATCACTGGTTGACATCGGTGGCTGACATCACCGGCTGACATCAGTGGCTGACATCACTGGTTGACATCGGTGGCTGACATCACCGGCTGACATCACTGGCTGACATCACTGGCTGACATCAGTGGCTGACATCAGTGGCTACCATCAGTGGCTGACATCAGTGGCTGACATCAGTGGCTGACATCACCAGCTGACATCAGTGGCTGACATCTATGGCTGACCACCGGCTGACATCAGTGGCTGATATCACCGGCTGACATCACCAGCTGACATCAGTGGCTGACATCACTGGCTGACATCACTGGTTGACATCAGTGGCTGACATCAGTGGCTGCCATCAGTGGCTGACATCACCGGCTGACATCAGTGGCTGACATCACCAGCTGACATCAGTGGCTGACATCACCGGCTGACATCAGAGGCTAACATCACCGGTTGACATCAGTGGCTGACATCAGTGGCTGACATCACCGGTTGACATCAGTGGCTGACATCACCGGTTGACATCAGTGGCTGACATCACCGGCGGACATCACTGGCTGACATCAGTGGCTGACATCAGTGGCTGACATCACCGGCTGACATCACCGGCTGACATCACCGGCTGACATCAGTGGCTGACATCACTTGTTGAAATCACCGGCTGACATCAGTGGCTGAAATCACCGTCTGACATCAGTGGCTGACATCACTGGTTGATATCACTGGTTGATATCCCGGCTGACATCGCTGACTAACATTGATTGACATCATTGACCATATCATAACTATCAATAGGGGGGGTTCCAAAACACAGGAGAGAACTCCCAATAAGAAGAAGAAGAAAGTGTAGCTACCTTGTGTAAATAGACAGTACTACTACTGTGGTTGCCATGGAGATGGTAGACTCGGAACTGGACGACACCTAGTATCCCTAAAGACTAGCCCTGCTAGTCTAACAAATGGACCAGTGTAGTATGCTTCCTCAAAAAGCCATTCTTTAGGTCAGAAGGAGTTGTGAATGAGGCCATGGTTGTAAAACAGTTCATCCTGTCTGAGCATAAGTCGGTCACAAGTTGGTCAATAGCTTTAGGGCTCTTTAACCCCCTTTTAAATTGTTTATGCATGCCAGTTTCAATCTATTGATCTAGTTGTTGAACACCGGCAAATCTATATAGCTCTCTCAACCAATAGCATTAGTGCGTATTTTGCATGCTAGGTGGCTACAGCGTGTTGATGACGGGTGTGCGCTGAAGCATATCAGATTCTGGTAGACTGGTCCCCCCTCCCTGGTGTGCCATAGGGACAGTATATCAGTTATAATTCTAGTACATTGTCCTATTTAGAATCCAGTCAATTTTCCATGATTGCAACACAGATTTCCAGCTATTCTCGGTGTTAAGGACCAATTCACCGGGTGATATCTGTAGATCTATCCACTATCTGTTTGCTATATCAGTCTGAGTCACTTGGATCACGTGTGTGCAACATAAAGTAAGTTTGATGGGTTTACTGTGTACATCACTATGTCTTATGTTCAGCCAACAGGAAACTGAAAAACACAAGGAAGTAGGCCGTTGTGAGACAGTATCTGGACGCCAGAGGCGTCCAGATAATGAATACTGATGGAGCTAGCACAAACAAGGGTATTGATACAAAAGGAGGCAAACAATATCTTAAGTTGTGATTAGAGTATAGGACTGTACGGTAAAACTTTTCAGAATTTTCATTAAAAGTTTGAAAAGTGCAATGAAGCCAAGAGATACTTGAGCTGGCCACTTCATGTTTACAGATGTCTGTGGCAGTTAACATGGTTTCAATCCGAAACACAGCCTAATTTTTACTATACACTAGTATACAGCCTAGGAGCATAAGTCCCACCAAAAGACACCAGCCATACAGCAATCGGAAAACAATACATCTGACGGGAATAGGCCCTTCAATTAAAATGATTAATGCCAACATTTGGCATAAGAATGTTGATTATATCAAACCATGAGAAGAAAACACCAATTTAATTTACCTCTCTAACGGATGTAGTCTCCCTAATAATGAAGAAATTGAGAGGACCAAGATAACTCTCCAGTTTGCCACCAGGGATGAACGAGAGAGGGGAAAGTTCCACACCCATGCGATTCAGGGGTTCACACTGAAACATAAAAGCAGTATATTGAAACAATGAAAATGGAAATTGATCGGAATTGACTAAGATTTTGATTATTTTAATAATAAATGTAAAACAGGGACACTTACATAATACTGGATTTTCTTCTCAGGCTTTTTGGCTGAACAAAAAAGAATCAATCAATCATTAAATATTTTTTATAAATGCCATTTGAATATTTGTTTTGAAGACAGAAAATGGCACATGCAATAAATAAAGAAAGAGAAAAAGACAGAAAGATGAGAGAAGAGGCAGAAAATGGAGAAAGAAATGGGAGGAAGAAAAAGATAGGAAGACAGAGTAGTTCACTGCAAATTTTAAGTCCAAGGAGGATCCAAAAGGAAAACCAAATTGGCGGACTCCACTTCTCGATTGCTAAAAATACTTCCCACGCCATGCAAATTAGGCATAGATTTTTTTCGTAAGAACACAATCATTTCATTTTAAAGACATTCTATGAAAGTGATTGAAGTATTGACATAGCTGCCAACATATCAGCCGTATCAAAACTGATTGAAAAGTTGCTAATATTGTGAAGCCATAAGTAACAGAGCAGTCAAAAACAGAGAGAAGACAGCCAACTATCATGTCTATTTAGAATTTGTCATCACTTTTTGTCAACAGAGAGATACAAACAAATGTACAATTTCAATACAAATTTACAGCAATTAAGTCTCCATTGAATTGAGTGAGATTGTATATTAAAGCAGAATTCAGGGAAAAAATTGAAATTTATCATGAAAGATAGCAATAAATCAGCGTCAGGTAGAAACTCATGCCATGAAAATTATGGGAAACTTGGAAAGAAGTAAATGATAAAATATATAACAAACAAATAACTTTTCCTGTTTACCTATCATATGAACATTTTCTTGAGACAAGGCTGCGTGAAGTGACAAGAATAACGTTACGACAATTGAACATAACATTTATAACGAACGCAACATGATACAACTGTTAACTGCAAGTAGACAATAATGGAATTCATACAGACCTACGACGCGTTGGTGGGCCAGAGGAATCGTAGGAGGGAGGGGGGCGTTGTCCATTATCCCATCCATGGAGAACTGTAGTTCATCATTCTCACTGTGGAGGGAGCCACTGCCGTTCGCTGGAATTTAGAACACACATCAAGAAGGACAGGATCAACAATTTGATCTTGGTCCTAGTTCTAGGCCTAATGAATAATGATGTGTTGAATAATCTAGCATTCTGTCAATAACTTATGAGCTTTTTAAAATGGCTTTAGGAAAAATACCTGTTTTGTAATCCTGTTTGGCCTCCGGGATGATACCGATCAATCCATTAGTCAGTGAGGGGGGCTCCCCCATGCCAAGGCAAATACCTGTCACTGAGACCTGCACAGAAACATTTAACACTGTTTAATGCGAGACCTCCAACAAGTTCAAATATCAGCAATGGCCATAATTTGATCATAGGACAAAATACACATCTACAGGTGAATATATTGAATAGAACTCCTCCACCACCATAGGGACGGTGCATATAACCAACATTCTGTCATGGTTCAACGGAGTGATCCCTAAAACTGTTAGATTTACGATTACCTGTATTTCATCCTCATCATGTAGTTGTACATCGAAGTCCAAGTGAGACAAACAGCATGGAGTCATCAGTCGTAATTTGAAAATCAAACTCTGAAAAAAAGGGTTAAATAGCATTAACTACTGAAAAGTGATTGCCTACAAGTCCGAAGCGCTGAAACCATACTTTAATAATCATTTATGGAAATTTGATGATATCATCAAGACATAACCTACCTTGAGCATGTTATCAAATACAGCGGCCAGAGACTTGTTGTTCACTTGTGCCAGCTCTCCTCTCCATACTCGCATAAAACTCTGAAATTATAAAAAGAAATTTAAAAAGGAGTCCTGCATTTGCTAAATCTACTTGAGTTAAACTTAAGCGGACAATCATTATGTATCAGTCTATAGTGACCTATTGTGGCAGGTAGTAGTTGATTCACTCTCTAAAACTAAAAAGCCTATCATATAATATAATCATCAGCCAGTGTTCTATAATTCTTAATCTTTTTTTGGAATTAGCCAAAATAATTATCCTATCAGCACTAATAAATTTATGCAGCTCTACCTGCAGATTGCAAGCCACATGGGGGCTTCCAGGCAGAATTTCCGTCGTGCAGATGTCGAAACCTTCCGGAACAGGAGGGTCCAGCAGAACGGAAACTATGGCAACATCTTCAGCGTCATCAATCTGTAAACAAAAGCACACCAACAGTAAATAATTTTGGAACCTTGATATGATCTTTAAATATGACAGTCACTTTGCAAGTTTGTTACACATGATGAGTGAGTGGGTGAGTGATCGAGTGAGTGAGCAAGAGTTCCATAGCTACATGACAAAACTATTATGACCACAAATTATGACCACCAAAACTCCTTTACAAATTCACACCATGTTCATGATTTCTTAAAGAGATATTTTCAACTCAGACTGTAAGCTACTGCACCTCAAGCAAGAAAGTGTCCTTGTTGCCAGAGACGAGATCCGCCTCGATGCTGTCCTCATCATCATCCGTAAGGGAGCTTCTGTCCGCAGGAGGGGTTTCCTGCTGCTGATAAAGAACACAAAGGTCAATTGTGATGTCATGTGACATAATGTGACATCATCATGTAACATCATCATGCAACATCAACATGTGACATCGTAACTTATCGATTTAACATGCATCATCATGTGACACCATCATGCGACATCATTATGTGACATCATCATGTGACATCATCATGTGACATCAATGTCACAACATCAAGTGACATCAATGTCACAACATCAAGTGACATCATCAAGGGACGTCATAAATTGAAAGATAGATATGTATTAAATAGATAAACCATGTTTCACCATCATGTGACATCATCATGTAACACCATCACGTAACACCATCACGTAACACCATCATGTAACATCATCTTGTAACTTCATCATGTGACAACATCATGTAACTTCATCATGTAACATCATCATGTTACATCATGCAAAACAACAAGTGTAACATTTACAAACTAAAAATAACTTCGTTGGTCTTGGAAGTTTAAATTCGAGTTATTAAGCCACTTTCAATTACAGATTGTAATAGACCTTTTGTCTCAGGTTCAACGTATAGAATCACCAGAATATCCTCTTCTTAAATGCAGTACCAGACTCACCTGGTAAAAACACAAGCATAGAGGACTAACCTGGTAATTGAGCTGGTACGTCTCCTTGTTCCGCGCCACAGCTTCAATGATCTTCCGCTGCATTTCTGGGAGAACTTTCTCGCTCGATTCAACATCGATCTGAAATGGGGAAACAATTATAAGCAAAATGGAAACACGTCATCAACACAAGCCCTTACCATGCATTCCTGGAATTTTGCTTGTCAAGTCAAGGTGCAATTAATTATTTGGTTTGTCTTACTTGAAAATGTATGTATTGCTAATTACACCAGGGCAAATAAATGAGTTAAATTGACTTGGCTTGGGAGTGAAATTGTTCCAGTACATGTTATGCAACAGAACATATGGAATGTCTTTGTACATGTAGCAATAAATCTCTGTCATATTAATAATGGACTCTGTGACCTTTTCCATAATGTTGTATTACAGATTAACTGATTTGGATTATTCTTCTGTTTCAAATTTCTATTCCAGCAACTTAGTTCTGGATTTTGTACTTATTTTCTAGCTGATTATGTGACGAATACCATGATGAAAATTTCAGAATCAGCAGAAATTAAATTTTTACTCTTGCTGCAAACCCTTATCTTATAAATTACTTTATAAATTATAATTTCTCTTTTACTTATAATTGACAGACAAAATCGCAAGGAACAGGGCTCAAGTCGCTTATTAAACTCAAACGTAACCTCCACCGTTTACTTCTATTTTATTACACTGCAAATCAATTCAACATCAACATGGTGTATCTGAAGTCCACATTCCGTGCCATTAAACTCTCAAACAGCTTTTCGGACTGTACCCACGATATATGTCGAACGTAGGGGCGAACTTTCAGCAGAAGACACTTACATATATGCTTCTTGACAACTTTGATCTCTTTCCAATATTCTTAATGTAATCATTAACATATTGATTGTTTATAAAGTTTTTCAACCACTTGTATGACCACAACTTGAATGGCACAAACTTAACTTTCTTTTACCGAGGCAGATGAGCTTACATATAAAGCTTACATAACTCATCTTACTATTTATTCTCAGTGTGAATCCCACATCTATTATGATCTATAATGGTATCTAGATTACTTCTTGCCTTCTGAACAAATAGCCAATATCCCAGATTTATTATAAATAATGTAAACTTACAAGTTAATTGTAATTTATTCTATCAATGGCTTAAATAATTAATTTATTCAGCCTAGATACTCACTGGCGCCACCTTTTGTTCATCGACCTAACAAAATTCATCCCAGTTATTGAAATCTTTTAAATCCAACTGTTACATTCTAACTGCTAGATTTACGATGTATTCAACCTTCCCATATCAATTATATTAAATAAGAAACTATAAAAGCAGTACATGACTGTTAAGCTTTTTACAGTATCTTGTGGCGACTTTGTGAAATGTTTCATGAAACATTCTATCAATTACAGCTGTACTAGTTTCCATGACGACTGGCAACAGTTTAACATCGACACAGTGCAGACATATGTTACACATCAGAATCATATGTAGGCTATTGTTTCAAAATTGCAGTATGAACAAAATTAACAAATAGACATCAAATAAAGAGTTAGGGAATAGCGTGACTGCAACGATTGCATTGTCATATCACGCAAACAGAAAAACACAAGTTGCACATTCAGTTTAGAAACAAATAAAGACTGTTTAAAAACAATAACAGCATTTCAAAACAACGATCACCAATTAAAATGAAACACAATTTCTCATCTCATATCTACCTGCTTTTGAAAGGGAACCCTAAAACTTCTTCGTTTTTTTAAGGACAGTTTTTCGTTCGAGCCCTCGCCCTTTTAGAAAAAATGAAATTGACAAAACAGCATTGCAAGAATTTAGTACGAAAGGAAAAAATAAACATCTTTAAGTCATGCTGAAATCAAAAGTTAACAAAAGAAGAAACAATGGCCATTTTTTGCAACTTCATGAAATTTTAAACAAATTGTGGATGGCAAAACCACTTTTAAAAGTCAAAATTCTAAAATAAGAGTTGGAAATTTACAGTCAACTCAAACTTAACTTTCAATAAACAAATTCAGTTTTTGTGAAGAAAACTTAATGCTTCTCATACATTTTTTTTGTAACTTAACTTTCAATATCAAAATTTTTCAAAATGGCAATCAATTTAAAAGAAACAATCAATTTCCTTAGACTTAAATAAATTCTGGACAATGCCTTCCTTCTGCAATTGAACACATCAATAGTATCTCCTTTAAACTTCAATAAAGCATCCAGTCAACGTTGTACAATTTTCAATTTTTTGTGAACTTAAATAGCTTAAACTAGTAATGGGGAAACTGGAAAAAAGTTTAGGGAGAAGCTCCACATGGTGATTATATTACCGTTGCCCCTTATTTATATTCTATTTAATTTCTGTACGAAGAGGGTTATAAATTTGTACAATCTTATCTTCTAACTTACAAATAATTACCAAATTATCATCTTGACACTTAAATAAAATATTTCAAATACTTTATATCATAGAAACGGTTAGAACCAACCAGCCCCTCCCCCAGGCCTCCTAGTCTGACTAGTAGGCAGCCCCACTAAACACCAAACTTACGTCATCAGAATTCACCCCCTCCATCAACAGACCTTAGGCTACTTATCAATAGAACAATTAATCCTGCATAAATAAACTTCAATCAGAATTATAATCTAACAACTGAACTTAAATATAATCAACTTGAACAGGGAAATATCATTAGTAGGTAATTATTGCTAATTAAACATTCTAATAATCAAATTATTCAGTTTAATTCTAATAACTGCTTACAGTCGGAGGAGGAGCTAGATCAAGAAAGTTCTAGAAGAAAATAAATATGTAAAGAGCAAAAGAAAGTCATGTCATACAGTCATGCTCAGATGCAACGGAAATGCAGAAATGGAAAGAAATAAAATAAAATATTCATCAATTACCTTGCCCAGGATTTTGGGAAGCGCTGGAGGAGGTAGACAGGCGCAGTAGACGGCCGTACCAGTCTAGAAACAAAAAGATCAAAGTTAAGGTCTTTAGATGTGTGTGGACTGCCTCGATTTTGAGTACAAGTAATGTTTAGTCAAAGAGGGGGGTTAGTCAAGTAGTGGTCAGTCAGTCCGTTGGTCCTTCGGATACTCAGTTGATCAGACTGTTAGTCAACCTATCAGTAAGTCAGTCAGTTAGTCAGTTGGTCCTTCTGTCAGTTATTCAGTCAGTCAGTCAGTTGATCAGTCAGTCAACTATTCAGTCAGTCAGTTGGTTAGTCAGTCACTTTGACATACAGTCAGTTGTTGGTCGATCACTCAGTCAGTCGATTTTAAAATCAGTCACAAAATACAAGTAAGGACAAATGGAATGAATTACCCCGATAGCCACCAGGAGGCGTTCTCCAACTGCAACCTGGATCTTCAACCCAAAGAGAGTGTTCATTCCTTTCACCTGTAGAATTAAATTTTAAAACATAACAAATGAACATAATTCTACTTTTATAAACGATTAATGAATTGAACATTCAAAGAGAAAATCACATAATATAACACAGTTGAATTATTTTGTAATAAAAATCTAGAATTTTTTTTTAATACAATACCTTCAATTTGTTCACCAGCTGGTTGTATAGTTCGTACTCCATGAAAGGAAGGCACTGCAATTACGAAAATTCATTCAAATTAGGCATGACATCATCATCACAAGTAGAGACTGCAAACAACCCCCCTTAGTCAGGGCTTTCATCGCCACTTAAGCCATCAATCGCATGCAGATTTGCAGGCTCTGTGGTTAGAACCTCTGAGAGCCAGCAACAGTTACTATGATATTTGCCGAAATATACCTAATAAAATACAGAAAAGGCAAGGTACTTACATCGCTGATCTCTTTGGCATTCGTCTCTCCCTTTCCTTCTTTCTTCGTCCGACAAATTCTACAGGGAAAAATTTAAAGAAGCCATTTCATTTGAGACATTTGAACACATCTGAAGTTATTGTTAATTCATTAGAAAATTAGATGGCAAAGTTGATCGATTTTTATGAACACTATTGACTTCCTTATTTGATATGCTTGATTGAACAGGCATCTTGCAGTAATAAAAGAGGGATGTCATCTTTTGACAGGACAAGTATTGTTTGTGATGTGATTGAAATTGAGAAGAGAAGAATGATAACAAACCTGGCCTGAATGAGGGCTCCTTTGCCGACAACAGGCAGTTCACTTGGCATCTCAATCGTGGTGAGAAGGATGTCCGGCACTTTGTGACGTCTGGAAATTGCAAAGAGTACAGGTCAATCAAATTGAAAGAAATTTTCACTTTGGATACTTCATATCGTACAACGATATTTCAAATAACTTTTCCTTAGTCTCAATTTAGAATTTGAAACCAGATTACACTAGTCATACACGACAGAAAAACAGACCGTGGAAAAGCTCATGAAATAATTACCACTGCTTACTGACGGAAGCCTTATCACACGCAATTCAGAATTAAATGGTTTAAAAGAATAAGAGAATACATCATACAAACAACACCAAATTGTATGAATTTATATTATCTAACTATGTGGAACAACCTCCCAAACATCTGTTTCTGATTGTGTAGATATTTGTTTTAGTCTGTATAAAATCACCCTGTTCAATCATCATCCTTATTATGTATTTGGTAATCAAAGCAAGTGTGATTTCCATCAATTATAAGTCCCTTTTGTTACGATAAAAAATTAGTTTGACCAGTTTTCAGTTTGCAGCCCTCTGGTGTCATTATCATATACTAAATATGTCGTCTGCTTTCAACAATAGAATATTAGTTGTTAAGACTCACCCACAGGTGGCGCAACGAGTCAGGTTGACAGGAAAAGGAAGGGAAGAGTCTTTGTAAGGAATGTGCGTGATGCCGCAGTTTGGGAGGGAGGGGACACACTCACTGCAACAACAGCCAGACGAGAAATTAGTCATTGAACAAACGAAAAAGCAGCTGAAAAATGCACAAGTTAGATGTCAAGTTGCAAAGATCAGCTGTAAAATGATGTAAAATGCGCATAAAAGCTGTCCAGTTGCAAAAAAAATCGAGCAGTTACGGTACACACGAGCTGTTGGCAACAGATGATTAATTTCTCAACTTAAGTTGTACCGGTAATTTAGAACCAAGTCACACTACTTTTCAATTCACAAAACGTTAGCGATGACAACAATAAGAACAGTTTATACTTGAGCTAAAACACCAAAAACAACATTGTTCAGAGTTAGACGCATTAAGTTTTAAATCAAATTAGCAGGCAAAGATAGGCCAGGCACTCCACTGTAACTAAGTTAAAATTTCACTGATTTTATATAAGTTTGATGCATTGCCAAGCTTGTAGAAGCCTGACATAGTTCTCTAATGAACATAAAAAATTATAAATGACAGAAAATGACAGAGAAATAGCTAACTACACAATATTAAAGCCAAAAAGAAAGTCATCGCATTTTATACTAGTATGGCCGCTTACACTTTTACAGTAAATAGTAGTTATGATGTATCCAGATGCTGTGCTGCTATGGTAATGTGCGGCATACACAGCAGGTGGACTTGCATGTTCTCAAGCACAATAGAACAACACTTGAAGTAGTGCCGGCACAGCCACTAGAGACATTCTCTTAACCTTCCTTAATTACTATGTTCCATTGCAAGACAAACAATCATAACACCATAATCGAACCAAACAAACCTATCTGCCTGCAGGCCTCGCCCCTGGTTGGCCAAATTCACGTCCACGTGCAGTTTCTTCATCTCCTTTACCTCCTTCTCGTTGGACGATTTCTCCTTCTCCTTGTCGAAAGTCGCTCTGAATCAAACACCGAGAAAGCCATGCAGAGAATATGAAGAACTTTGAGAGGAAGAGAGAGCTAGAAAATTCTGCTTCACAACAAATCTTTGACAGATTTAGAGCTGCTCAGCAGAATTTTCTCCACATGCAAAAGATGCAAATATTGAAGATAATGCATCAAATCGGAAGCAGATAGGTATTCATCAGCTTCATATCCATATAATGACCACATTATCTTATAGATGAAGAGAATGAATTTATAACAAGGAGCGCAAAGCAGTCTTAAATACAAGCTTTAATTCGTGTCAGAATTTTAACTCAGTGAGGAGTCATAAGACTTATAATAGCAATACAGGGGACCCCGGATATACGATCATCGCACTTACAGCAGAAATTTACAAGACGTAAAATTATTTCACTTTTTCACACAATTTAGGCATCAAAAACAATTTTTCTGAAAGACCTGGAAAAAGTAACCCTCCATACTCCGTATATCCGAGTCCCACTGTATCACAATAACAGCCAAACAGTAGTATAATGGCAATAACTTGATAGCAAATAACTTAATTGCAAAGTAACATAAAGAATAATTAATTACCTGTCCAGGGACATAGTCAACAAGCTCTGGCGCATGACGATCTCAGGATCCAGACGCAAATTCACAATGGCTGCTGTGCCGCTGGCTGAGAGGACGATAATTTCTCCACTGGAAATAGAGGTGACATATATCATAATGAAATACAGAAAGGGTCATAGTAGATATTGTGAGATTGGTTGACAAAACGATAGGGTTTACACAACATCTCAATGTAAAAATTTTGTACTACATGTACAGTTACTTCCAGACTAGTTAAAAGACTTTTACAGACCACTGGCACTCACTCATAGCAAAAATCAAAGATTTTTTGCATACCGCTTTGTTTACAATTTCATAAATGTGTCAGCATCGACCAAGTAAATTGCGATTTTTTTAGATTGTGTAATTTCCTGACTAGCAGCTGTGTACTAATGTGTAGCCTAGAGATTTTCAGAATTTGTTGTTGTTTCTCAATACCATTCCATCACAATATGTACAAAGGAGAGAAATGAGGCATCAATCGTGATTCAAAATGTGCTCACCAGATGGAGGTGTGCTCCTTGTAGCCCACAACTGCATGGCAGCCGAGCGCTCGAGCGTGAGACGAGATCTCCGTTCTGAGTTCCATCCACCAGGCGTCTCTGGTCTCCGGCTCATCTGAGAACAAACGAAACATTCTAGAACTTAAGTATAAAAGCTCCAATCACAAATACTAGCCTGTGACTTTCATTTTGGGTTACGGGTGAGGCCATCTCATGCCAACAGGGGGCACTACAAGCACAGAAGTAACCCATTGTATGATGACATCATCGACTGCTGTGATGTCATCCAACCATCAAATTTTAGCCAATGGGAGACAATCGAGAGAGTCAAGACAATGCCACAATGGGATTGTTACCAGAATTTGTTACATCATCATATTGTGTTTACCAATGTGCTTGTGGTGCCATCTGTGAACGAGAAATTGATCCATGGAATTCTGGAAGGTTCTAAATTGCTAACACACTACTATCTCTTTAAATGACCTAAGAATCTTTACTTACTTGGGGAAAACTAAGACGTCCAAGCTGTATATGGACTTATATGTTTTTTAAGGGGGTCATGAAGTATGGTTGTGTCAGAATACATTTTGCTTGTATCACAAAGAACGTTAATCCATTTGTGAATAATCTTTTAGCAGCTATTCAGTTATATTCATAATGGAAAGTTTGCAAAAACAAAAGATCTAATGTGGTTTTGAGTGATTGTGTGATGCTAGCCTATACCTAGGGTGTTTGCACGGGTGTTGATGGTTTATTGGCCAACACTACCTCAGTGTTATTGTGCATGCAAAGGATAAATAGTAATGAATATAATAACGATTGGAAACTAAAGCTATGGATAAGATGAATAGCCTTAACAAAGGTTATATGGGCATAGTATAACTTAGCGAATGGCTATGTTACCATGCAAATTCAAATGGTGTACCGTATATTAATTATATCATCATTTATCCATTTTGTAATACGTTTCGTATTTTAAGATATATTTGTACAATATCAATCATACAATTTCCCATATTGCAGTCAATATCTATATTCCATGAAATAATTTAGATTATAGATAAGCGGTTGTAAATTCCAATGAATATCATAAATAAAAGGAACCCGCAGTGTAATAAACAGAAGCGTATTTGAAATTTTAAAAATATGGATAATTCCAAAAATAACGTGGAATTTAAAGCTGAATTAGTAACATAATATATATGTAAGTGAAATACATAATTTACAAGGAGCTGGTAGGACTTAGTGCAAAATACTCACTGGCCATTTTATCATGTCTACTTCCTGAACAGAAAATACGGCAAAACGGTGAATTCAAATCAAATTTATAACTTAAAATCAGTACTCTTGAAGAAGACAATAATATGGTATTTAGCACGTTTAGCAAGACACAAGCGAACCAAGGCATTAATTAGCATGAGTACAACATCTATTAATATATCATATGTATATGTATATCACTGAAAATCACAACAGTCATTCACTTGTGACGATTCTGTAACATCGGAAATAACTAAATGGCTACAAATATATTTTCAGTGTTTTCAAATATTCAGCAATTGTCATCGTGTGACTTCTACACATTCACAAGCACTTGGAGAGTCAATAAAAGCAAGATTCTATCAAAGAATCTGACCTGGGTTATGGATTCTGTCAAGGAGTTTGACAGAACGGGCGGAAACCATCCCTCCTAAATGGATGAGGAACCCAGGGGGAAACTTCTTGATGCTGAACAACGGGTACTCCTGAAAGGTATATCAAAGTAATTAAATTGAACAAGAGGATTAACAGAATTTATTAAAGACTCTCATGTCATGTCTGTGAGTGTACAGAAGTTGCTCTGGAATGGATGTGGTCTGTTGCATCATGTGACCAGCTGTGACATTATAGCAGTGCAATAGAACATTCTTACTATGTCACAATATTTGCAGGAAAGTTTGCCACGAGTGTCCAAAAGAAATGACAGAAAATTGGCAAAGAGTTTTACTTGTGAGACCTTTTTTTTTCATGGCAAACAGTAATATTCATACATTCATCTTTATGTGCAACATGAAGAAGTTGAGAAATCTTGTAAAATGTCAGTGCCAAATCATGACGGGATATATAAGGAAAAACTTGTACTCACGAGCATGTCGATGCTGTGTTGGGGCTGGTGCTGCATGTGCAGACGATGTGTCATGTTGTGTCGACTGAAACTGAAGCCGCCCGCTCCTCCACTTCCACTGCTGCCTCCTTGGCTCCCTGGGTCAAAGGTCAAAAAGAACTGGGTCAAGACTCAAGGCAATTGGGCCAAAGGTCAGTCATTGAAAAGTAATTGGATCATAGATCAAGAATCAGGTCAAATTTCTAGAAATTTGGGTCATACGGAATGGTCATGTTCCGAAACCAGGCCAAAGATCAAGAGAATTGGGTCATGGATCTAGAATAAGGTAAGGTCGATCAAGAATCATTATGGTCAAGGTCAATAAATTTGGGTCACGAAAAATAGGATCAATGATCGAGAAGGGGGTCATGGATCAAGAAATGGTTCGAAAACCAAGAGAATTGGGTCAAGAGAATTGGGTCATGGAATAAGAATTGGGTCATGGACTCATGGCTGACCATCATGGAGTATCTAATCTGTCAAACTTCAGAACAATAAAATTTTGAAGTTTATGAACTAGTAAGTTACGATTGCCTCAACCTGATCGACGAGGGTTTGCTCACAGGTTGACATATTGAAGGACAGATTCAATTCAATATTTAAAGGACACAAGTTAAAGGACACAAATGAAAGGAAACGTACCTTTAGGAGGAGTGCCTCCCTCGGAATCGGATGACCTGCGGTGGGTGGAGAGGGGCGCCGTGGTTCCAGACGTCTTCGCGGGAGAGGAGCACATCTTTCCACCAGGGGACACTGCGGTGCTGGGGGGTGAACTTGGGGCGAGGGCGTCTTCAGGCAAGGGCAAGCTGTGGTGGGAGGAGAGGTCAGAGGGGTTAAATGAGAAGGAGGAGGACCTGGCCAACCCAGCCCCTTTGTGGGCGTGCACCGCATGGTGGTGGTGTACGTGGTGGCCATGGTTGTGGCCTGCGGTGCGCTGGAGGTGGGTTGACCGGGTCTTACCAGATTTGCCCGTAGAGGACCTTACACTAGAGTTAGACTTATGCAGCTTAGTTTGGTAGAGGTGGGTGGAGCCTGTTGCTACGGGAGGGGGTTGCCTGAACCAGGGATCGATATGTTTGTGCTTATGCTTAGTCTTACTGTGTCCATTGTGCCCGGTGAGTGAATTTCTTTGCGTTTGTTTCTGTTTGGAATTAACGGAGGGAACACCAACATTAGAGATACCCCGCTGTGCCATTTGATCGGCCACCTGTTTATCATGTGAGGAGCCCTCCACCGAATTCTGAGTGACTATGATAGCAGGATTGGCCAAGCCTTCAGCCGAGTCGCCAATAGAGACACTGGCTGAAGCACCGGCTAAGGAGGCCAAGTCAGGAGCAGATTTAATTTCCCTCAGATCTTCCTCCGGGCGAAGAGAAGAATCAAATTCTCCAACTTCGGACAATTTTTTAGAGGAGGACAGATCGCTGGAAGAGGACATGGGCGACAAGTCACTGACACTAACCAAGGGGGGCCCAATATCAATCTGAGGGGCCATAGGGGAGGTTGGGGTAACAGGGACTGAGGCCGACCTGTCATCATCAAGATTAACAGAAAGATTGGCCGTCGGGGGATCTATGACTGAGCTGAAAACAAAAAATATCTCCTGAATGCGAGTTATATCAATCACACACCAAACGCCTCTACAATTATTCAGTCGTGCTGGAGTTTTACATAGAGATTTCAGGAGTCCTGCAGCAACCTACGTAGAATTTTTAGATTAGCATCTCCTGTCAAATAATCTTTTACATTGCAAATACATGTATGAGTGTTAATGACAAAGCTTTATCCTGATCCCTGCTAATCATAATGCAACCATTCATTTATTAATTACTGTGTGAAAGTATTTCATTTCTCAAAAGTGAAGTGGCTCAAGGCAAGTTGGTTAGGCTACACGTGAGACGGAGATTGTTCTTTTTGTAGTGATGGCAATGCGAATGACATAACGTTCATTCTGAAGTATACTCTTCCATTGCACAATTGACATCAAGTATTTTGCTACAGTTCGATAATTTCTAAGAAGTGAAAAAGTATTTAATTGCTAATAATTGGTATGAATTAGTGTGAGAGTGTATTTCTATTGTACTTACTTCAAACAGTGCAATGCAACCTGGGGTGAGTAATACTGAGTATTCAGCAAGAAAAAACAAGAAGGAAGGGCATCCATTTGTGATTTGAAAATCCTGGGAATTAGTAGGTTTTTTTATGGTCAGAGCACACCAATACAGTATTGCATGTTACTGTTACAGTTGTTAAAGATTTCTAAAGAAAAGAACAAGAAATTCCAAAACCAAAACATGCTCTTCACTTGACACTCCCCCCTTAATTCCGCAATATTAGAAAATCATTTTAAATTTGCATGAAAACCACTAATTTTAATATCATTTGCATATCATCTGCATATTAAACACAATTGGATGCCCTCCTCGTTGCCATGGTGATTAACGGGGGGAAACACAGGGCGTGTCAATCAAAGATGAATATTAAAGTAATATTAAAGGGGGACTACAATGTACCATAAATAGTATCATAAATGTCAGTGCTTATTTGGAGTATAGGAGACTTATAGGGTACACTTGGTCAATTAATACTAATTTCAAGCAATGCAATCATATGTCAATGAATTAGAAGAAATAAATCAAGACAGAACAAAATAGACAAAATGCGTATGATGATAATGAAAACAATGGACAAAAAATGAAAAAGATAACACTGAGAATGAGGGATATATTTCTCCTTGAATAAATAGGGTATATCTATGAAATATATAAGGAGTATTATATGTGGATTATATGGGGCATAAGAGCAGTGCCAAGCTATATATTTATATACAAAGTATATAAGGTGAAATCATTCATTCCCAATGACACCAGACTTATGCCCTTTTTTCCCTTAAAATATAGATTTAAGCTTAAGGCATACATACTTGATAAGTGTGATGTACACATTTTCAATAAACAATGTACCACACTTGTCAATTAAACCGAAACAAATAACTTTAAGATAATTATAAATCTAGAAATATTATTGAATGAAATAACTTGAGTATAGAACTAATATGTAAAGTGAGTGAGTGAGTTAGTGTTTTACGTCTCATCAGCACCTGTGTGGGCTATTTAGAGACATAACTAATATGTAAAGAGGCGAAAAGTTATAATTTGTATATTTTCCTTCTATAAACCATATCCAATGAGAGAATTTAACATTTATTGGACTGCTGACATTCTTAGTCATACCAAGTCATATTCAATGGCTATATAGTATATATATCAGAAATAAATTAAATGTAAATAAATAATGAATTCAGGGTGGTCTTCTTTTACTCTTTAAAGGTTTCCAGGGTTTCTACTTCCTATCATTAAAATACAACCAATTAATAAAGGTCGTATTTAACGTCTAATAATAAATTAGAAATATCAAAACGGCTGTTCTTAGGTGCTTAAAGAGAGAGATTGAAGTGCAAGTTCACTCTATACATGCCTGGCCATCGCGATAAAATGGGGTTGAGCTCCCGGGTTAGGAGAAACACTGTGACAGGCAAGAGATTGAAAGAAGAGAATGAAAAAGATGGCAAGACAATTTGGTGGCAATATTTTGTGATTATGATTATAATATGATTAAAATATGATTATAATGAGAGGAAAAAGACAAGGGCTATTACATATCATTGTGAATTGAGTTGTATCAATGTTTCAGTGAGTGAGCAACCTGTTGTAACTTGCATCGTGTAAAAACACGAAAAATGATTACATGTACACATTCTTCATTCAAGGATCAAAATATCAACAATCAATTGAAATACTGAGCGACAAATATATCTTGGGGTACAAGGATAAATCGATTACTTCAACAGCGAATAAAGGTGACTTGTGTACTCGTTTTGTCAAATTATGTCAATGATTTAATATGAAATAAGATAAGATGGTAATAATGCCAGTTTGAATAGAATACTGAAGTCAGTATCGAGACGGCTGAACATAAACTGAAATCAGTTTGAAAAGGATTGTATAAGATTAAAGAGAAAGTACCTAAAAACTACAACCTATTGGCTAAAAGACAAAAATTAAGGCCAAAATTGGCTGTGGTCTCTGGGTTTACATAAACTTTACAATTAAGTTGCAACTCAACAGGAGAAAACTAGAAGAAAAAGTGGAAATGACCGGACAAACTACAGATTATCACTGATTATGAAGAAAAAGATTCTAATCTCCAGATCTCAGAAAGTTCAAACAGCCAGAAAAGAATCAAATGACTGGAAAAAATGTTGTGGAAATAACATTCATTCAAAACAACTATTTCATTCAAAAACAACTATTTAAAATATTATTTTTCTTCAGAAAGTTTTCAAGCAGGTGATGCGAAAAATCAAACATACAAAGCCATAAATTGATGCAATTATACCGATTCATTCATGATTTTATAAAACTCTTGCTGACTAAGTCTACAGCATGAACATTGGAAAATGGGCTGAAACGTAAGACTCTTTGTGATGATCTAATTGGAAAACATCTATTTTTGGTACAAATTCAAACTCTAGAAAATTCTCTACATCAAAAAATTCTGTGCAAAATTCGGCGAGCCGCAAACTTGCAGATTTGAAGACTACTGAACTAATAGCAGCCTTGCGCAAGATAGGAGATCACTAAAACGCGGCTAAGTCAAACTCAATAAATGCAAAAACTGAACTGCTGCTACGCACGGCCATAAGAGAAAGATTCACATACTTTTTACTCGAACTACGGCTGTGAGATTTATCCCGTGATGGTGAGGCCTGTCCGCTGTTTGTGTGATAACTTGAAAAGGACACAGACAGAGAGTTACAACATAAGATAGACAGATGCAAGGACAGAGAGACGATAGCGGCTTTACGTCCTGTATTACACGATGGGCATGCTAATTGGGAGAGGAGGAGGATGGAAGGATGAAAAGGGATTTACGTCCTGTATTTATGCACTTGAGAGGCTTATTAGGACAGGAGGACACAGCAATGAGGTGAAGGATGGTTGAAACTGCTGTCCAACACAGGCCCTGGAAAAGGCAATTGGCAGCCAAGAGTGCTACTGATGTAGAGAAAAATGTAAAAGACAGATGCAAAAGACAGTTGCAAAGACTGATGTCAGGAGTCAGGACAGATTAGACAATGAGACACGCCATACAGATATAGACTGATAGATGTTTGCACACAAAATACAGATGGGGGGGGGGGGGGGTTTCCGTATTCATCGTATAAAAAACAAGAATCCGCGGATTCAAAACCGACCTAGCGCAATGAAATTGAAGGTGCCATTGCTTAAACCACTGAGCAACTGATATTGGAAGATAGGAGAAATAGTTGATTGGAAGATGCTAGACTATCAGTATAGAATCAATGCAGTTTGAACAGATTTCTAAAAAAAAGGAAAGATGGCTGTTAAATGGCCGCCATCTTAGATTTCTCAACATGTTACGAATCCATACCCACAGGCCAATACCTGTACCAAATTTTATAACTGTAAGTGAAATATTAAGGTCACAATGGTCAGTTCAAGAATGAAGAAATATGGCTGCCAAAATGGCTGCCACAAAGTGGCTGCCATCTTGGATTTCTCAACATGTTCCCGTCTGATACCCACAGCCCCATACCTGTACCAAATTTCGTAACTCTTAAGTGAAATATTGAGGTCACAATGGGCAGTTCAAGAAATGAAGAAAGATGGCTGCCCAAATGGCCGCCATCTTGGATTTCTCAACATGTCCCTGATCCATACCCACAGGCCCATACTTGTAACAATTTCATAACTGTAAGTGAAATATTATGGTCACAATGGGCAGTTCAAGAATGAAGAAAGATCGGCAGCCAAAATTACCACCCCAAAATGGCCACCATTTTGGATTTCTCGACATGTTCCCAATCCATACCCGGAGTCCCATACCTGTACCAAATTTCATAACTGCAGGTGAAATATTAAGGTCACAATGGGCAGTTCAAGAATGAAGAAAGATTGCCGCCAAAATGGCAGGGCCTGTCCTACCCATTAGCCAATTAGCCAATGGCTAATCCACACATTAAATGGCTAAAAAAATTTCAGTTTGGCTAAAACTTTGGCTAACAAGTGACCTTGAACATTGTTGAAAGAAATTCTATTTTAACATTTTTTTCCGCTGATAAATTTTTCAACACATCTATTACCAATTACCCCCGCTATTACCCCTCTGCACCCTGACTCTTCTGGTAGCCTTTATGACCTTTTGACGTAAAGCCCCCAATCACCCATCCACCTTTTTTTTTAGTCAAAATATCTGGCTAAAAATACCGGAATTTGGCTAAAGGTGTTTGGATTTGGCTAATGGTTTGGCTAAAACCTTCATAAAGCTAGGACTGGCCCTGAAATGGCCACCACAAAATGGCCACCATCTTGGATTTTTCGACATGTTCCCAATCCATACCCAGAGTACCATACCTGTATCAAATTTCATAACTGTAAGTGAAATATTATAGTCACAATGGGCAGTTCAAGAATGAAGAAAGATGGCTGCCAAAATGGCCACCACAAAATGGCAGCCATCTTGGATTTCTCGACATATTCCCAATCCTTACCCAGAGTCCCATACTTGTACCAAATTTCACAACTGCAAGTGAAATATTATGGTCACAATGGGAAGTTCAAGAATAAAGAAAGATGGCTGCCAAAATGACCACCACAAAATGGCTGCCATCTGGATTTATCGACATGTTCCCAATCCATACCCAGAGTACCATACCTACACCAAATTTCATAACTGAAAGTGAAATATTAAGGTCACAATAGGCAGTTCAAGAATGAAAGATGGCTGCCAAAATGGCCACCACAAAATGGCCGCCGTCTTGGATTTTTCGACATGTTCCCAATCCATACCCACAGGCCCATACATTTACCAAATTTCATAACTGTAAGTGAAATATTATGGTCACAATGGGCAGTTTAAGAATGAAGAAAGATGGCTGCCAAAATGGCCGCCACAAAACGGCAGCCATCTTGAATTTCTCGACATGTCTCCAATCCTTACCCAGAGTCCCATACCTGTACCAAATTTCATAACTGTAAGTGAAATATTAAGGTGACAATGGGCAGTTCAAGAATGAAGAAAGATGGCTGCCAAAATGGCCACCACAAAATGGCAGCCATCTTGGATTTCTCGACATGTTCCCAATCCATACCCAGAGTCCCATACCTGTACCAAATTTCATAACTGCAAGTGAAATATTAAGGTCACAATGGGCAGTTCAAGAATGAAGAAAGATGGCTGCCAAAATGGCCGCCACAAAACGGCAGCCATCTTGGATTTCTCGACATGTCTCCAATCCATACCCAGACTCCGATACCTGTACCAAATTTCATAACTGTAAGTGAAATATTAAGGTCACAATGGGGAAAAACCCAAACGTGGTTTACATCTGCTTTGTGGTTGCAGTTTATGCCTACTGTTTATGGTTTCACCTGATCCATTTACAGCTCCTGTATTAACCGGCCTCCGCTGCTAGGCCGGTTAACAAAACACAACACATGTGAATTTGATCGACACACACACAGTCTGATTTCAACACAATAATCACCCCAAAGATCAATGATGTATTTAATTGTTCATGTCATTTTCAGAGGGTTTTGTAGTGAATTAAAGACAACACCAATAAATATGGCATGTAACAAAGGAAGACACAACGTTTCAATAAAAATGTACACAAAAATCAAAATGCAAAACCTCAAATTTATGCATTACTTAGTGCATTATCTATCATGGGCCGATTGCAATTGGCGAATGTTCAAATTAATGACATCAAGTAGGGAAAATGGCAATTAATCAGGCATGACATCATTTGCTCAGGTCGGGAATGACATCATTTGCTCAGGAATGACATCATTTTCTTAGGAATGACATCATTTGCTCAGGAATGTCATCATTACATCAAGATTGGAAATGAGAATGTCAGTTATTGAGTTAAGATGACAATAATGCAAATTTTCTAAAAAGAGCAATAAACCATTTGCTTAGGATAAAATTATTTGTCTGTAGACAGAACTTAATTGATTCTCAGCTTAATGAAATTGCCCACTTTATTGCTGAATGTTTTTTTTTTCAAGAGAAATTGCATCAATATACACTTTTATATAAAAATACAGGGCTCAATTTGGAATAAAGGGGGTGAATCCTACCCAGAAAATAGTAAAAGTTCCAACTGGAAAAAAACTACTAATTCAAAAGTATAGTCAGAGTACGTACACATTGTAATTACAATACACGTAATGATCAATTAAGTTATTTCATATACTAGAGAAACCTAAGGGATCAAATTGAGATTAGAAATGGTTTGAAATACGAAACAGGTTGTAACAATGCATTGAATGCAACGGAGGCTACTAATCTTATTATTTATTTAATGCACATAAATTCTTGTTAAATATCAAACTGAAATACTGACAGAACAGGGATGCCTCTAAGTTCACTGAGCAATGGATGATCATTGGGGCTTGATGTCCTGTTTTTATGCACTCTGCAGTCTCATTAGGACATGTATGAAGAAGGACACAGTAACGTGCCTCTACATAACATTTTTAGATAGCTAGATTACTGAGCTTTCATTTTTATTTTCAAAGGCAATTTGCAAAATAATTTCACATGAAATATATTTAGGAATTTTTTTGATAAGTTATATAACAAATGTGCATCAACAGAAGCACAACTAATAAATCATAAAATCAATGAATAACCATAACACTGCATAACATTCCACAAATAGGCAGCAAAATTTATCATCATATTCTATAAATAGATTTAAAATCTGTCGTAATGACAAGGAAAGTACCTCAAATGACATCTTGAGGCTTTTTAACAATTTTATCTCTGGTTTGAAGGGCACTTGAATGATAATTAGTAAGACTACAAATCATCTTTATAACTATCATCAATTTGTGGTATATCTATTCAAACTGTCAGTTATGACTTACGACAAATATAGGTAGAACTGATGGTTGATTGGGCTTTACGTCCTGCATTTACGCACTTGTTACAAATTAGGACAGGAGGAGGACACAGCAATGTTGAGAAGGACAAGTCGTCCAACATAGGCACAGGTGACCCAGCAAGAGCAGGATCCAAACCCTGAACCCAGGGATAGGCAGCCTAGCACAATACTACAGAGCTAACCTTCCAACCCCCCCCCCCTCAAATTTAGCTTGTAGCTTACGAGGCATCACTGCTACTGTCAGTATTCCTATGCACACAGGCAGTGTAGATATGATGATTATATCTTCAATCTACTAAAGGAAAACGAGGATTAAACAAATAACTAATAATTAATAAAATTTACTCACTCTCTGACGGGTGACGAGCTGTGGGGGGACGCCACGTTCAAGTTGAACTTGCCCAAGGTCACCGAAGTTCCAATCGCCCTGACGACGACCCCGGATTCACCTTCCAGGTCAAAACACTGGTGGTACCTGGAGGGATGTGAAGGAAACAAACAATGAGGCTTTTTTAAACAAGAAAAAAAATTTTTAGGGAGAAAGAGCACAGCTATGCAGTAACTTAATACTTCTTTGAGGAGAACGAGGGAGGATGACAAAATAGATATCAAGAAATTTTACAAAGAGATCTGAGGTGCTTAGTATAAAATATCTTCACAGAAATTAGGTGTCTTTACAGCTATTTGAAAATCAATTAACAACTTACCCAACTACGGAGTTACCTCCCATTTCTAACACCTTCAGGCCGATCTTCCTTTGTAATTCACCTATAATAAAAGACGAAACCATTTTCAAACAAAACATATTATAAATTTCTATTCTAAAATACTCGCAGGGCAGAAATATATGTATTTGTTGGTTAATAAAACAAGAAATTTTGATCTCAACTTTCTTGAAACAACTAAAATACTTATTCAGAACAAAAGAAAATTTGGCAATATACCGGGAGATACTAGCGTCACGTGACACCACGTCATCAACACCGTCACGTGACCGGTCATCTTTCAAACATAAGAACTGAAGAAGGAGCTTGGATGAGCTCAGAAAGCTATTCATCTAACTATTTTCGTTGCGAGTATAGCGTTTAAATCTTCAAGAAAAAGAAAAGCTGTTATGGAATTGCACTCACCAGAGAGTTTGGCAAACTGCACCTGTCTCGCTTCATTGGACGCCCTCTGGCTGCGAATCTTGTCGATCCACTGGTACTCGGGATCATCATTGACCACTAACTCCTCAACAAATCCATGTACTGCTACGACCGTGTACCCTTGGGGCACTCCAGATGCTAAAGACAACATGGACATGTCATAAAGAAGCTTACTTTGTCATTTGGCCAATAACTTTATCATCAAGAGTATAAAAACATATATCATGATATCTTGAATCTGAGAATCCACTCTTTGACAAAGAGGAATTTCTGAGACTTATTTTCTCATTTTGACCAAATAAATATCAGATTTTAAAAACATATCAAGAAGTCATGAATCTTAAACATCTTTATGAGCATGGAATAATCAGGGAAACAAATAAACCTGTTGATCGATCTACTTACTGCAGAAAAACTGGACTCCGACAGAGGACTGACGGAATTTGTTGAAATCAGAGAAGAGGTCCAATTTTGCGATGACGTTTAATTCTCCTCTGATACCTGGCAAAAGAAAATCACAATGAATGATCCCTTAATCTAGTGGGTTTATAAAATAGATCTGTACATAAGAGTGCCACACAAAAATAGAAATTTGAAGAATTAAACAAAATGTTGCTTTTACCATGCATGGTATCGTAAATGGGGAACCACCCATTGATGACACATCCTCGTTCCTTCATTAGAAGTGGTTTTAATTCGATGTAAACTTTTCCTATGGCATCGTGAGCACTGTACGTATCGTGGTCCAAGACTCTGGAAGGGAAAACAAACAGAAGTAAGATCTACCATCCCAAACCAAAATCAGAAATAATCAATATGACTTTGATCTTACTTTCCAAAGTTCATTCATTAATCTAGGCATTTTCGGTGAAGTCAGAAAATGTGTCAGTGCGCGAGAGAATCATACTATTAATTCACGGACCCCTTAGGCTACTCCAACCGAACTACTGATTTCCCAGCCATGCAACTTTGCAAGCATCTTCTTACAACTGCCTACAATGTCCTTAGCCAGGTTTAGTGCTTCAATCTTATCAAAATCATAATACTCTCTTGAAAACAGCCCCCCCCCCCCCCAACCAACTTCATGGCCTGGCTAAGGCTGGCTTCACGGGTAAAATGCTAGTGGACAGAAATACAAAGAAAGTTTGTAAGTTCAGAGTGATCCAATTTTATCCAGTCTGTTGCCATGGTTACAAGACAATTTACCTGATCTGAAGAGGCTCGTCCTGCAGGTCTTCATCATCAATCTGCCGGAAAAATAAATAAACCATTTATTTTTGACTCAACACTTTTCAGCAGATAATATTAATAATTTGGAAACCTTTGATATTGGTAAATTGCTTCAAATTAGCAAATTCTCCATTGAATTCACACTCACCTCAAATCGGAACCAATCAGAATTCCACTGTGGATTGAGGGACTTCCTGTACACATCCGTCTTTTGCGTTACGGATCCAAATTTTACCTGAAATTAATTTAAGAAATATTACTGTGAGTACTGACTCATAGCTCGACCATGGGAAAACAAATCTAAACAATCAAAGCCTAGAAGATCATGCAAGTTTCACTGTACCTCAACAAAGGCATCCGTCAGTTCACTGACACGGTCCATGACCGGCAGATCCCTGGCTGCGATAATCCGAACTTTCAGCTTTGCAGGCATTTCTGAAATCGAAAAGGGACAATGGAAACGAAGTATCAAATACAATTCACAATTCCCATTCTCTTTGGCTGTGGGGCACACATGGTTGGTACATGTACATCCTTTCTTTTAACATGTTTAATTGGAGGAGCAGTGCACATTTTTTGTGTGAATGTGGGGCAATTAACCAAGTGCAAGTAATGCCTCCACTGCGCATCTAGTATTTATAGGAACCACAAACACCCTTTCTTCCAGGCACAATTGTTTACTTCTAGCCTCTAGGGATAGAGCCTTAACTGGTAATGTCTAACTTTATTATGGGCGTTTTCTGAAAGGCACTGTTTATATGCCGAGCCAGGCTCCGTGAACAGCCTCACCTGACTAATAGTGACTGTACAATGTCATGCATTACGCAGAGCTACTCTGTTCTTAGATTATCTTTTCTATTCATCGAGCCAGCAGATTGTATAGATCTATGAATTTATTATATTTTTTATGCAAATAATTGAAATAAACATCATTTGTTGACACTGCAGCTGCTTTAAAGCTCTTGTTACATTAAAATGAAGTTCATCTAGAGGGCAAAAAACCCAGCACACATAGAGCTACATAGCCGGGATCTGCATATAGACAACTGTCTATTGGCAGAGCCAGGCTATGTGAATAGACAGAAATGGCTATATGCAGAGCAGGGCTCTGCCAATAGACAGGTAAGCCTATTCACAGAGCCCGCCGGTTCTGCCAATAGACTGACCACTCTATTTGCAGAGCCCGGCTCTGCATTTACTCTGCATATATCCTTAGAGTTTCGGAAAGGTTGAACGAGTAACTCATATCACCCACGTTACGAGGATTTGTTTCCGTACACTCCCGATCCGATTCCAGTGTTTCTAGGAAAGTAGTTTTAGGACGCCAGGATCATCCCAGATGTAACAAATGTTTCAAGTGCAAATCTTTCGGAAAACGACTTATGTGTGACACGTACGTACACGAAGCAACGGAAGCAATCAGCCAATCAGTTCGATGTCGACTTATGTGTGACACGTACGTACACGAAGCAACGGAAGCAATCAGCCAATCAGTTCGATGTGCGATATTCACCGTGCAAATTAGACAAAAATGTTTTTAGCAAATATATGACAGGTCAACGCAATCAAATTAGAACATAGACGTCTGACGACCTGTTTTCAGTAACTTACTTATTACTTCATAGTTCTTACTTATGTTATGTCATGATATATTGACTATTGTATTGATCATTGAAATGTTTATACATTTCAATGGTAGGCATATTGATAAGGTAAGGACTCTGCTCAGGAGCATGGTCAATTTTGCATGACAGTCTCCTGCAAAGACACCTGTTGGCCTTGGAGGCATCAGCCACAATTCTTTGCACTAGAATAAGCATGCAGACAAAGTACACACAGTTTATCACATACCAATTGCTTAGTTGATCACAAAAAAAGATATTTTCACAAGTCCATGGTCATTGGTTTTTTGCCGGTGTTGCAGCCCGAATTGACCTGAAGCGCCACATGCCGATAAAAAAGTGTAACAAGAAATTCTTTAAAAAAAAAGAATTGTAGTCAGCTTTGTTCTGGGCATAGGGATATTTTGCATTGATGAAGAACTATTATACAAAGCCTTTCGATGAAATGCATATAATAAATGTGGCGGCTGACATTGGCAGTTCACAAAGCAGTGAAAACTATGTTTGTCAAATTCAATGAAAGGCATAAGCAAATATTGTTGTTGGAGATTTTTCGGTCATTAACCACTGAATATGCAGCTTTGTGAATGGGTGGATTGAGAAGCAGAGATGCATTAAAAGGCATATTTTCACAACCTCGTAAGTGGTGAATGCAGATTTGAAGTGAAAATGCAGAACACATTCTGTAAAGAAGATTCACATGGCAAATATATGGGATTGACATTTTCACTTCATGAAATGAAGAGTTTACAGGAGATGGCGAACATGGATGTCAATTCATTGGCAGAAAAGATTATCAAAGAAAGACCATTGGAAATTCATCATAATAAAGTGATTACCTGTGGTACTGATTGAAACACCTTGCAACTCCTAAAGTAGCGGTATGGACAGACAACAGGAGATATTGAAATGAAGGTTTTTTAATATGATTTGAGAAATGATCAACTGAGAAAAGATCAAAGACGTGAATTAAATATCGTAGAAAACTTATAAAAACGTTGGTTGTCAAATAACGGATTTGAAGCAAAATTGTGTTTGGAAAGCCTATCAATGAAATCCAAATGCGAAATATTGTTGTTTGACATTTATGGACCATATTTGTTTATTTATTAAAAACTAACCAATATTAAAAAGTACCATTTAACAATTTTGAAGCAATAGAGAACAGATTTTTCACAATCATGAGTGAAGATTTTGCTTGTCAAATGATAGATTAGAAACGAAAGCGTAGGAAAAATTTTATTTGGAAACCCTTTCAATGAAATTCACATGCCAAACACTTAACAGTTGTTTGACATTTTCTGAGCAGAAGTTGTGGAGATTTTGCTTGTCAAATGATGGATTAGAAGCAAAAGTGTAGGAAAGCTGTATTTGGAAACCCTTTTAATGAAGGGTCAAACCGCGCCGTTTCATCAAATTTCTGAAAATTTTCCCACCTGACCCCCTCAGATTTTTCTGAAAAAATTCTCAAAACAAGGCAATATAGTTAGTAGGCTGTGTGCAAAATTTCAAGTCTCTATCTCCTATAGTTTTTGTTACACAAAATAAAAACGAGGGTAATGTTTTGTCAATTTTCGCCCTCGTTTTTGTGACATCAAATGGAATTGAGATTTCAGAAAGCTATATCTTCAAAATTAATAATGTTATTGGCCTGAAATTTTTTGTGTGAAATATTTGGGCCCAGATACTTCCATATCTTTGATTGTTGTTGGTATAGGACTCTATTCCTGGGAACTGTGACTGCTCAAACATGCTCTTTCATTTAGCAAAATGTTCTGGGTCACCATGTTTGAAAGGCTTTAGCTAGGAAAGTATTAAAGAGAGAAGGTTGATTTTTTCTGAAGAGCTAGCTGTCATTGAGTTTTAACAGTCTGGTAAAAAATCAAGCATGTCAGGTATTTCGTATTTAGAATATAGCAGTACAAAGTCTGGGAAAAGCCTAAAGTTCAGCAACTTCAGCGCCCATTTGCAAATGTCTGACAACCTGAAAAAATTTCAAACCAAAACTGTCTGGAAGAAAATATTGTTCACTAACAGATGCATTAAGATGAATGTGGTGCAAGAGCTCATTATTTAGTTATGAATTTTTTAGTAACCTTCTCAAAACGCTCGTTTTTGTGATATCAAATGGAATTGAGATTTTAGAAGGCTATATCTTCAGAACCAATATAGCTGTCAGCCTGAAATTTTGTGTGTGCAATATTTGGGCCCAGATACAACCTCCTCTTGATTTTTGCTGGTATAGGACTGTTTCCCTGTGAACTGTCACTGTTCAAATATGCTCATTCATTTGGCGACTCCTTGGTACACCATGTTTGGAAGGCTATTATCAAGGAGAATAACAACCTGTACCAAGTTCCAACCAAAACTTTCTGAAAGGACATATTGTTGACTATTTCATGTTCTCAAATGAATTTGGTGCAATAGCTCATTATTTAGTTATTAATTTCTTTGTAACCATATTAAAATGCATTATTTTGTCAATAATATTATACGAACAAGTTAATTTTTGTGATGAAATTCAGATTTCAGAAGGTTATATCTGCAACACTAATGATGCTATTTGCCTGCAATTTCTTGTGAACAAACTTTGGGCTTAGATACCACTTTTCCTTGATTATTGCACCTTCAGGTGTGTTTTAATAAGATCTGTGAATGTTCAAATATGCTCATCCATTTAGCACTACTTTCTGGTGCACCATATTTGGAAGCCTATTTTACTAAGGAGAATAGTAAGCTGAACCAAGTTTTATTAAAAACTTTCTTAAAGGACATATTGTTGACTAACTTATTTTCTAAGATGAATGTGGTGCAAGTGCTAATTATTTAGTTATGAATTTTTAACCTTTTTAAATTGATCATTTTCGCACTTACACTTTATTTTGTACTTAGAATGGAAATCAGCTTTGAAAAGTATATATTTCCAGCACTTGTGATGCTACTGGTCCCAAATTTTATTGTGAATGAGATATGGGTCTAGATATGTCCTGTGCTTGATTATTTCTGGTATAGCGCTGTTTACCTGGGAACAGTTGCGGTTCAAATATGCTAATCATTTAACATCCGTTTTTGGATTGGCGTGCTATGAGCATTTTGAACATTAATGGTTCCCAGACAAACAGTCAAATACCAGCAATATTCTGGGAGATGAAGTGTATTAGCCATAACTGCACTCATAAAAAAATTCCGTCAAATAGCATAATTAGTGTTGGAGATATAACCTTCTGAAATCTGAATTCCATCACAAAAATTAACTTGTTCGTATATTGACAAAATAATGCATTTTAATATGGTTACAAAGAAATTAATAACTAAATAATGAGCTATTGCACCAAATTCATTTGAGAACATGAATTAGTCAACAATATGTCCTTTCAGAAAGTTTTGGTTGGAACTTGGTACAGGTTGTTATTCTCCTTGATAATAGCCTTCCAAACATGGTGTACCAAGGTGTCGCCAAATGAATGAGCATATTTGAACAGTGACAGTTCACAGGGAAACAGTCCTATACCAGCAAAAATCAAGAGGAGGTTGTATCTGGGCCCAAATATTGCACACACAAAATTTCAGGCTGACAGCTATATTGGTTCTGAAGATATAGCCTTCAAAAATCTCAATTCCATTTGATATCACAAAAACGAGCGTTTTGAGAAGGTTACTAAAAAATTCATAACTAAATAATGAGCTCTTGCACCACATTCATCTTAATGCATCTGTTAGTGAACAATATTTTCTTCCAGACAGTTTTGGTTTGCAATTTTTTCAGGTTGTCAGACATTTGCAAATGGGCGCTGAAGTTGCTGAACTTTAGGTTTTTCCCAGACTTTGTACTGCTATATTCTAAATACGAAATACCTAACATGCTTGATTTTTTACCAGACTGTTAAAACTCAATGACAGCTAGCTCTTCAGAAAAAATCAACCTTCTCTCTTTAATACTTTCCTAGCTAAAGCCTTTCAAACATGGTGACCCAGAACATTTTGCTGAATGAAAGAGCATGTTTGAGCAGTCACAGTTCCCAGGAATAGAGTCCTATACCAACAACAATCAAAGATATGGAAGTATCTGGGCCCAAATATTTCACACAAAAAATTTCAGGCCAATAGCATTATTAATTTTGAAGATATAGCTTTCTGAAATCTCAATTCCATTTGATGTCACAAAAACGAGGGCGAAAATTGACGAAACATTACCCTCGTTTTTATTTTGTACAGCAAAAACTATAGGAGATAGAGACTTGAAATTTTGCACACAGCCTACTAACTATATTGCCTTGTTTTGAGAATTTTTTCAGAAAAATGTGCGGGGGTCAGGTGGGAGCCATTTGATGAAACCAGCTGGTTTGACCCTGAATTCACATGCCAAACATGATTGTTTGACAATTTCGGAGCAGAAGTTGTGAAGATTTTGCTTGTCAAATGATGGATTAGAATCAAACGTGTCGGAAATATTAAATAAATTCACATGCCAATTTTTTTTTTGGACATTTTCAGACCATAAGTTGTGAAGATTTTGCTTGTCTATTGATGGATTATAGACAGACAGACAAAAAAAGTATTCACAGTTAAGATTAGAAGCTAAAGTGCAGCAAATATTGTACTTAGAAACGATCGATATGCCAAATATTATTGTTTGACATTTCCTGACCACGAGTTGCGAAGATTCTGCTTGTCAAATGATGCATCAGAAACAAACGTGCAGGAAATATTATATTAGGAAACCCTTTCCATGAAAATCACATGCCACATATGATTGCTTGACAATTTCGGATTACAAGTGGTGATGATTTTGCTTGTCAAACGATGGATTAGAAGCTAAAGTGCAGGAAAATTATATTTGGATACCCTTTCAATGAAATTCACATGCAAAATGTGATTGTTTGACAATTTCGGACTATAAGTGGTGATGATTTTGCTTGTCAAACGATGGATTAGAAGCTAAAGTGAAGAGCAAATTGTATTTGGATACCCTTTCAATGAAATTCACATGCCAAATATGATTGTTTGACAATTTCTGACCATAAGCGGTGATGATTTTGCTTGTCAAACAATGGATTAAAGGCTAAAGTGTAGGGAAAATTATATTTGGATATGCTTTCAATGAAATTCACATGCCAAATATGATTGATTGACAATTTTGGACCATATGTGGGGATGATTTTGCCTGTCAATTATAAAACAATGCATGTAATAATATATAAATATAAAGACAATTTCGTTAAAAAAAAAAAATAAATAAATATCTGAAACCACAAGAATGCACTGTAGCATGCACTGTAGCGCAGTGAACTTCCTCAAATGTTGGGTCCACACCTTATCGTCTTTTGTTCGGTTTGTAGCATTGGTTTCTGGTTCGGGTAGTAAGTGAACTGACTCCAACTCCTGACGCCTTTGGCTTTCTGAAAAGCAACTTCAAAGGTCTCCTGAATTAAGAATCCAATGCCACTTATCGGCATTATTGCACACAAATCTGACACGGTTAACATCATGAGAAAAAGTATTTATACAAAGTTTTAATAGATTTTTTATATGAGTAGTTATGTAAAATGTATATATTTGTCTATATTTCGTATTGGTGTCACTATGTATTTGTAAATTGTATTAAATATTTTTAGGGGTCAGGAGCAACCAATTAATTTTCAACCCCCACTCCGTCTCAAAATCAGATTTCGACTCCCTACTCGAACTCCATTCCACAAACCTCCGACTCCACAACTCCGGCTCCTGGCTCCGACTCCAAAGCCCTGATTTGTAGGTTCTGCTGACTGAAAATAAAATGAAAATTTTGAAAATATGTAAATTGGAACAAATCTTTGTAATATTACAACCAATATTGCTTGGCAAGGGTAACTATATAGTATGTCCTGAATTATGTAATTGATTTTTTTTATGATATCCTCAAATCATATGACTGTTTTGATATCTTTTACACATTATGATATATGTGCCATGGAGCCAATGGCATGTTTATTTTGTCCTATGAACTTGGTACAGTACGTAATTTTGAATTCGCTGTCCCTCAGCTCTGGAAAGAGTTTTGTGTCCCCCATGTCGCTTGGTTACTTTCCTTTTGAATTCCCTGTCCCTTGGCATATTACTTTTGAATTCCCTGTCCCCCCAAAAACCCCCCATCCAGAGCCTCATAAAGGAGCCCCAAAACTTGTTTTTGAATGTCCCTTGGAAGTTATTTTGTGATGACTGGAAAAGTAGCCAGAAACTATTTTAAAAGTACTGAGAAAATGAATGAAACCCAAGTTCTGACAGTTTCACATTTGTACATCTACCGTATATACTCGCATATAAGTCGCCCTTGCGTATAAGACGCACCCATTCTTTAAGACCCCAAAACCCCCCTCCCAGTGAAACCCTTGTATAAGTCGCATTAGATTTGACTTGCATCGAAAATTGTGCGGCGTTCGAAATATTGCTGGATTTCCGACAAAAATGATCCTTATTTAGGTAAATTTACCTTCTACTTTAATAAAATTGCAAGAAATCAACTCGAATCCACATTGTTTACATCTATGCGACGCCATCTTCATCACGTCTTCTTGACGAAGTTGACAGTGCGTGTTTCAAAATGGCGGACGAGAGTGACGAAAATAAATTTACCAAAAAACTTTGATAATTTAGTGTATCCCACATATAAGACGCATCCCGTCTACAGGCCAAAATTCATGGTATCAAAAGTGCGTCTTATACACGAGTATATATATATACGGTATGTCCCTATTTTAGAGGCAAAATAAAATAACTCATTTGCTGATTTCTTAATGATTGCCTATATTTTCTATCTTGTGTGGGTGTAATTTGAATTATTGAGTGCATTAGCCTACTTCCCTTATAGATGCACATACTTTTTTGGAAGATTAAAGTTCAATTCCAATGGACCACAGACGGTCATGGGTCAACTCGCCAGACGAGAACTCGCCAGATGACATCTCACCACGCCACAAAATCGCCAGATGAAAACTCGCCAGGCCACAAACTCGCCAGTTTATATTTATTTGATTTTTAAATAACAAGCTTGTAAGTTTAACATTTTCGAATTACTGAAATACAAAAATTCTTCATAGAAATCCAACTATAGCAGTTCTTTCATCTTAATAATTGAATTAGGCCTACCTGTTATAATATTCAATTCGATTGCACAGAACAGTTTAAGTGAGACCCATGTATAGGCCTATGTGCTTGCTCGTCCATTTTTAGTGAATTGATTAGTTTGACAAGTCTTAATGGGAATGCAACATCAGAAATACAATCTGTGTTTTGGCTTTGAACCTACACAAACCTGAATATATTACACATCTAATAAGACAAGATAAAAGTAAAATAAATAGGCTATCTAAGATAGGCCTTATAAAAAAATTTGACATTTAAAAACAAATTAATAATTGACATTGCAGTATGCTGAGAAATGCGACCGTGATGGCCTTTATAGATTTAGAAAAGGAATAAATAAAAGTTGTCAAAAAGTAAAATAAGTAAAAGCTCTAAATAAATATCACCGACAGTTTCATGAAATCCCAGTCAAATAGCCTACTAAAGACAATGTGGCATATTTTATCTGTAGGCTTACTCAAATTAAATATCAACTTAGGCCTAATGTTGAATATTTATTTTTAATTTATGTAAAGGGAATAACTTAAAATTGTTAATTTCAACTCCGTTTCTTTTTGTTAACTGAAGTGTACCTTTATATTTCGCTATATAGGCCCTATACACTTTTGTAAATCAAGATGTCATCAAGAAGAAAGAAAAACTTCAAATTTTAATATTCCTGTAAAATCGAATTTCTTATTTTGTTATTCACAGAGACATGCAGTCCAGAGTGATTGTATTCTTTTTTCTTTGTTCTGGACAGGTGTGAAATTCAATTGCATTCCATTGACACTGCCGTTTGTTTATCCAAACTGTTGTTAGTTTAATTGAACAATTGTTTGTAGCCACAAGCCTAATTAAAGAAAACGTGTTTAGTTAATTGTAATGATAAACCTGTGTATTTAGCAATTAAGAAACTGTGAATACTAGAACAGATTTTTATTGTAAATTTACAAAATTTAATATTATTTGTACCTTTTTTTTTGTTCTGCAGAATTATCTGTGCCACAAAATAGCCAGGTTGTGTGCTAGAATTGCATTTTGTTGACAAGAATAATTTAAATTTTCTTTATCTCTGCATGATTTATTCCGGTATTTAGGTCTAAGTAAAATTGAACTTAGTGTTGATATCAAATGCGTATTTGAAAAATATTGATGAAATACTTTTTCTACAGGAAGTGGCAGGCAACAATCTTTGAATATTATTTCAGATGCGATTGGGCCAAGAGTCTTATAATATGAATTAATTTATAGTAAAAATTTATTTATTACTGTCTAATTTAATTTTAAAAAGATCGACATAGCTGTGTTTTTATCAATATTTCAGGCTTAAATACATGTAGTTTTAAAAGGCCAATAAATCAACATTATATAGGCCCTGTCATATTAATAGGCCAAAATTGAACATAGGCCTACATGCCCTGTTTCTAAACAGAAAGATATTATGAAAAAGACAAACAACCTGTTAAATCCGCTTTTTTAAGGTCTCTCATTTAAAAGTTTTATCAACTAATCAATAAACAACCTAACACAGGGCTATAAGTTAGGTAACCTGGCGAGCTTGGGGACTGGCGGGAAGTCAACTGGCGAGTAGGCCTAGTGGCAGTGGCGTAACTGGGGGGTCTCAAATGGGGGGGCACCTGGGGGGGCACGCGATTCTCTGGGGGGGCACCCGCTATACTAATTGTATATTTTAGCCAGAGTTGGAAAGTTCATATGGGGGGGCACCTGGGGGGGCACAGGTCCAATATGGGGGGGGCCTGTGCCCCCTCGTGCCCCCCCATAGGGACGCCACTGCCTAGTGGGCGACTTCTCCCGTGGCGACTTGACCAGTCCCCCCACTGGCCCACAGATTGCCAATTGGCAATTCAGCATTGCCACAAATGCCCATCTCCTGACACTCAGGAGCAGAGAGAGCAGACCAGTTAGTAGGCTCACCCTGCTTCCCCAGTAGGCAGGACGCCAAACAGCAACTAATTGGCTTGGCCTAAAACCATAGGCTTGGCCTGGCGACTATTGCAAGACAGAGGCACCAAAGTAAAACTCAAATTGCAAGAAAACTGTGAAATGCCACAAGCTGACATTCGCACAATGTGACAGACAACAGTATTTCCAATGAAATACCACCACATTTAGGTGCAGACAACCACAGAAACATCTACAAACGAAGCATAAATTTTGTCAACAAAATTATGACAGCTCAGTCAAGGTGGATCCCAGAACAACATTTACACACCTGTTCAGCAGCTCAAGCAGCAGCTCCCTGACAGAAATGGTAGATATCCATGATCCATAGGCATCCTTGGAGCTTCCCTCTCCTGCATTTCATCACTGACATGGTATATAAATGCAAAATTGTTCCACAACAACGAAATTTAAGACCTGATGCCTGCAAACACAGCACTCTCTCCATGGGTACATTCGTTTCGCTGCTCCAAAGTGCTCTTGGAGTGGAGTAGTTCACTCCAGATCATTCGTTTTGCATTTCCGGGAGTAGATCAGAGCAGTTTGGAGTAATGGAGTAGATAGGAAGTACTCCAAGAATTTGGGATATCCCATGACAACTGATTGTTTACATAAATACATTACACCTCAGAAGCTTTGATTTTGTGCCAGATTGCTTTTTTCTGGTGTGCATTTCTGTATTTCAATTAAATCAATTAAAAGCAATCGATTGAAGGTGTCGATTCACGGCCTAATTGCCATTAACTTCGGGATTCCAACAGCTGAGGAATCCTCAAGTTATGACGATTTTAACTACTCCTTCATGTTCGATTTGGACCAACCTTGGAGTAGTTTACTCCAGGAGTAGAAACGTCACTTCCTGGAGTAGATACGTAACTTCCGGAGTAGTTAGAGTAGATCGAATCGAATGTACCCCATGTTGTTCCTCTCAAGTCAAAGAGGCCCTAAATGGGGGATTCCTTATAACAAAATTTTGGCGGGAAACAACTTGTTCTGTGGTGTTACCAGTGCAGACCATGAGTCATACTGCCACACTAGGCTATATACTTTCTCTTTGACAGGTAAATGACATGAAATCAAGTATATAATGTTTCCAATGTGTTGGCAGCCACAACAAAAATGCCCTGACAAGCTTGAGAGGTGCTGAAGGTGGAGAGGCCCACTTGGGATTTCATGAAAACAGGGTCAGCCGCAGAAAAATACTCTTATAGTGATGCAGCTTGTCATTTTTTCCTTATCAATGCTTGTGCTGCTATTAATTACTTTGATCCACTTATTTCACTGGACCTAATTCTTGGAAACTTGAGTATTTGTTGGAAGCTCATGTGAATATTTCTCACATGGGCAAGCTCTCCTGAGACCAAAGAACACAAATATTGATGATGTCATTCAAGGGTTTCCCTCTTGAGGATAGGCAAATGTGATTCTCCTTGTTTCCTTAGTAGTCTAAGTAAGAAGACCTTCATAATATGAAGACTGCAACACAGATTTCAGATGCTAACTACAAAAAAGCCCCCGGGTGGAAAAATCTCGAACTACGACATTGCCTCATTTATCGCCCAGAAGCATTTCAGAAGTTGTTGGTGGGAGTAATTTCCTTGAATTTACTGTGTTAATTGGCCATGTCATTGACTGTCAACCTCTCAACTGACTGAAAATCATGCAGTGACTTATTTGGTCCATCTGATCATGGCTAATGCAAGTCCAACTAATGGCAAGGGAAAAAATCAACAGGCCAACAAAATCACAAACTATTTTCCCTCTCCAAAAAAGGCCAAAGGCTTTGATAAAGCCAAAAGAAATGACATAGAAACTGTGACTTCCAGAAAAGAGAACAATTCTCCGAAGGTCCCAAGAAGAAGAGAAAATTCACCTATATTTAGGAAGAGGAACAAGAAGGTGACCATTTTATTTAGCCGTAACGCATAACGCCGCATAAATAATGTTTTGACTGTCTCATGATCCTGCGCCTGTGGGCTTGCAGTCAACTAGCTGACAAAGCAAGCAATAAAGGTAAATCTAGTAAACGCTGAGGTCGTTTTCCGAAAGACGTACTATACATGCGCAATACAACCTTGGGTAACATGAGTGATACGTGTTTGTTTCCGAAAATGCACGAGGTACTACCGGTAGCCTGGAACAAGAGGAACAGCTTCACTCGAGCAGGACCAGATTATCACGTGGTAGTACTGTACTTGGACTCAGTACTTGGACTCGAGTCCAAGTACTCTGTACTTGGACTTGTACTTGGACTCGTAACTTCTTAAAATGAAGTACTTGTACTTGGACTTGTACTTGAATCCAAAGTACTTGAAGTACTTTGTAAGTACATCATGCAAGTACTTTAAAAATGCAGGCCAAATTGAAAAGTCAATCAAATCTTTGGAAAATCTAAAGGTAAAAAGATAATGTATTAAATTATTGTGATGTCCATATTTCTGTATTTCACATCTAGAATGAAGATTAATTATATTTATAACTTCATGCTGACAGAGACAAACTAAATGCAAATGTTAATGCATGTGGATTAAGGGTTGAATAAGGCAGTTAATTGCAATTAAAATATGATATATACATATCTGAATTGCATTTCATACAAATGCAGCTTGGAGCAGGTGTGATATCTTTGTATTTTTCTTGGGTAGTAAGTATTTAAAGCACTGTGTAAACGTTTTTAAATACTTAGATCTTTTCAAGTGGAAGCTAAATGCACATAACCAAAATCATTCAATGCTGAATATAGGCCTATATATATATAGCATATTGAAATATAATACAGCTATGAAAAAAAAAATACTGTCAAACTTCTATTTCTATTAATGGACGTTCAATGAGCATGGAATAAGCTGTAACAAATTTGTAAGTTAGTGTAATTATGTACTAAATTAGGAAGACATCATGTTATTTTGACATTATTATTAGGTCATTAATGATTTCATATAAACTAGATAAGAGCAGATACAGTTCTGTTGTATAATATATTTCAATATGCTATATATATCTGCTTTTGTTGTACCCCTATTGTTTCATGCCCCTATTGTTTTCACCCTGTTTAAACAACAATATACCTGTATTATTTCGGTTCTAGTTTGCTAATTAGGTAATTATACACATCACACCTCAAATACACAGTATTATTTGAAAATTCTGATTTGATTTTATTTAATTTTTTTTTCAGCTGTTATGATAGAAAAATATCCAAATTGGATATATTGCTTTACTATATGTAAATTGTTATTTAAGAAAAGTAGACAGGCCTTTAGACAGACAGATATAATATTATTATATAATTACTAATGAATAGATATAATGTTGTTGATAGCCAAAATGATAGATAGATTGATATTTAGATAGATAGATAGATAGATAGATAGATAGATAGATAGGTAAGCAATCAAACACATAGGTATTGTTAAATTGATTGACTAGATACCTAGTTGATTGATTGATAAATTGGTTGATTGAGAGACTGATTGATAGATTTATTGCTTGATTGGGTAAGCAAGAATATGCCTATATGAAGCCTGTCCAACAAAACTGGAAAAAGCAGTGAACAAACTTTTACTCAATTATGACACTTCATCGGCTATCATGAGTCACAAAGTGCATTTTTCACAGTGAACTGGTCCTCATTTTTACAGTAAGGCCTAATCTGGTTAATTTTACTCTGAATGAATCTTGAGTGTATATCAAGTTGATTTCTCTCCATTTTCAATGATAATATATTTCATAACATTTTCCATACTTTGAACTAGTTTGATTTCTTCATAACCAGGAATGTACTTGTACTTGTACTTGTACTTGAGCTAAAGTACTTGTACTTGGACTCAAGTACTCTATTAAAAAGCTGTACTTGGACTTGTACTTGTACTTGCCAAACGCCCATGTACTTGTACTTGGACTCAAGTACAATTGATTGTACTTGACCCCAAGCCTGCGTGGTACAAACTTCTTGTGACCGTTAGTACTCCCCAATGTCGGGGAGTAGCTGGAAACACTATATATACAAGTTTTGACGTTGGCACCTTCCGGCCGTGCGCCGGGAAACTGGAGGGTCGAGTCTGGCGTGTTCGGAAACAAATCCTTGTTGCCAGTTTCACACGATTTACTTCTGAAACATTTAAAAAAATGCCCCCAGAGTGTGTTTGGAAATGTTGCAAGAGTAACTTGTGTCACACCTGTTGTGAGGATTTGTTTCAGAACACACCTACTCGTACACCCGACCAGCGTGTTTGTCCGAAGGTGCACATGACATTTGTGTTCTCGCAATTCTGTTTCTGGTGGGGAATACAAGGGTGGAGTTTCTAGGACCACAAAAGAATAACTGGCCTTCTTTCCTGTAGTGGTTCTGGGAGATCCTCATGCATGTTCGGAAAAAAAATGGGTCCGTGTCACAGACTTACTGATCCGTGTGACACGTGCAATGCTATCACAGGGAATGCTCCCAAGCAGTAGGTAGCATTATTGCAAAGGATGCATTCGGTATTAGCTTAGTTTAACATGGCTGATTTGTGCGTAAAGTATTAGTAGAATTTACTGGAGACAGATGTTGTGAAAGGACATGTGCAGTAAAATGAACTTTATTTTCTGTACTTGAGTACCCCCCAGGAAAATTTTTTTTGCGAGTACCCTTCCCCAAGGTGACCCCCCTCGGACCATGTAAAATAAAAAAATTTAAAAAGTACCTCCCCGAGATGACCCCGAGCCTAACAATATACCTGGCAAAGTGCCCCCCCCCCACCTAGGTGACCCCCTCAGGCCTTGTAATTTAATATAAAATTTTATAAGTACCCCCCCGAGGTGACCGCCAGCCTACCAATATAACTAGCAAAAAAAGTTATTTTTTTGCGAGCACCCCCCCTGCCGAGGTGACCCCTATAATTTGTATAAAGTACTCCCCTGGGGTGACCCCAAGCCTAGCAATATAATTAGCAAAAAATTTTTTTATTGCGAGTACCCCCCAAGGTGACCCCCTCGGGCCTTACAAAATATAGAATTTTCAATATGCCTCCCCCTGAGGTGACCCCCAGCCTAGCAATATAATTAGCCAAAAAAATTTTTATTTGCAAGTACCCCTCCCTCCCCCCCGAAAAGTGACCCCCTCAGGCCTTGCAAAATATAGAATTTTCAATATACCTCCCCCTTAGGTGACCCCCAGCCTAGCAATATAATTTGCCGAAAAAATTTTTTATTTGCGAGTACCCCTCCTCCCCCAAGGTGACCCCCTGGGGCCTTTTAAAATATAGAATTTTCAATGTACCTCTCTCTGAGGTGACCCCCAGCCTAGCAATATAATAAGCCAAAACAATTTTTTTTTGCGAGTGCCCTTGGCCGAGGTGACCCCCACGGGCTTTGTAAAATATAGAATTTCAATGTACCTTCCCTCAAGGTGACCCCCAGCCTAGCAATAGAATTAGCAAAAAAAAATAAAAAATTTTACAAGACTCCCTCTCGGGTCTTTACGACATTAAAAATGATGCAGGTTGGTCTGTAAAATACACATTTAGCTTTTATACACCAAAAGCCGACTCAGTGAAAGCAAGTGAACATTTTTTTTTTCGACTACCCCCCCCCCCTCGGGCCTCAACGACATTAAAAGAAAACGAGCCTGTTACTATGTAGGTTGGTATTGCATCAATGCTGAACATCCTCAACCAAACTGCTTATGAGAATTCATGCTTCCACAAGCAGTTTGGTTGAGGATGTTTGGCATTGATGCAGTGGCACAATATCATGCGTTTCACTTGCTTACTGGCGGCACTGTACTTCTGGGCAACAGGACAGTAGGAACTGGGCGACAATACTTGGCACTTTTTATACCTATGTCTGGAAATGAATCTTCCTTTGGCAACTTCTAATTTTTAATGGAGGTGTGAACACACCTCCATTTATGCAGTTGTGAGAATGGAAGTTTTGGCGGGAAATTCAAAATTTGAGCATTTTCAGAATGTCTTTTGCCCATAGCTGGGCCATTTTGTTTGGAATTGTTTTGGGTCAAGCGAGCTATCTAACTTGATTATAGAGCTAGCTTCTGGTATAGGAATGAAGAGCAGGCATGTTATAATTTGGACGTGACTTTAGCTAGAATGCATATATAATGTGTGTCCTGTTTGTGTATTGGGCAGCAGGGTCAAAGATAAGTACTCGTCCGCTCGTCTCAGACGAGTAAAATTATAGGAGGACGAGTAACTTCACTTGATTACTTGTCCGTCAGACGACCAACTTCAAAGGGAAATGTTGTTACTTCATTCACATGATAAACAGCATTGACACAACATAACAAAATAGTTCATTCCAGACAGAAGCTGACAGACAACGTCTGGCAACCTCAGTCTGATATGATTAACTTGTGCCTCACTCTGGGACAATACAGCCTCATTCTGGAATGACACCATAGTTCCTCTGTACTTGAATTTTTATCTTCAGTGAATAAAATTCCTCAGTACTAGAAGGCACCCAACTGCAACTCTTCTTCTTCCTATAAATGGATATCCCGTCTCTGAAGAGGCACATCATCCAGAACCATGTGGAGGGAGTTAAACATAGTCAATCATTGATCATAAATGAACTGCCTATTAAATCTATCAACAGATAAATATTCAGGCTGTTGCATTTCAAGAGCTAAAATATGCAGCATGGACGATGCTATTGCACTGTGCTTTTGTTTGATTTTATAGTCATTAATAGTGACAGTGATAATTAATAAACATAGAGATTTGAACAACAAACTCTTGTCAACATTGAACCATTGTTTTCAAATTATAATTATATAGGCCTACCGAGTGTGTCAACATTGCATTTTGGACGAAACGTTGCAAATCTTGATGATGAATTTCAGGACGAGTAAACTTTTGGGAGGACGAGTAACTTTTGAATGGTACTAGTCCGTTGACGAGTAACACTTTTTGCTTATATTTGACCCTGTTGGGCAGTAATGCCAGAACTGTGGCTTGTATGTTTTATATTTTTGGCATTTTATTGTATCTCTTATCCTAGTTATGCCTTTTTGGGTCCAGTCCACTTGACATTATTTCTTTTCTCAAAATTATTGAAAAATGTAAAAAAAAAAAAAAATTCCGGAACTAAACTAAAAAGCTGCTGTGCTTAGGTCATTGAAATTTCAATATTATAGTATGTATTAAATACCCGAGAAGTGCCTTTTTTGACTGTCTAAATGTTCTGAGAACTAGAAAATTTCATACATAACTGCAAGATTGACTGAATCACATAGTTAAAAAAATAATTTTTTTTAAACTATGTGATTCAGTCAATCTTGCAGTTATGTATGAAATTTTCTAGTTAGCTTTCTTTTAACATCTCTAGTTGAAATGTTGACCCTACATGATTTTTTTATGAAAATCAAAAAACTATAAAAAAACAATGATTTTTGCCAATTTTCTGACATTTCTGTGTGAAATGCCAAAATAATAATGGTTAAGTTGTTAGAATTAAAGCATATATCATAGTTAAACATAGTTTGAAGGAATAATCAAGGCTGTTGCATAAGTTATTGTAAATTTATGATTTATAATGCAAAAAAAAAGGTTAAAAATGTCTTATTTCCTCCCCATTTTCAGTTATGCTTAATACCAGGCTTTGGAATATTTATCAAAATAAACATGACAGTGTATCACATCAGAATCATGCTAATTTTGAGCAATATTAATTTTCTTATTCAAATCACAGGTTAATATTGGAAAAATTATATGAATATCATGGATTTTCAGATAATCGTACATCAGAGAGTTAGCCTGGTGTATCAAATTTCCCACAAACGTGTCTGAATTTTACTCTTTTATACCACTCTTCGTCGAATTTTATCAACTGGAAATATGCAAGTGACTGTACAAGTTAGCTGGTTGTGGTATTAATAACTATTATATGTCTATTGACAGGTGTATAGAGCAGCATATTATTAAGTAAGATCTTTATTGACATGATAGTAGGGAACTAAGCAGGTCTAGCAATATAGGGAGTTACTTTCATGCTAAGACCAAAGAATTATAGGCTGAGTGCAAAAAATTAGTAGAGATTGTCCTTCCCCTACAGGCCAACCTACTTGGCTCTGATTGGTCCAGAAATTGTCTATTCTTAACAAATTCCGCCACCTCCATTTTGAACCCCTGGGTTCTTGTGTGAATTTATGGTTTAGGTTCAGATTTTGTGACAACTCAGTTGTGGAATGTGGAGTCCCTGCTTTGATTCCAGCTTTGGGTCTGTTGTCTGGAGTTCGGAACTTCTGAATCTATGTTGGACAGCCGCTGCTGGCTTATTCCATCCTCAGCCTCATATTTGTGTTGTTGTACAGTAGTTTTATCCTAACCTTTGCTTTATTGTTGCGTTTTCCTTCTGCTTGCTATCTCAATTTAAGATTTTATTGGTTTTTCGATCAATTATGCGTATATAAAATTCTTCTTTTTTTTCTTTGGTAGAAAATCTTTTGTGTTGGCAGGTCTGATAATTAAAAGATCAATAATGTCTGGTCTCGGCAAAGCAGAGTGTATGAATAAGAAATATATTTGTGGTGGTGCTGTTGGGGAAAAAGCTATTTTAAATCTCAGGTAATGGTCCCCAAATGTATCTGAATATAGCTTTTACCGAGAATTCTGCAGCAACACTAAACAGTGATAATTGATTGAAATCAAGGTAATTTGGAAATTATGCTTGCTTTTGCACTTCAAAATCATTCTTCTTTTTTTTCAACGTGTAAAAAATTATGACTTTTTGTCAGGCAATCAGTGCCAATCACAGTAGAACCAGGACAATCTATTGTGGTACTTGTATGTAGAACAAGAACGATGTATGATAGCTTATGTAGGTCATCATGTACAGACGAGTAGTTTCATTTTCAGGAAGGTTTATTGATGAAAAACAAAAAGTGCTTGTTGAAAATCCCAAAATGGCTATTAATAGACCTGTAACATGATGGGGGACCAGGAGGAGCCAATGAGTGGTGTATGTTGAGTTCTGCAAAATTTTGATCTATTTAAAAACTCATGTTAACATGGAAGTATATCACATTCTCTATCCTGAATCATATCACTAAATATAAAACTGTTTGAATGGTTGTGAACTCATAGTTGGAGCATTCTTGGATGGTTGTACACTCAGTGAAGAGATTGGATTTGTTGGATTGTTGTAAAAGTCTGTACACATGTATAGGAGTTGACCATGTCTGATACGTTTTGTTTCAACCTGAAGGTTTGTTTCTACGACTGTTTGTGGAACTTGGTCATGTGCCGTTGTTGCTGCTACTCGCCGTCGAGGAGAAGACGGGTAAATACCACTAACGTAAGAGTGATATTTCCGATTATGATATATTTATGTGCAGTTGTTTCTACGTTCAGCAACCTTACTTGGGTGCGGAGAACATGGAGAAGCTGGGGAGATGGTTAGCTCAGTTGGTAGAGCACTGGTAATGGCTGGGTCCAGGGTTCGATACCTGCTTGTGACCGGGTCACCTTGACTTAATTTCAGACAGTTTCAAAACAAATGCGGGACGTAAAGCCCAATCACCTATTCAGTGTGGAGAAGTTGTTCTCGTGGGTGTTTCTGGGTAGCTGTGGTATCCCTGTGTGCAAGAGGCCAGGGCCTCTGAGGTTGGCAAGTCCCAGTTTGAACTAGCCTGCTGCAGTGTTCAATGATGGGCTAATGGGGCGCATGGTTCATGATGGTTGTTACCCGAGGGTTGTTAAAATTGCAGGTACCATTGATTGGCACACCTTTCTTGCACTGTTCACTTGTGGATCAGCAATGGTCAGAGGAGTGATAACGGGCAAATGATTGTAGTGCCTGTGGCAGTGTGGCTGCATGAGCAAATGCGAAGCATACAGTTGACCTTTTCACCAAACCTAGTTCAACAAATTTTTCATTCATGAAGTGATGCACCCTTTGTGAGCATTGATCAGACCTCACACTCCTCGTAATGAACAAGCTGAAATCAAACTGAATGCATGCACCTGCTGACTAGAAACATCACATCCAATATTGGATTATAGATATGTATGCAGTAGTATACCCTGTATATATAGATGGATCTATAAAATATATGTTAGGCCATTGACTGGCGTGTATTGCCATGTAGTTTACATGATGCAGCAAGACTAATACTCTACTTCATCTCCTGTATGTATCATTTGTCAATGAAAAATCAATATTTTCATGATTATGAGTTTGTTACTCAATTATCAGTTTATAACAAAATTTCAGATGGCTCATTTTAACCTCCACAATCCACATCCTGGAAATGTATGACTTTTTTGACATTCAGGATACAACTCTGATATGAGCTTGTTATTTGGGTGAATGCTTTCAATTTATTACTTTTAAAACTTTATTTTAATACATTATTTATTATCATGAATGTATGTGAATATCCTTTTGCAATTATATAGCTGCTATATGTGCATTATTGATCATTTATAGCAGTTCCAGTGATTGAGGCATGCTGCATGATTTTACAATCTCTTTTTTATATTTAATTCCATATGGATCAAGTTTTGTCTGTTCATTGAATTGTGAAGCTTATAATTATTGCTTATAATTTGGTCACTTGCCAATAGAAACAATTACAAATCACTATTTTGGATACCATTTTGTCAATTTTATTCTCCAGTTTTATGCTCGAAAGATTAGATAGCAATGGTATATGACTTAAATGATGAACATTTTTAGTTAAGTGTGGTTAAACAGAAATAAATAGGACCTGGTGTGAGCAACACCCATTTTGCAGACTTGGAGAAGTAGTTTTCTGGCTTGCGGATGCTCCTCGAGATGACTATGTTTGTGTAGTTAAGTATATCTTTGTGCAGATTTATTAGGAAGAGATTGCATATATATATATCATCAGCACTGGATTCGGCAGGGTACAGAAACTAGGGAAACATTGGCCAAGGTTCCCATGACATGCTAAGCATTCTTTAGTGTTAGTGACCGCCATGTGATGAAGACTGATGAGAAGACTGGGAGTCTGGCACATACCCTATTGATTTAAATAGGGATGTCCAGGGTCTTTCACATGCTGCACGGAGCATAAAACCCGTGTCCATTTAATCAAGATTAATGTTCCAACAGTTCCATGGGCCCGGAACAAATTGAGTTACTGGAGTAGGAGTCGAACCCACGACTTCACCGCCGGTGTAAGCACAGTGGTGGATCCAGACAGGGTAGTCTAGGGGGGGTCAGGCGTCGCGGGCCCACATGGGCCTCGTTTTGGGATTTTTGGGGCTGCGTTGCTCCTCGTTTTCTTCAAAATCTGATTTCCATCTCAGTGGGGGGGGGGGGGGGGGCGCTCTGGATCCACCACTCAGCACAAACCAATGAGGAGGCTTAACTCAGAATCTGATCATACTGATATGACAAAGCCATACAACACTCCTGGTGTTATCAGTGATCTCAAGGTTGATACCATACCAACCACCTGTCTGAGTTAATCAATACCTTGTAATTGATGCAGTAACAACATGAACAAGTACTTGTGTAAAATCAGCATTGACTGCGGCAGCTATACTCTAATCAGCTGCTAATGGCTTGGTAAATATCGAAAATATCAATTCGTCGTTATCAAGTAATTGCGGATACCAAGGTCTAGCATCAGCAGTTTCAACAAAACCAGTGTTGTAGTAATACGTGAAGAACTGCAGTATGTGAAGTGAGGCTTAGCAGCTTAGTCTCTTTATTTACTAATAACTTTATGATGCTATTGATAATGACTTTATGATGCTCTTAATGCTGCTCCCCTTTGGGGGATCCTGATTTTGGAATTTATAGTTTATGCCTGGTTAATGGCGATTTTTGATGATCACATGGGAGCTTGTTTATGTGTTTTGGTGGATCTTACCTATATATTCCTCATATTGATCGAGTTCATGAGCAATATTCCAACTGGATGTTTATCGGATGGAGCTTAAAAATGATTGTTTTATGTTCTTGTCTGAATTGTATTAAGTGTCCATAAGCCTATGGATGCTAGAGTATGAGCATAACTCTGAATAAGATACACTTGTAGCAGTTTAAAAAAAAGATATACTTTGGTTCAGGAGGGCAGCTCCTCTCTCATCTGGTCAATCAACCCTCAGAGGAGAGGCTGAAGCCTCAAAGGCAAGTCTCACTTGTCATTAAGATATTTAAAGGTGCCATGCTCGGACTGAGCCTGCTGCGTTCATCTGGACAGAAAAAAAGTCACTTTTGAACTAGTATCCACTTGATTAAGCATTAATTAATACAGGACGTAAAGCGGAATAACCAACCCACCTTTTTCACTGTTTTGAATATTTCTTTGTTGTGTCAGTGCTGTGTCCTCCTCCTGTCCTAATTAGCCGGCAAAGAGCATAAATACAGGACGTAAAGCCCCTATCATCCATCCATCCATTGTCATGTCAGGTCAGATTTTGTTTGGTTACTAAACATACTCATGATACTGAATCTATGATAACGGTTAATTGTATTGTTGGTTGCTGTTAGTTGTTACCATGGTTACGGTGTGGTAAATATTATTTCAGGGTTTTCCAGCAACTCTTTCAGTCTTTCAGTGAATTGTTTGGTGTTGTTTTACATTCACAGTTTCTGTTCACACTTGGTTCTGATGTGTTCTCTGTGTGTTGTTTGGCTTGTTTGGCATTTTCAGGTGTTCATTGACTTTCATAATTGACCAATTCAGTTTTCAAGTATTTCACACTCCTGTTTGTTAACGATGAAAACAGTGACAAATGTTTCATTTTGATTTCCCCCCATCCAGGATACTCATATTTCCTCATTTATACATTTGTCAATTAGCTGATTAGGATATTTCCACTTCTGAAACTTGATATATGATTATGATTTCATAGGATATTGGGTCTTGATGATCATTTGATGATTTGATATTCATTTAAAGTGTTCCATTGGAAGCATTCTATTGCATGCAGGGATATTCTAAACATTCTTCTAAATATTCTTTTTGGATATCATCTTTTGCAAATATTCCTTCTGGAGACCATCATTTGAAACATTCTATGGAAAAATCTTAATACTTTTTTGGAAACGTTATATGTAAACATAATGAAAAATTTGATGGAAAGATTCTCCTGAAATTTCTTGGATAAGAGACATCCTATTGAAATATCTTTCTGAATTTTCTTGGAAACTTCTCTGTTTTAAGGCCTTGGAAACTTTCTGTTTTAAGGCCTTGGAAACTTTCTGTTTAAAAGTTTTATTGGAAACATTTTTGTGAATAACTTGGTGTGTATCATCCTGTTTATATATTTCTTTGAATCCTTCTTTTGGTGCTGTTTGACCTTTTAATTAAAGGGGCTTTTGACGAAAGAATCTGTTGGCATTTCAGACGTTTTCATGGCTCTGTCGCAACTCATCCTAATCTGTCGAAACTTGAACATCATGTACAAGAACCTTGTCAACATATTTCAAGGGATATACGGACTCACTCGGATTCTTATTCTTCCTATTTGGAATGTTTTCAAAGTGCTAATCTGGTCAATGAACTGTGTGGACTATTATTGGATGAGGATTAACGTTCTGTCGGATGAATACGTGCTTTTGAAAATGATCAGTTTACTTGTCAGCGGATTTTACAAACTCCTCGTATGGATCTTTACGACCTTCAGGAGATTCCTGTTTCTAAACCCAATGGTAATCTTCTCGCATCAATAGCCGTTTCATTATTGGCTTTCCTTTCTTTAGTCTCTTATGCTTTAAGTCTCCTTGTCCGAAGAGTTGGCTGAGATATGACACTTTGCCAAATGATATGAAACTCTCAAATTATTTCCTTGTCAAATAATGCAAATATTGCAGTGTCAAGGGGTGGGAACCTGTGAGGTCAAACTGCGGAGGTTTAGCCTCTATAGAAAAAACTTGGTTCCCCGTGATAATTACAAATTGAATGCTTAATTAACATCGGCCTATCTTGATTATTTAAATAGGACTTGCTTATTTATTTATTTTAGTCCTATTTGCAGCTCGATTCGGACGATGACGATGTTTTGCCGCAAAGGGAGGGTCAAAGGGCCACTCGTCAAACTCTTCCGAAAATCCGGAGTGATCGGATAGATGACCTGGTGAACTCCAGAAGGAGGGACACGGCCCACTACAGGAGCGGATATCCCGTGAGTTGTTTAGCCTGTCTTGTTTCTTAAACTTTCTTTGATTTATTTGCTTCTTAGGCTGGACATAATTGATCTTTAGCTTCTCGGATCTTCTCAAGGCACTTTTTCTGGGGTCAGTCGGTAGGACGAAAAAAAACAACAAAACAACTATAATCGACATTTTATAGTGTCAATCTGATAAAAATTGTAGGCAAGGTAATTTTTTTTCCATAGGCAGAAAATCTGTTGGGTCTATTGATCCGAGAAGCTAAGAATTAAATATCACTGGCCTCATTTGCTTCTTGGGTAGGCATAGCGATGTACCACTAAAAAATTTATTATGAAGTTTTACTAAAATTGCATAATATATTGATTGGATTGAAGGCTGTTCTTAAATATTGTTTAAGATTTTATTTATTTAGAAAAGTGTTTTATGTATTTAAAAAACAATTGTTTCTTTTCTATTTTCAGGGCTTGATAGACAACCCCAATAAACACTACAATGTCAGATTTTACAGAAATGAGCTCTCCTCCACCCCGGATGGTACGAAACATATTCAATGACTCTTTTCATGTATTTTTTTTGGGAACAATCTATAATATATTGTAAAACTTATATCCTAATTATGAAAAACTAATAAGTATTTCCAGCTATAGTGTGCTTTTTAAATTTTTCAAATACAACCAGAATTGATCAGTGTTGATATACTTAGTCCAAAATTGGTGAATTTATATCTTGCTTAAAATTACTGGATCAATTTCTCCATGAACAGCAGTACAGCAGTGCCATCTTTGATAAATGATGAGACAAGGTTATAAGGGGCATTAAGTGCATGCCGTTGATAAGTGATGGTGTTATTTCAAATATTTTACTTTCCCCAACAGGCGACTTCGTCGACAACATTCACAGACTGTGGTGGGGCAATCACAAAAAATTGGAGTACCATCATGGCTACATTCAGTGGTTAGTTATATTTTATGCTCTTCTTAATTGATGTGTCTGGACTCTGGAGTTGGAAGTGTTGCATTGTACATTGTTGTACATCTTAATCAATCATTTCTGTTGTCCGTCTCCATAGTCCGTTATGTCTGATCTCCATTCATTGGCGGCATCAGTTAGTTCTGAATTTTTCCACCAGGATCCCTCCAGGATATTTTCATGAATGCTAATTTGCCAAGCTATGATTTTGTTAGCTTGCCAGTGTTACCACTGTGTCCACTGGCATTATATTTTCTTTCTCAAGATTTAGTTTTCAGTCAAATGAGGGTAAAGCTAAGAACTTTATTTTGGTACGAAACTGCACATGCATAAAGTAATGATTTCTTAAAATTATTTTAGGCTTTTTCCTGTCCGAGAATCTGGGATGAATTACCAAGCCAAAGAACTGGAGGCTCATGAAGCAAAGGTATTTGATGTTTATGTCTATCTCTCATTGATTTCGAAGTCTCAAAAAGGCTTATTCCAGAGCTTGATTTAATTTTCTACGGTTTATTATAACTAATGCATATCTATTTCAGACGATAAGTTCCGACTCAGCTTGCAGAAAGCGAATTGTGCTCTCCTACAAAATGATGCTAGACTTTTACGGAGTTCAGCTGGTAGACGAAGAAAGTGGAGCCGTAGAGAGGGCTGACAATTGGAAGGAGCGATTCGCTCATTTGAATAAGTAAGAATTTAATATGATATATATACGGCAAAAAAGTTTTGAAGGGGCTATGCTTGTGTTTCTGTATGGATGAAGGCATTTTGTATTTCACTGACTCGTAAAATCATACGTTGTTTTGTGTCTACCAAATTTGTTCTAAGAAGCAAAAAAAGACCGATGGTGCCGCCGCATCTACTGGACAGTGGTGCCTCATTGCTTGATCTGTTGCTGTCAAAAATTAGGCCTATCCAATAGTCTCTTTAGTCGTATGATTATTATCAGATTATCAGTTATTAATTATTACGATTTTAGAATGTTAACTCGCAACAAAATTATAGTTGAAAAGCTTTCAAAGTTCATCCAAAATCCTTATCAGTTCCGTTATTTTGAGCCGTCACATGACACTAGGACTCCCGGTATGCACATGTGTTGCTGGGAGTCTGTGCCACTGCCATAAGGTATATCTATAAAATTATATTATAATAATTCTTTTGTTATTAATTTTCAGATCATTCCACAACTTCCTCAGAGTCACAAGAATCCTAAAATGCCTGGGTGAATTGGGCTTCGAGAAATACAAGAGTAAACTGGTTGAGTTTCTGTTGAAGGAGATCATCACGGAGAACACTTTGCCAAACTGTTTCGACAGCTGCATTTCATTCTGGGTGATGGTCGTCAAGGATGACGTGGAAAGGGCGAGGCTTCTTAATGTAGCCAAGACATTGTGTGACCAGTAAGTACATCACTAGACTTGATTATGTACATAGCAGATCCAGAGAGAGGGGGGGGGGATGGTTTATGGGGTTTGAATCCCACCTTGGTTCTGTAGATTATGATGTAAAAAAACTAATTCTGATATTTTTGGTATCTTTTCATTCGTATCATTTGTAAGTTTTGACAGATATTTTCCGGATCTGCCCCTGTATGTGACCTGCTCCACCAAAATAGTTCAAAATAGGCCGCCTATCAGATTAAGTTGTGAAAATGATCTTTATACAACTGGAATTAGACTCCAAAATTGTGTGTCGTATATGTTTTGTTTTCTCAATCCTATCCAAAGATATGGCAGCTAAAACGTTCATGATGCAAAACATCGTTATTAGAGAAAATGCCATTTGAATTGGCGGCCTCGGAAGGTCAAGAATCACACCCCGTTCTTATAATTAAAATGAATTCCATCGAAAAATGGATTTAAATATTTAAAGATAATGACTCATGAAAAAATTTGGACCTAACAGCTAAAAGACTTCAAAATGTGGCCTTCTGATGTATAAATGTGGATTGCCTACTTTGAACTCTTTTTGATGGAGCAGGTCACACATGTGAAGTTTTAATTGCGTATATAATTATAGATACAATATTTTCTATCTTTAACAATGGTTCCAATTTATTTTCTACAGACGCAATGGAATCGTTGTAACGGAAGAAGCCGGAGATTCAGAAAAAATAACCGCGGGCGTCGATGAAGAAAAAACGTCCGGAACAAATGGGACACTTACAAAAACTGATGAAGACACTTTGCCAGATTCTATGGACACTGGGAAAGACCCTTGAACGTGTTGAGGCCCAACGAGAATCAAAAATCTAGGAAGCACAACTTTAAAGTGACCTTGAAAATGACTTAGATGGTCCGGTGGAAACACAAGATGTGTTGTAGTTTTAAAGGAAGCATTCAGCATCTATTACATCTGTGATACATTATATTTAATAGATGCTTTGTATATAATATTATGTAGTGATAACTTTCTTGAAACTTGCGTAAAATTTTAATGTGTCCTTATTGATTTATTGCTCTATTAGATGTGCACTGCAGTTGTGGACTGAGTGAATGTGGAGCCACTTTTTTAGTTCAAATAGATTGATGATGAAATGTCAGTATGCCAGCAACATTCAAGCTTGAGGCACTGGTAATGTTACAACTGTACTCTTTGTATTTTTCAAATACCGTATATACTCGCATATAAGTCGCCCTCGCGTATAAGACGCACCCATTCTTTAAGACCCCAAAACCCCCCTCCCAGTGAAACCCTTGTATAAGTCGCATTAGATTTGACTGGCATCGACAAACTGTGCGGCGGACGAAATACTGCTGGATTTCCAACAAAAATTATGCTTATTTGGGTAAATTTACCTTCTATTTTAGCTAAAATTGCAAGAAATCAACTCGAATCCAAATTGTTTACGTCTATGCGACGCCATCTTGGCCATCTTCATCACGTCTTCTCTCGCTTGAGATCTCGCGAAAGCGAGAACTTGACGAAGTTGACAGCGCGTGTTTCAAAATGGCGGACGAGAGTGACGAAAATAAAGAATTTTCTGGATTTTACCGAAAAACTTTGATATTTTAGTGTATCCCACGTATAAGACGCACCCCGTCTACAGGCCAAAATTCTGGGTATCAAAAGTGCGTCTTATACACGAGTATATACGGTAAATTTCCTCCGAAAATGACCATAATTTTATTTAGGTGCATTCAAGTCCAGATGGAGGGGTTGTACATTCTTAACATGCATTCCGCATCATTGCATGTAATATTGTGTGAATTTTCAGTCATTAAGTTGCTATTCTGGTCAGTCGTTAGAAATATTTATATGAAGTTTTGTCTGACAAATGACATTAACATTTTTAATCGTAATTAATCGAAACAGATTTGTAGCATTTTCCACATGTGTGAATGATGTGAACTCAATGTCAGTTGGCAGTGGCAGATTGTATGGCAAAAGAAATTTGATATTGGCAAATGATACGCCATTGGTTTCTGATTGCTGTTTTTATAAAGAATTTAATTGATATGTTGTCAATTTCACAGGTACATGTCTTTCATACTAAATTGTTTCTAGAATATGTTAATTAATGGGAGATACATTTGAAAGAAACATAAATTTATCAATTTCAATATCTCACAGGTAATACAAGGTTATTAACCGTTAAGGAAAAAATTTAATGGGCTGAAATAAATCAAAATTATTATTGTCACTATTACCACTGCATTGTTTGTACTGTAATGTATGTTTTGTCAAATTTCAGTGTAATTCCAGTGTTATGTGTTTAAGAATTTCAGAATAGCAGAGCGTATTGATTTTGGACAAGTTTTTCAAATTATGATTTACTGTTTACTGTTTGTACATCAAATTTAAACAGTTTATACCAAATATTTAATTTGGGTGTAATAATAAATTGTAGTACTTATGATTTCTCAGCATATGATAATGTGTATATCAGCCTGTGGGAGTATTAATCTGCGATTTGTGACGCTGTTAATACAAACTTATTCTGTTATAATTACATTTTAGAATATTTAAAGAAAACATTTATTTTTCAATACAGATAAATGATACTGATGATTTGATGAGCTAATTAGTTACTTTGGTTTATAAAGTAATTTATATGACATCAAATTCTGGTTTTTTCTGTTGTTTTATTTTTTTCAATATGCATTGGACGAATGGAATAATATAGTAACACTGGAATGTTAGTGAAACTTGTGATTTTGCTGAAAAGTCCGGAAAATCTCACCTTGGTCAGAGAAATTTAGCATAAAAATGAATGCATGTCTCAAAAGCTATTGGTTTGGTGATATGAACGACAAAGAAATGTATGAAAGTTGGCTGTCTAATGTTTGATGATTATGAAGTGGCCTTAAAATCTTAAGTTGGCATTCTGGCATCATCCATTTTCGTTTTGTTTCAATTTAATCAAATCTCAACGTAATTTCTCGAAAGCCCGTGAATTGCTATCCAAAAATGTGACGCTTTTTTTGTGGTCAGGGAAAACTTGTTTGTAGACAGGGAATAGTCAGGGAATTTTGAAGTGGGGCTGGAGTGGCAACCCTGCACTTTGCATGTTGACTGGACAAACTGTAATAACTTCAGTTCTACTAGCTTCCACCAGAGTGTTCTTATTCCGAGTGCTGATAGTTGGTGCCATCTGGTGTAGTTAGGAAATATCAAAATAATGTCTTCTCCCGTTCACCTGTGTTTGCTTGCAAGCAAGCACCTCTAAAAATTGATGATGGGCAGGATGAATAAGGGCCTCCACTACCCTCAAGTCTATACAATCTCCTGTGACACTTGCAAATTTCTGTGTTTCGGATATTAAAGATTATCGATCTAACTTGATTTTAGATGCAATGCACAAAAAGCATTATATATATATATATACGTATGTTGTTGCTTTCCGATAAAAACAAAAGGTTTATAATTTTCTTGTTGAAATTTTTTATAGGCCTAAGACTTTTACAGATCTATAGAAATTGATAAGCAAAAACCACAGTTGTGTTAAAATCAAAATTTTGGTAGAAAGGAAGCAAAACGCAGCTGCACCCGGCTGGTCAAAAACAGATGATCTGCTGTTCACATTTCCTTTTTTGATTGGCTTGTCAAAGATATCTTCATTTTGGACTGTCCTGTTTCCTTTTTCGACTTTCTTCGAATTTGCCTTTTCGACTTTTTTCGAATTTGCCTTTTCGACTGGCCTTTTGACTGGCTTGTCAAAGTTATCTGTATTATTGATTGGCTTGCCATCTGTATTTTTGATTTGTTTGTCATCTGTATTATTGATTGGCTTGCCATCTGTATTTTTGATTGGCTTGCCATCTGTATTATTGATTGGCTTGCCATCTGTATTTTTGATTGGCTTGCTATCTGTATTTTTCATTGGCTTTTCATCTGCATTTTTGGTTGGATTGTCATCTGTATTTTTGATTGGCTTGTCAAATATGTCTTCATTTCCAACAGGTTTCTCATCTTCATTTGTGACTGGCTTGTCATCTGCATTTTTGAATGGCACACTTGCAGGTTTCACTAGATCAACGGCATGCTTCAAAATAAAATCCATGCTTTTTTGGTGCGCAACATCTGTGAAAAGCCATGGTTTATTATATCTGGCGCATCCTTTCCCATGACTGGTGATAGCCACTTGAATCCAGTGGCCGTCGATTTGACAAACAAGGGGCGTTCCCTCGTCTTGATAGCAAGGTCCCTTCCGTCCTGCTAAGAACCCCGCGCAAATTTCATAGGATTTCACCCTGTTGCGATAGACATTATCGCCTCGGCAGACGGAATCCTTTATGACAGGAACCTCGGAGATGGCCTGTAGCGTGTTTGATGTAAGCCTTCCTCTCACGCTGCCCCAGCCGGCAATTTGGCAAAGTGTCCCTTCCTTCACCCTTGTCCGAGTCAAACAGATTGGATAGATCACACTGTTCTGTTCAAACGGACTATCCAACTTCACCAGGGCTATGTCAATGTCTGAATTTTTCCCCCTGTACTTCTCGGGCAGTATCACAATCCCTGTCCTCTTTTGCCGATGGTCATCTGCCGCGGCTGATCCATAGTACTGGGCTCCAGCCAACACTTCAATCTTGAGAGTTTTAAGTTTCTCTTGTGATTTTGCTTGGCTGTAAAAGCACTCAGCATGTGAAAGGACAAAGCGATCACTTATGAGGCTCCCATGGCACAAATAGTCGTATTCTGCACCAGGGGCCAGTACGGATATTTGCATTAACCAGGGAAATTCGTTTGGTTCTGCAGTGTGGCTGCCAAACATTCTCTTATTTCTCGTCCCTTGTTTCTTTACTTCGGGACAGATCCCATAAACGTTTGTGGCTGGCTTCTTATCTGAATTTTTGACGGGGTTTTTGACTGGCTTCTCATCTTCATTTTCGACGGACTTGTCATCTGCATTTTTGACTGGCTCACTTGCAGGTTTCACTAGATCAACAGCATGCTTCAAAATAAAATCCATGCTTCTTTTATGTGCAACATCTGTGAAAAGCCATGGTTTATTATATCTGGCGCATCCTTTCCCATGACTGGTTATAGCCACTTGAATCCAGTGGTCGTCAATTTGACAAATAAGGGGCGTTCCCTCGTCATGATAGCAAGGTCCCTTTCGTCCTACTAAGAACCCCGCACAAATTTCATATGATTTCACCCCACTGCGATAGACATTATCACCTCGGCAGACAGAATCCTTTATGACAGGAACCTCGGAGATGGTCTGTAGCGTGTTTGATGTAAGCCTTCCTCTCACGCTGCCCCAGCCGGCAATTTGGCAAAGTGTCCCTTCCTTCACTCTGGTCCGAGTCAAACAGATTGGATAGATCACACTGTTCTGTTCAAACGGACTATCCAACTTCACCAGGGCAATGTCAATGTCTGAATTTTTCCCCCTGTAATTCTCGGGCAGTATCACAGTCCCTGTCCTCTTTTGCCGATGGTCATCTGCCGCGGCTGATCCATAGAACTGCGCTCCAGCCAATACTTCAATTTTGAGAGTTTTAAGTTTCTCCCGTGATTTTGCTTGGCTGTAAAAGCACTCAGCATGTGAAAGGACAAAACGGTCACTTATAAGGCTCCCGTGGCACAAATAGTCGTATTCCGCACCAGGTGCCAGTACGGATATTTGCATCAGCCAGGGATATTCGTTTGGTTCTGCAGTGTGGCTTCCAAACATTCTCTTATTTCTCGTCCCTTGTTTCTTCACTTCGGGACAGATCCCATAAACGTCTTCGTTGGCCAATCCTAAATGTCTTGAGCCTTCCAGAGTGATCAAAATAACAGCAAGCACTGACTCGTAAATGTGTCTCATAGTTCGGCCCTCCCTATAGATCTGTGAAGTCCTTTATCACAATTTTATCTACGTGAAATATCGGAGTGACATTTACAAGAGTTACTGTTGACACGGTTGGGCTGCTTAGCAACGCAATGATGCCATCAATGATGACGTCACAAAAATAATCAATTGTGATGTCAGTCATTTGTGATGTCACTTTAATTACAAACTACCACCGAAGATAATCTACCCAGGATGTGACACCAAATATCGTATAGGGGCTATATTTTCTTTGGTGACACCACAGGCAGTGTTCACATGCTTTGCCCTTATTCTGTTATATTATACCAAGGTGTATTGCTCAAGCTCCCCCTATGGGAAAATGACAGTCGTCGTGTGCGGTCATATTTGCGGAAGTTGCCATAAATAGTATTCTTGGGATATCCCATGGCCACCAGGCCTGTTTTGTGGTGGCTGGGAAACAGGCTATAGTATGCCCACCAAAGGGCAGACTGAGTTCCAATTTAATCAAGAGATGGCTCTGTGGTCTCCTATATTCTGATTGGCTGTCAAAGGGAATTCCCTTGTGATGTATGCTGATATGGGTGCACACATCGGTAAGATTGGCCAAACAAGGTTTAATGCGAGTCTAAATGCAGTGTAGTTGGTGAAAATCATCTCTAAGTGTAGCTGAGAGACTATTATCTCACAGAACCAACCCGAATGTTGTGAAAGGCTGCTCCTTGAGCAATTTTAATCAATTTTCTATATTTGCACTCCACCAGGCGGCACTTGAGCCATACACCTTCCTCTCTATCTCTAGAACTGCTAAGCCATTGTGATCATTTCGCCTGTGGTGACACCACCACTGGGCTCCATGAGAACAAAGATTATCTACCCAAGATGTGACACCAGTCACACCACCATTGGGCTCAATGGGAATCCTCATATTGCGACGTCACCTGGGGAGTGGTGTAGAAACTAATTTTTCTAGCTAAGTAGATGCATGACTTTCTAGACAAAATCAGACCCGCAGACCTTATTAATCACTTGAATTACAAAGTTTAAAAAGCAAAATGGTGGAGACAATATTTCTCACTGCACCACTTATGTACAGTAAGCTAATCCTTCATCACAATTTTATCCCAGAGAAATATCATTTACGGAGTGACATTTACAACAGTTACTGTTGATACGTTTAAGCTGCTTAGCAATGCAATGATGACGTCACAAAAATAATCAATTGTGATGTCAATCATTTGTAAGTGCGTAAATATGGAATACTTTAAAGTTGCTCTGAATGATGAAATCCTTTGTAAAATACAGTCAGTATAGTAAGCACAATGATATAAACTTGTGGTCATCAATGTTTCTGATTAATTTCTGAAAGTATTTCTTTGATCATAGGCGTACGGGACGCACGATTTTTGGGGGGGCGAGCGGCATTTGCCCGAATTTCGAGATCTTAATTTAATAACATTTCAAATGAAATAGCCTGGAAATCACTAATTTAAAATAGTTTTTACCTGATCATCTGCCCAAATTTTTTAGCCTTTTTTCCCGAATCTTACTGTTTCCCAAACTTTTGGGGGGGCGACCGCCCCCCTGCCACCCCCTCCCATACGCCTATGTCTTTGATTTTATAAATTGTTTAGTTGTTTGTATTATTTTCCTGATAGTTTCTCCCTCCTCCAGCACATCCATTAGTGATTAGTACGTCATAATGACCATTGTTAAAAATATATGGAGCTACAACTTAACTAATTCTGACAATAGTGATGACGTCACTAAGTCAAGGCTGGTTGTTTTTTCCGTGCGTACCCGAAATAAATCTAGGAGCCATTTAGTGCATTTGGGGGATCATTTGAGCAAGAAATAATATCTCAAAAGCTAAGAAATTTTGCAAACTGGCCAGTGTGGCCACGATACAGGGCAAGAGTGATATTAATTCACACAACAGCAAGTGATATTTTACGAAGTGCCCTGACGCGTGGTTGTTTTGTTTTTATCACCTGGTTTTACCTCAAATTTTCGATTATAAAGAGGGACTATTTTCTACCATTACTACAAAAAGGTTACGTCACCATGGAGCAACAATGGAGGTTACGTCACAGTCCTATTGTTTTGGCCATTGCTTGGTTTGTGACATCATCAGCATCTGAAATGCCGGTGATGTCATAACCATTGTTAAAGAATATCTCCCTTGAAGGGTGGTATTTTTACGATATCATAGGCCCTGATATTTTGACTGTAAACAGTGATATTCACAACCAACCAGGTGATAAACAATAAAATGTGAAAATTAGACAAACTTTTTTTGGAAACCTGATCTATCATTCGGGGTAACTTTAATGGAGAAAAAGTATGTTATAGTCTGTGAATGGCGGTAAGGTCCACATACTGTAAAGGTCTATTATCTCCCCTAATCACTCTTTGAAAGCCTCGGCTACTATTTTAGTAAGAATTCTGAATTCCTGGTTGGATTTGCCCCACCTTTGTTAACCCCCAGAGTGTCCATATTTTGCCCGGTCGTAGTTTTTAATAATAACATTTTCTTGGCTATGGCAGTCATTGGAAGTAGAACTTTACAATTGAATCGGACGATCATGTGCTTCGTGAACCAGAAGTTGCAGAAGTTATCAATTTCTATGGAGATTTTTGACGTATTCCATATTTATGAGCAATGGTGTACATGACACTACTAAGAATTAAAGAACACTTTGGAATAGTAAGTCAATAACTCAATGAGGTTTACGGCTATTTAATGGTATAGTCCGGCAATATATTTTCAATTTTCTTATCTTGTAGGTTGTGTGTTATCTTTAGCCATTGGCCAGCTCCTTCATCTGGTATCAACTTTATATCATGTTTGGCTGCTTAGACACTTGAAAGGAAAATCACAAACATTTCATTGCACCCATCAGGACACACTGACTGGTGCCAGGATTTTGATATAGTGCAGACTTTAATAACCTCATTAGACTATTAAAAACCTTTTAGAAAGATGCAAAAATGGAAAAAACAAAGCACAATCTTACTAGTTTTAAGCACATGCACTGAAAACAATGTAGAATGTTCACATTAGCTCATTCTTGATGTTATAACCTTCTGGACACAGTGGACATCAGCATGTGAATTATGGAATTACAGTGCCAACTTTTAACAGGATTGCTACTTTCAGGAGAACATCAGTTCATTACTTTTTAAAACATCTGATTCCTGACTAATATTACACAAGCTTCACTGCTTCAGGATTCTCATGTAATGGATGTAAGTGATACAAGACATTGGACTGTCATGGATGTTCTGTTTCCATCATAAAACACTATTTTCTGGGCCTTTTCGACTGATCAGAAATTTGTATAAATTAATGGATTTTACAATTGTATGATTTAAGAAGTGTATGGAATCCATTTTTTCATGAATGCACTACATGAATATTGTAGCCACTCTCTTACAAATTTGGTGACGACAATTTCAACACACTGAGCAACAATATTTGGATACTTTATTGACTCTAACAGTGCTCTAACAGAGTATATCTGATAATTACAAGGGACATCAATGTATACATAGTGTACATACCTGAGATCAGCTTAATTGTTGTTGTTGTTGACCTGTGGCAGATATTGTAGACTTATTGACTTTAAAGCTCAGACTTAATTTATCTCATTTATGTGATCAAGGGAGACCTGAAGTCTGGACGGATACCATTATAGCGCGAGAAGTGGAGCCAGTAGAGGAATTCTTCAGTCTCCGAACTAAAAGTGAGTCGAATTGTCTGATTTCAAGCCTTTATCCTGCGTATAGCAAGAATTATGTCGCCTTTGATTGAAGCAAAAAAATAGTTAAATTACACCCAAAAAGACTTCACAGCATTAGAAAATTGACTGAGTAGTTACTATGCCATCATTTTGCTGACTTTTAAAGAGTTTCTGATAAGGTAACTTAGGTATCCTGCTGATTTCTGAGATTAAACTTATTTCGATGATTGATCTATTGTGTTAGTTAACATGGTAACAATGTTGTAAATAACTTGTAAGTTACATTATCGCAAACAACGACTATGTTATCGTAAATCTTATTTCATTCAATGGAAACTCATATCGACAACCTGAACTCCAAACACATTATACTACAGTTTACAATTCAGTAATCTCACAAAAGTGTATTGTAATTTCAAACAATGTTGGTACATAATTTAATCCAAATGACACTTCAAAATTGTGGTAGATGTTGTACATGATATTAACTTCCAGTTTAATGAAATAGGCTAAACTTCTCTCTTCTTAAAAAATGAAAACCATAACCTCAAGAGAATTGTTGAATTAATTTCGTACATGATAGCCTATATCTTGAGGGCATTATGAAAGAAATTCAATTTAGCCATAAATTGATTATTTTTCGGAACCTGTTTCGTTAAACTCCTTCTCGCGTCCAAAGAGTCCCTTTTCTTTCAGAAACTTAGTCTCGTTCAAACTCTTATCATGGATGAAATCCTCTATTTCCACTTCAGCTTTTCCGGTGTCTTCATCTTGAGTGAAGTTTTCATACACGTCCATTATTTTGAACTCTCTCAGTTTGGTGTCCTTCGGAAATGGAGTAACGTCCGGCACTTCGTAAAGTAGGTCATCATCTTCATCATCATCATCATCATAATCATCAAATTTAGTGTTGTGATGCTTCAGTTCCTCTTCTTCAATTTCCATTTCTTCATATTCTTCTTCTTCTTCCACGTAGTTTTCGAAATTCTTCAAGGTCATTCCTTTTGGGATCTTCTTTAAGAGTTTCGGATCTAGGTGTATTTGCATTGCGGGTCCCTGAAGATAGAATGAGCACGAATGAAAAAATATCAAAATTAAAATGGAGTGTACAAGAGTCAAAGGGCGAAGGAAATATCAAGTCATGTATCATGTAGTGTATTGTAGCCTATGCCGTTTAAAATCGCAGAAACCTGCTACCAACTGGCTAAAAGCTAAACAGCTAAATACCATCATAATGTGGCTCTTTGACCCATTGGTCAATTTGAACTCATTATGGTGGGGAAGGTTAGTTTTTTAACCAAAAACAAAAAATCATGGAGATTTCAAATTGAATTGTATCACCCAGAAAGTTTATCCAGGTAGCTTCTTGTTGTACATTGTATTTTGGTTGTGGTGTTTAGAAAGCAATTCATGTATGTACATATCATATGGCCTACATATATTATATACTGGTTTTTGGCAAGTGGAATTAAAATCGAATTGAACTCGTTCAATTGTCGGACGTTATCAAATTTGACTTACATGTTCTTCATTGTTGATTTTCTCAAGCTTCTTTGCAAACTCCACCATGGAGGTGTCTTCCGTGATGTGTGCGCTTTTAATCAAACTTGGAAGGGATTCTTCCTTTTCGTTCCTTATTTCTTCCTGCAATTGCTCTTCCTTCTTCTTCTCCTCTTTTAATTCTTCCTCTCTGATCTTCCTCTTTTCTTCAGTTCTGTTGAATATGGCATCTATTTGGTCCTCGTTCAATTCATCGCCATCCTTACTTGCGTCAGAGTAGAGTTCCTCGTATTCTGCATCTGAACTCAAAATGCTCTCGTTTTTCGGGGACACACTCGCCGTTCCATTGTCGTGCACTTTGTCCAGGTCAACCTCCGAAACTTGATGTATGTTCTCTGCGGAGAAATAATGATACGTGTACAGCCTATTCAAAATTTCAGACATATACTATATATAATAGGCCCTATGCCATGGGGTATATGAAAATTGCGTATATATATTTTTTTGCATGCAAATAAGCCACACATCCATGCATTTCAATGAAAATTGGCCTATGTGGCTAAATGCATTTTGGTCCTGAGAAAAGCAGTGTAATAATTTTATTTCATAAACTGTATCATAAAGTTATCTTTAGCAATCTCTCTTAGTAAAGGCTTTTGAACGTTGAAGGCTTAACCATGTTTACATTTCAGCCCCCTTAAATTAATTCATTTTGTTAGTTTTATTGAAGGTTGTTTCTTTTTATTAAAACAACTCACCAATAACAGTCTGGCCTCCTCCGCCAACTTTGACCTCAGTCCAGCCATGCAAGGTCTCAAAAGCAGAGGCAAAGACCAACACCCAAAGCAGGGGACTGCTCCAACTCCTCTTCATTTTGGTGCCTGGATGACGTCACATCAAGTGCACATTAGTCATGTTGGTGACGTCACCAGCAGGTGCACCAAAGGCTCCACCTTGTGTTATTTTTGGAAAAATAGGTAAAGTATGCGGATGGTACCTATACTTTAATTTAACGTTTGTGGATTTTCAATGGCCGCGTGTTTCAAAAATTCCTGAATATCTATCTATCTGTCTTAAGACTTTGGTGGATACTATTAAATCATGTCAATATGGAATACCTGTATATCTATCTGTCTATCTCTCTATGTCTACCTATCTATCTATCTATCTATCTATCTATCTATCTATCTATCTATCTATCTATCTATCTATCTATCTATCTATCTGTCTATCTATCTGTCTATCTATCTGTCTATCTATCTATCTATCTATCCATCTATCTATCTGTCTATCTCTCTATAGATATGTCTATAGATATGTCTATCTGTAACCTTAGTCCAGATCTTACAAACCATCTATCCATCTTCTAATAGACCTATGATCCTATGCAATTTAGACTCTAGAGTTCTCTAGAAATCGTGTGTGTTCTGCATGTCAATTGACAGTCAATTTATTTTCACATCCATAATAAGACCACAGGAGCACATTAAACACAGACTGACATAAAAAGTACAAGTTGTTGAGAAAGTGTGAATCCTTTTCTTTAATGGCTTTTTAACCAGGTGGGTGTTCAAATTTGAGTATAATAAAGCTCAGAGCAAATAAAGACACCTGTGCACCATGTATAGACTTCTACTTTATGCTGTTCCAAAAATGTTGGCACTTGATGCCGAGAAGATTCTGAGTAGACATGCTTTTTGATAAGGCTTGTTTAAGGAATAGTTAAGTGTTTAAGAATTCCATAAATGTATAGGACTACCAGGCCTATAGTCAGTAGGCCTATGAATGAGCAACCATTAGATATTCAGGGGGACTTGGAGTTTTCTTTGACAGTGAGTAATTTTTTTTTACGGAAACGTCGGGAACAAATTATTTATTTCGAGCATGCGACGTCGTGAAATATCAATTTCTAATCAAACAATATTGCGCTGAGAAACAGGCCTACCCCCTACAGAAATGACTTATTTCAAGATGGCCATTGCAAGAATATATATTTATTTTAAAAGATATTCCTTATCTTCAAAAAATAATCCCCCCCCCTGTTGTCCAGTGATTGTGTGGATTGGTTGACCCTCAAGTGCACTCAACTGAAAATAAAGAAAATTTTCTGCATTTTAACATGATCAGTTGATCACAAAATTAATCATATAAATTTTGACTTGTTCACCCACTCAGAGTCAATGAGTAAGGACTTGGCTTCTGTTGTCAACAAACAGGAGGAATGCAAAATATTCAGGGGGCGGATCTCTTCCATGCTCTTCGGGGTAAATGGGATACATTTTTACACATGTTCTGCGACAAAACTAACCCCGGATCCATTGTGGTTTATGGCGATTGCTTGAGTTTCAAATTGTCTGCTTGGAGGGAATATTTACTACTGTTTCATGTGCAGTAAAGAGGGGTAGAGTTGAGTGGCTTACAACAAGTGACAATTGTATATTGGGGTCTTTTTAACGTCCCATTCATTCGACCCACCCTCTGCCTGCAGCACTGGCCATAACTCATAACTTTCCAAGATGGCCGCCTCAGCCCGGGGCGCGTCAAGTGCCTCTTAATCCTTTTCTAATTCCTTGTGCCCGCTGAGAATGACCTAATGGGATTCTAATGAAGAGCATTGAGGTCTCCTCTTCACATTAAACACTCCCCTCTTCGAATGGCTCAAGTGGATCACAATAAAAGGAAAACAGATCCACAATTGAACAGGTGGACGCCATTTATCTGCTTCTCAATGTCCCCAGGGGCCAAGGCTGAGGTCAAGGCCCCCTCGACCAACAAGAATGACCTGCTTATATTTTCATTACCTGATCTCTGCCATAAACAACCCTGAAAGACTTAAGGCCAACGGCTTGTTGTGAATATATATGACGGAAGCTGTTATCTACGTGTTAAAATAAATAATCTTTTATTTTTAAAAGAAAGCTTCTTCGTCTTTGTTGTTGAGTTGCACACTGGTAGCAATTCAAATTTGCCTGAGTTGCCTTTAGCCTACATCTCCACTTTTACAAGATGTGTTTTATTACTTTTTTGTTTACAGAAATTTAACAAATATTTGAACGAGTCAAGATGAAACGGTTTGAGGTACCATTTTTGATAGACATGATAAAGCATGAGGTGATTTTACATATTTTGTCAAGACCAATTCAAACTATCTAATATGTCACTTATCCATATCTTTTCATATCAATAAAATTGTATCTATCTATCTATCTATCTATCTATCTATCTATCTATCTATCTATCTATCTATCTATCTATCTGACTATCTATCTATCTATCTATCTATCTATCTATCTATCTATCTATCTATCTATCTATCTATCTATCTATCTATCTATCTATCTATCCATCTCTTTTCATTGTCTTTGCAGCAATATGTGTGTGGTCCAGTGGTCCACTTCCAGCTCTTCATGAATCAGTAGGCCATTGAAGTCCCCCCCGGATGACCAATTGACAAAGAACAAAGACCCATAAACAAGGGCCTTGCACATGATGCATGTACATGACCTTCAGACCCCCCCCCCCTCCAACAACTCTCATGCCAAACGAGACTTTAACATGAGTGCTCCTCACTGGCATGAGGTCATTATTGCCATTTAAAAGTTGCACTTAATTAGAATTAGACCCGGGAGGTGTCGCGGCCATTATGGGTGGCATTGGAAGCCATTGTTTCTCTGGAACGACTCCGAATGAATGAATATTTGTAAATTAAAACTCAGCATGATGTACACATGGTGGTTGATTTGAATTAAAAGTGTCATGACAATCATTAGTGACCTTAGTCACCTTACTAATTGATGCCAACTTTCATGGAAGAGTAGGAAATAGTTCAATCGCTGGGTCATTAGTTTGATTCCAGTTCTGGTCAGATCACTTGGACTTGTGTAGGACAGCAGTTTCAATAATCCTTTGCCTCATTCTGATATCATTCCCCTGTCCTAACCCAAGGGGCACAAAACATGAACACATTTAACACAATGTTGCTAATTGGCGGAGGACTCGTATGTCGCCACGTCGAAATTATGTTGCCAGAATTTAAACATAATGTTGCGATGTTTTCAAAAATGTTGTGACAATGTTGCCACTACATTGCATGCTAACATCATATTAATTTTTTGACATTGCTTCATGACATTGCAACCTTGTCACAATGTAGCTGCAAGGTATAGATGTGCCCATTGACAATAAGCTTTCTAGAAGCAGTCGAAGGCATCCATTTTGCTTCTTCATTGACCTGCTGTGATTTGCAGGTTCCTCCAAGTTGGCTTAGCTAATAATCAATGCAATGAGGAGAGCAACAATTTCTTACATTGCCCATTCTAAGCCATTCAGTTTATTAGCAACAATCATCTTTATTTATGAATCAATGCTCTAATTGTCTCTTTGACCTTCCAGATAACCTTTGGACTATTTTCTCTGACCTTTGACCCAGTTGTCAATGACCTTCACCTTGAGCTTTGTCCTCTTTGACTTTGCCAACTGGCCACATATGACCTCAAAATTGGTCATGAAACACTCTCAATGATATTATGGTTTGTATGAAGAATGCAGCTGAGCTGAGAGACTTGTTTTACAATTATATATACCCGCTTGAAAAACAAATGAGGGTATAGAGGTTCAACAGTTGTCTGATCAGTTACAATATTTCAGTAGTTTTTTTCTTTTTTCAGTGCTATATTTTCTCTGTCATTTTGCCATTGACAACAGGGACAACAATGAGCAACAGAAGTGACTTCAAAGTGTCACATAAGAGTCATTGTGAGTCGTTCTTGACAGACTTATGAGTCATTATAACACCTTTGCTGGACAGGGGCCACTCTTGGTCAGTTATGTTGGACTATGATGGACTTGAGCCAAATTTAGTATTGCCCTCAAAGCTTAAATGTGGGAAAGGTTTAAGAGTATGGGACTAATCATGGACTATTTCTCTTTCTGCATATATTCTTCTTCATATGTGAACAAACCTCAAATGAATCCCTTAAAATTCCAGCCTGGTGATTGTTATTTTCATTGATTGTTGCCAATTTATAAAGGAACCAACAGATCACAGCAGTGAAGAAGCCATGGTCAGAAATATTGATGTTGGTCTGCAGTGAACTCTTATTTTGGCTTGTTATCAATCCCACTTGGAAGTCCTGCCCTCCTTGAGCAGCCTTCCAGTTGTTGTTTCTTGAAACATTATGCAATTTTCAGATGGTGGTATATGACAAAAATCTGGGTTCAGGAAGGGTCAGCTCTTGAAGTTGGTATAATTCCAGTCCCTTGCTTCCAACTATGAACTACTATATCATTCTGCTTCGTCATCTTCTTTCCGTAAACTTATTCTGACATCAACCACAATGAGCTGCACATAACATTTTGAACTGCGGACAAAACATGCAAAAAAGCATGAAGGTCATTCTTGAAACAATAAACAAAGTGGTAGAAACAATAAAAATGAAGGTTTTGCTCTGGTTATGCTATAAACATTGCTATAGGCTCAGATCTGAGTAAATCATAATTTGATTCAACACAGTGAATTGCTGTTACATTGTTACAAAACATACATTAGCAAATTTATGTCCTGCAGGGATTCTGTCAGTTATAAGAATTTGACCTTGGGAGGGACCTCAAGGTCAAAAGAGCTTCGGTGGAAGCTTCTGGCGATGGTTTGTTTTGGTTGAGGTTGTTGACCTTTCATGGGACAGACAGCGCCCTGAGCAGTAAGTAATATCAATTTCTACTTTGTCGTTATACGAAAATTTTGTATATAATAACAAAATCGGCGTTACAAATTGTTTTTCCATTGCTATTATTTTAATGGTTAATGGTAGTTTTAACACATTTGTGTTGTGGCCCAGTGGAAAAGGTTCTCGTCTGGTGCCTGGTTATCAGAGTTCTGGCCCCGGTCTTATGGAAAAGAGCAGATCCTCCATAACTCCTTGCTCCACTCTGCCCAGGCGTAAATGACTACTTGACAATGGACCTAAATGGCAATTGTGCAGTGACTTAACATTGCAGCATTGGAAATGGCTGCTTGGGCTTAGATGTATATTATATTCCCAAGGGAGTTGAGTCCCACAGATCTATGTGAACTTATTTAGCATACTTATTGATACAGGGACCACAGAGACAATTTACTGTCAATTTTAAAAAGTCAAACTTTTATGTTTTTTACAACTGATCGACCCACTATGCAAGTATTCATGTATGGGAAATTGACTGGAAGGTTACGGTGCCGATAGCTCAGTGTGGACACCCAAATCGTTGAGAAACATATTACAAATCTGCGCTGTTTTTTAAATTGCTATATAACCAATGGAATATGTATGAACATGTATCTAGCTCCTTTTTACAAATTTATGCCCCCTCTGCCTTTGCAAACAGGGATTTTCTAATGTTCCAAAATCTGTAAAACCCTTCTTGAGCAACATTAGTTATTCATCCCAGAACACAGCTCCTTTTTTCTTCCACAATTACTTGCCGTTGCAACTCTTGGACAGGCTTGTGATTGTTTTCAACTTTTACCCAAGATGGCTGACATGCAGAAATTCTTTGTTTACCCAGACGACCTAATGAGTTGAAAACAACTGTGCTATGCATGATAAGAGGGTTGATCACAGAAGTAGCATGTAAACAAAAATGTAATGTTTTAAAAAGGTCTTTGCTAATGTAATGTGCCCATCGGTCATCAATTGTTGAGGTATCACATCCATCAGCCTTCGTGATTAAACTGATTAGGTCTACTCTTCAAAGCCCTCAAAGACCTTGGACTTTAAATTTTCCTCATGCCAAGTACACATTTACACCTGCACGGACGGGAGCAAAGAGTTATGGAGGATATGCTCATGCAGATCTACTGTACCAAGGCTGGAACTGAGTAGAACTCGAACCTGTGCAGTGTATAGATACATAGATTTGTAGGCTACAACCTTTTGCTGGAGCTACAGTACCTAGATATAAGCAGGCAACTCAGACCAGTAGAGTAGCGCGGGGCATGCAGCCCCCCTTAACTTCGAGGTGCAATTTGACCTCCTTTTTGTGGTCGATTATTTAAATGCTTATGTTGTCAGGAAGGGATCACTTTACTCTGCTTATAACTAGTGAAACAAATGTCTACCAATTTTAGTAAAGGAGTTACAGCCCTTTTTGTAAAAATAATAAAATGGCCTTCTTACCCCACCCATCGGGCAAGAAGCCCCCTATTATAATCCTATGGCAATTTTTTTTGCGAGTGCATTCAGCTTGAAAGTTATTTCTTGGGATTCTTCTATCATTTTTAAGGCATTCTATCCACTTTTTCTGAATTTCAGAATTTTTCTGTTCATACATCTATTTTTTAATATTTTTTACCCTGTTTTAATTTTGGCCAAATTTTTTCGATTTCAATTACCTATTCTATAAAGATTTAAGGCAAAGTACACATCATGAAATGGTTCCTGAAGCAGCTCCGAGGCCTCAGTGAAGGGGGGCCTCATGCCCCATACCATGTGGGGCCTCTCGCCCCAAACTCACATATTTTAATATGACCTCTATATTTTGAGCTAAAATGCAAAAAATATGATCCAAATCATATTTATGTAATGGTCATAAAGTGAAGCATTGCAGATATCCATTATACTTTTAAAAATTTCCAAAGTTATTTCTGACAACCACTTTCAAAGAATTAGTCAAAGTTACAAAAACCATGCACCTTTTTTTGTTTCTTTAATTACTCCTATGGTTTGGTTCTGTTTGCTCTGAAAATTTGTGACGTCACCTAAAAAGCCTCTAGCTTCAATCCTATCAATAAGAAAAAGCACCAAAAATGTAAGTTTAGATATAACCCTGGGGGGGCTTCTCACCTAACCCGGGCTTCTTGCCCCGACCCACTCTATATATATACTTCAGAAAATATTTTTTGGTTTTTTTGATTTGTATGGCAAGCTGTGCAAATATACATTCACATGACCCCCCAGAAATCACTTTCCGACAGACGTAATTAAAGAAAAGTATGTTTGCGAAATGTAAAGTTCACGCACCTCCCTCAATGTTCTTTAAGCTTGTTTGTGCAATGTGCATCTATATGGCTCTGTGGTACAATGGTTAGCATTCCCGCCTTGTACCCATGAGGACGTGGGTTCGAACCCCGCTCCGGCCATGTCCAGAGGTTATCACTATAATGATTGGTATGATTGCCGTTCAGAATGGTGAGCGCCGGTGAGCAGATTTATCTGGAATGGGCGCTATATAAAATCATACTATATTAATTATATTATGTATATTTACTCTATGGTACATTCAATTTGGGATGGTAGCATTCTGTGAGATTTTGTTGAGCAAATTCACAAAAATGGGAGTTTACATAATTTGCAATTGAATTTGGCCAGTATTAAGCTTGATTATACACGATTTCTGTCAGAAAATCTAACATCATTTTTCTCAAATAAAGCCGACATCACTTCATTTGACAGGTGACAAAATTTTGACAAGCGTTCACAAAGAACCAGCTAATACAGTTATTCATCTCTGTTTTGAATGCTCATTTCATTAGCAGGATGGGTGTATAATAAGATGTTTGTTTTTACAAAGAAAATTTGTTTTCATAAGAAAAAAGATGAATAAGAAGAGGAAAAGAAGAGATAAAGGAAAATGGAATGAAATATGAGAAAAGTGATGGAAATGACAGAAAACAAATTAGGCATGGAATTTGATAGCTTTTGGTGGAGCTTAAGAAATTCATGGAGCCATGCCTATTGGTAAACTTTGAGGGATAGTAAATTTCAGTAAAATATATCGATATAATTTCTTTTTGTCAATCCCATGCAGTAAATGAATTATTTGGATATGATTTCTAACAAGTTGTCAGTGCATAGAAATATCAAATCACTAAAATAGGCACACAGTACTCATCTGTCATCTCGACCAATAGGAGCCAAGAATGGCCACCGTTGACCAATGAGAGAGCTTCACATGTATATTCAATATGACTCATGTGATTGTAGCTGATTGTGTTCAAATTTTTTTTGTTCATGGAATCTTTATAATATATGTCTTTGAGATTGCACGGTACCTCATATTTTCAGGCTGCTTTATTTTCAATTAAAAAGGAAATCTTAATATTAGAACTTTCATGAGGCACAAACTTTTGACTGTCACTCATCAATTAATCTTTGAAATTTTAAGTTTATAATTTGATAGTGTATATGGTTTGACAACTTGGCATACTTACGCATGACACTGTAGTGGAAAGATTACATTTGTATTTTGTCTGTTTAAAATGTTCAAAGGGCGTGTGTTGCACATAGATTTGAAAAACAGACCGCGGCACGATTCTCGGCCTCTGAGCCGCATGTTAAATCATGTTTTATATTTTGTTTTCTCCTCAGAGGGGTTCTCAGGCCACTCTGCTAATCAAATGGCCACAGGATTCCAGGGGATCCCTCAAATGTGTACAATGAACGTGTTGTTTTTGATAACTCCTATCTTCTCCTTTATTCCTCATTGGAATTTTCGATTCAGCTACTCCTGGGAACCTAGCTCTCTCTTAAGAATGCTCTTTTGTTTTTTGTACAAATCTTTTTTCAAGCTGTATCTGTTCCCCTCCGCAGTTGTGCTTAAATTTACCCAGGAATTTAAATCTGCACTGCGCGCAGGATTACACCAGAATTTTTCTTATTTTTTCACTTTTTTATCCCCTCAAGTTCATGATACTACAATACTTAACGGGATCAGCATTATCGCAACATGACCTCAAGTTTAGCGTTTGATGTCATGAAATTACGAGAAGCCACCATTTTGTCTAATGCGGTGTTTGAACACCAGGAGAATTCACATACAATATTTATCATATTTACGAACACTTCGCTGTAAAATTTTCCTTTTCATTCAAGTCTGAGAACTTTGCATCCCTAACGACAGAAAAGATACAAAAAAGAGGACAGGACAGGAGGACTGAGCAATTTTCAACCAAAGGATGATTGAAAGTACTGTCCACCACAAGTCCAAATGAGCAGGCCAGAGCAGGAATCGAACCTGCAGCCATGGGACCCAGGCAGTAACTTTGACAGTTGTTGTCTTACAACCAAATTTTATTCACCAACCAACATGGCTGTCCTGACCAGTCTAAGAAGTTCTAAGAATTGACTGGTCCCTTGACTCTAGGTCACAATGCAATGTGCCACCCTTTTGCTCCTGGGAAACATTAAATATTTGTCTAAGCATAAATTTCTGAATAACCCTGGACACTTAACAGCAGGGTGAATCCAAAATGGCTGGCTGTGGGGAGAAGGGTAAACATGAAGAAAAATGTGTGATCTGTCGCTATTTAGCTGTCAATCTCAGACGCTGGTCTGAAGAAAATTCGACAAAAGATATATAATAGCCCTGGATCGATTCAAGATTTGTAATCGAAAGAATTGTTGACTTTCCCAAACTTGTTAGGATTTACGGGCTATATGAAATTCAAACGCACCAAAATGCTCATTGTGAGGTCATATCCCTATACATGCCATGTTATACTTGATGACTCTATCCAGTTAGTGAGGTCATGTCCTATACTAGCCCTGTTATCAGCTCAAGTCAGTGAATGAGTCATACCAATTAGCAGTGAGGTCACAGACTGTCACACAATGTATGTCAAGTGAATGTCTGTCAAGTGAATTTTTGCGAACTGACTTTCATTGTGAAAGACTGGATCTGTTGTGACACCATTGACACTGTGTACCGTTTGCTCTATGCGAAGCGACCTAGTTAAAAATAAAATCTTAAATTTTGGACCAGAAATCAATGTAATTACAATATAACAAAGCCAGTATGCTGTATTTATGTATCAGAAATCTTGATGTGAAATTTCAAACTTTAAATATTTAGCAATCAAAAGATTTGCCAAAAAAATCTACAGTTACTAATCTTTTGGAATGTTTGAATGATTGGACAAGTAACTTTGATAAGAAATTGTCTACTAATGTTATATATTTGGACTATTCTAAATGTTTTGACAAAGTATGTCATAATAAGCTCATGTACAAATTAGAAAGATACGGGATATCAGGTTGTGCTTTGCAATGGTTAAAGAACTTTTTAACTGGAAGACTTCAACAAGTAAAAATTAATGATGCAATCTCACACACAACCGATGTTAAATCAGGAGTCCCTCAAGGGACTGTGTTAGGTCCTGTTTTATTTTTGTGTTACTCGTCTGATTTACCTAATGTTGTCAAACATAGTTCTATTAGTATGTATGCTGATGATACAAAACTGTATAAGTCTATTCAAAATGTAAATGATTGCATGTTATTACAAGAAGATTTAGATAATGTTGCTAAATGGGCCGACATTTGGCAGATGGATTTAAATCCAGACAAAACGAAAATATTGACTATTGGTATTAACAAAGTGAACTTTGATTTTTTATTGAATAATGATATTATTGAAACTGTCAACAACATTAATGATATTGGAGTTACTATCCAGTCAAATTTGAAATTTACGCTCCATTGTATTAACATTACTAGGAAAGCGTATTTTGTTATTCATAAACTTTTTTCAATTTTTAAGAACCACAATTACAAGTTCTATCTCAAAATGTATATGTGTTATGTTAGACCACTTTTAGAATATTCTAGTCAGGCTTGGTCACCAATATTACAATGTAATAAAGACAAAGTAGAACGTGTGCAAAGGTATTTCACCCGTCGTATATTAAACTATGAAAATGTTTCATATGAAGAAAGACTACATTTTTTGAAATTAGATTCATTGGACATTCGAAGAAAAAATTCTGATTTAATATTGTTTTACAAAGTTATTAATTGTCATACAAATCTCAATATAAATGATAGGGAAGAAGTTTATAAATTTATACATAGAAGTAGAGGTCATAATAAACAATTGTATGTGTTTTATAGCCGTACTGATAAAAGAAAATATTTTTGGTGCAATCGAATTGTAAATAAATGGAATAATTTAGATGAAAGAACTATTAATTCTGTTTCAATCAAGAATTTTATAACTAATTTGAAAATGTTAAATTCTGCTAGTTAGTGGGAGTTACGTTGTAATTTTTACTTAAACTCCCATTGTTTTTGTATTGTTCACATGTTGTTCTTTTTAATAAATAAATCAAAAATCAAAATCAAATCAATCATTTGGTGATTCTGGTAAAAATTGCACTAAAATTTACTAAAACTGCCTAATCTCCCAGAAAACTTAACTGATTGATTCCAATTTTTTATGTGTATTGTGTATGCTATAAGACAATGTACTGGCTATATTGCAACATTTGTTGCTTGCTCTATATATGAAAACTAGCAAAATGTAAGCAAAGAAAATCCTTAATTGGGTCACTTGGTTGGTACACAGTGTTGATGTCTTCAAACATTGATGTCCTGGAACAGCCAAGTGCATTTAAGGGCTGAATTTCGGAATTCCAATGACGTCTTGATTGGAAATTCTATATAAATTTTTGTCAGTGCCAAATACGGCCAATTCAGACAATTTCAATCTACGCTGAAGCAGAGAATATGCGTATAGATAGACCTGAAATAGTCCCACCTTATTTCTGACTGTGTGCCACCCACTTCGAGGGAGCGAACCACGTTTGATTTGTTTTGGAATGTGCCGTGACATCTGATTAATTCTCATATCAAGTGAAGTCTGGTTTGCTGTTAGGAGGGAGGATATTTAGTGCCTAGGAGGAGGGTGGGGCATGTTTGCGTTGGTAATTGTCTGTCTGTCTGTTCGTCTGTCTAGTTCTTTCTTGGTGGTAAGGAGGACCAATGGTAGACAGGCAGAAACAGCCATTTTATATTGCCTCCAAGGACAAATGATAATTTTTTAAGTGAAAGGCATGAAAAATAAATAGGAAAATATATTTTAAATGTAAAAGAAAGAAGAAAGAAATGCAAAGATAAAAAATCTTAAATTACACAAATTATTTAAACTTGCCTCAACAAACCAATGCTATAACGTGCTCTTTATTTGTTTGTTATTTAAGCCGATATTTGCCCCCCCTTCAAAGGCCAAAACTTTCTTGGCTTTTTGAGGCATTCATATCCATGCAATTCCATATACCACAGACCCTAATATGGAAATACCGTTAGTCAGATAACATCTTTAGGATAACATCTAAATGTACATCAGCAGTGAAACCTGATCTGTAAAATTTGAGGCTATGTCTACATGTATACATAAGCTTTGATAAATAACAGTACTCAAAAATGATATACAGGTGCAGTTTCAATTTGTTTCAAAGCAAAACCAATACATTGAAAGTTCCAGTGTTCTTCATATTTATTTTTTGGACCCTTTGACCTGATACTTCATTCGAGATCTGCTTTTGATATCTTAATTATGTGTCGTAACACTGTCGTTATGAATGAAATAATTATTTTTTCGATTTCAACTAACTTAGTCGAGACACCTAGTCTTTTTCATCTGTGTTTTGTAGTGAACTTTGTACAAGACAGAATTTTAAGCTTAAAATGTCGCTTAAACATTGGAACCATGTTTTTAGGGTGATCTTTGACTCTGGCATAGATGTATGGACAGATGAGCTTTCTATCAAAGACAAACAAGTGATGATCACAATAGTGCTTAATAACTCAAGCATCTTGTGATTTCTGCCTTAAAAAGAGCTTAAAAGTTGTTGCTTGTACTGTAAAGATGTGCTGTAGTTTGTGGATAATTTCAGTTCTCACCAACGATTATGACATTTCAGGTTCGATTTCAAGCCATTGCAGTGATGGCACTGGGAACTTACTTAGTAGAACTTACATATCTCTTTGCTCCGCTCCATCCAGATGTAAATGGCTGCTTGGCAACAGAGAGCGCTGGCAGAATTTTGTAGCATCATTGATGCACAATTGCCTGCATGACTCTACCTTACAGAATGGTAAGGTTTATTCTCAACTTACCATCTACATATTGTAGATTCAAAATTATATACAAAGAACTGGACTCGGTTGGCTTTTTGGACATCTCTAGTAGAGTCAAACAACTTAGACTCGGTCATGTTCATAATATTTACTATGACAGGTCTCCGGCTTATCTCAAGGAGAATTTTACAAAACATTTTCCAAGGTATAACACCCGATCCGGATCTTCCAATTTCAAAGTTCCTCACTCAAAAGGCATTGACTCTACTTTCTATATTAATGGCATAAAGGATTGGAACGGTTTACCAGAGGGCATAAAAACCATAAACTGAAAGAAAGGTTTTAAAAAAGCTGTCAAAAAAACATTTAAGAGAACGTAGCAGAGACAAATTTATCTCTGAATTTATTTATTTTTAAATTAATTAATATGCTGCTATGCCTCTTGGCCTGTCCTAAAAAATTATAAAAATTTAAATTTAACTATAAATTCTAGGACCCCAATGGAAATAAGGCCTATTCTCTGGACTTTTTGGGTGTTATCCTGGGAAGATGTTTTATACAATCTAGTCAAAACTTTAAAAAAAAACCCATTATAATAAAAAAATCAAACCATTTCCATCATGTTTTTATTCCGTCCATTCATGTCATTTATGTATATTCATCTTTCCAAATAAAGCAACAAAAAAAAAAAAGACTGTATAGACTGAGAAAAATTCAAGCTTAAACAGACTTGCCGAAGGTAAATTTACGTATGGTTGCAATGATGATAATATGAGATGATCTGGCTTACCTTCAGTTGAGTGGCAAATAACTTATCCACTAGGCCACCCACTGGCAACCACCTACTCAGCAAAACAATTTTAATAGACTGAGAAGTTACCTGATTATAATTAGGACAATAAATGACTATCGACGCATGTCAGATTAAATTATATGTGTTTTGGTTGTGTCTTATTCAATGAAACTATTCATGTTCCTAAACAGGAAATTAAGTCGATAAAAAATTGAATGTATAGCCCCCAATAAAAGTGAAGGACTCTTTTTTGTAACACACATTGGACCACACGGAGCACGTCTTTTCTTGAAAACTAGAATCGCAAGCGATGATAATATGACCGCCGGCGCTGCTGGACGCCTTTTGCTGATCAAGTGCAATCAAGTGTGACTGTGTCGATCCATAAAAGATGAATAACAATTTGTGTTTTGAGTGCAGCTTGTTTGGACCTGGCTTAAAAAAGCTCAGTCGTATAATAATAATAATAAATAGATATATATTCGTTGTTGTCCATGGTGCAGTGGGGCCTCTATTTGACGGGGGGTTTATTCGAGGGGCGTATATGTGTACATCCATTGTGCATGCCTGTGTACGGCCATCGTCAAGTGTACGCCCATCTGTAGCTCGTCTGGCATGCCCATCTGTGTGTTCACGCCAATTTGTGTGTACACACCCATCTGTGTACGCACCCATTTGCGTGGGCATGTCCACCTGAATGCCTATCTGTGTGGGCACGCCCACCTGTACACCCATCTATGTGTACGCCCACCTGTAGGCCTATGCCCATCTCTCGAGTGTATGCCCATCTGTGTTGGTACCCTCATCTGTGAGTGCATGCCTTCTTAGTGTGCACGCCCCCCTTTACACCTAGCTGGGAGTACGACCGTCTGTGTGAGTATGCCAATTTGTGTGTGCACAGCCACCTTCGTGTGCACGCCCATTGATATGGCCATCTGTGTGCGCATGCCCATATGTACAGCCATCTGCATGTATACGCCCATATCAGCACGCCCGTCAGTGTGTGTAAGCCCATCTGTGCGTGCACGCCCATCTTTGTGTGCATGCCCATTTGTATGTGCATGGCCATCTGTATGCCCATCCCAGTGTGGATGCCCATGTGTGTGTGGACGCCCATGTGTGTCTGCAGGGCCACCTGTGTGTACACACACATCTGTCAGTGCAGGCCCACCTGTACGCCTAGCTGTGTGGGTATGCCCACCTGTACACTCATCTGTGTGTACACCCATGTGTATGCCCATCTGTGTGTGTATGCCCATCGGTCAGTGTATGCCCATGGGTGTGTGTACCCCCATGGGTGTGTGTAAACCCATGGGTGTGTGTACTCCCATGGGTGAGTGTACGCCCATGGGTGTGTGTGGACCCAGGGGTGTGTAAAACCATTGGTACAGTATATATACACCTTTTGATATATATATATATGAACACCCTTTGGTATAAACTCGCCCATGTCAGTAAACTGTCATGAAAAGTAAGCCAACCGACCTGCCGCCTGACCTGTAATGTAATGTAGTGCTTTAATGCAGTGCTGTAACGTAGCGCTGTAATGCAGTGCTGTAATGCAGTGCTGTAATATAGTGCTGTAATACAGTGCTGTAATATAGTGCTGTAATACAGTGCTGTAATGCAGTGTTGTAGTGCAGTGCTTTAATGCAGAATACAGAAAGAAGTCCAATAACACGTTGCTGTAATGCAGCACAATGATTCATTGTTGTAATTATGGTGTAAAGTAATGCAGTGAGGCAGTGATGTAATGCAGTACAATAATGCAGTGTAATGCAGTGCTGTAATGCATTGCTGTAATGCAGTGCTGTAATAGAGTGATGCAAAGCATGCAGTAATGCAGTGCAGTTATGCAGTGCAGTTATGCAGTGCAGTTATGCAGTGTTGTAAGCAGTGCTGTGATGTGGTCTGTAATGCAGTGCAGTTATGCAGTGCAAAAAAGCACTGTTGAAATACAGTGCAGTAATGAAGTGTTGTGCTGCAGTGCTGTAATGCATTGCAGTAATGAGGTTCTGTGATGCAGTGCAGTAACACAGAGCTGCAATGCAGACTGCAGTGTTGTAATGCAAGGCAGTGATGCAGTTCAGTTATGTGTCCACGGGGGCATAGCCCCGTGTCCGCGGGGGCATGTCCCCGTGTCCGCGGGGGCATGTCCCCATGTCCGCGGGGCATGTTCCCGGGGGCATGTCCCCATGTCCCCCGGGCATGTCCCCAGGGGTATGTCCCCATGTCCCTGGGGGCATGTCCCCGCGGGCATGTCCCCATGTCCCCGGGGGTATGTCCCAATGGCCCCGGAGGTATGTCCCCGGGGGTATGCCCCCATGTCCCTGGGGGTATGTCCCCATGGCCCCGGGGGTATGCCCCCATGTCCCCATGTCCCCATGTCCCTGGGGGTATGTCCCAGGGGGTATGTCCCCATGTCCCCGGGGGTATGTCCCCATGTATGTCCGCGGGGGCATGCCCCCATGTCCCCGGGGGCATGTCCCCATGTCCCCGGGGGCATGTCCCCATGTCCCCGGGGGCATGTCCCCATGTCCCCGGGGGCATGTCCCCATGTCCCCGGGGGGCATGACCCCATGTCCCCTGGGGCATGTCCCCATGTCCCCTGGGGCATGTCCCCATGTCCCGGGGGTATGTCCCCATGGCCCCGGGGCATGTCCCCATGTCCCCGGGGGCATGTCCCCATGTCCGCGGGGGCATGTCCCCATGTCCGCGGGGGCATGTCCCCATGTCCGCGGGGGCATGTCCCCATGTCCGCGGGGGCATGTCCCCATGTCCGCGGGGGCATGTCCCCATGTCCGCGGGGGCATGTCCCCATGTCCGCGGGGGCATGTCCCCATTTCCGCGGGGGCATGTCCCCATGTCCGCGGGGGCATGTCCCCATGTCCCCCGGGCATGTCCCCAGGGGTATGTCCCCATGTCCCTGGGGGCATGTCCCCGCGGGCATGTCCCCGGGGGTATGTCCCAATGGCCCCGGAGGTATGTCCCCGGGGGTATGCCCCCATGTCCCTGGGGGTATGTCCCCATGGCCCCGGGGGTATGCCCCCATGTCCCCATGTCCCCATGTCCCTGGGGGTATGTCCCCGGGGGTATGTCCCCATGTCCCCGGGGGTATGTCCCCATGTATGTCCGCGGGGGCATGTCCCCATGTCCCCGGGGGCATGACCCCATGTCCCCTGGGGCATGTCCCCATGTCCCCTGGGGCATGTCCCCATGTCCCGGGGGTATGTCCCCATGTCCCCGGGGGCATGTCCCCATGTCCGCGGGGGCATGTCCCCATGTCCGCGGGGGCATGTCCCCATGTCCGCGGGGGCATGTCCCCATGTCCGCGGGGGCATGTCCCCATGTCCGCGGGGGCATGTCCCCATGTCCGCGGGGGCATGTCCCCATGTCCGCGGGGGCATGTCCCCATGTCCGCGGGGGCATGTCCCCATGTCCGGGGGGGCATGTCCCCATGTCCGCGGGGGCATGTCCCCATGTCCCCGGGGGCCATGTCCCCATGTCCCCGGGGGCCATGTCCCCATGTCCCCGGGGGCATGTCCCCATGTCCCCGGGGGCATGTCCCCGGGGGCATGTCCCCGGGGCCATGTCCCCGGAGGCATGTCCCCATGTCCCTGGGGGCATGTCTCCATGTCCCCGGGGGCATGTCCCCATGTCCCCGGGGGCATGTCCCCATGTCCCCATGTCCGGGGGGGCATGTCCCCATGTCCGCGGGGGTATGTCCCCATGTCCGCAGGGGGTTTAGTAGATATCAAATGGTTGCCCCCTTATTCTTAGTAATAATGGTCGCCCACTCTTTAGTATATATTAAATGGTCGCCCCCTTATCCTATCTATCTATCTATCTATCTATCTATCTATCTATCTATGTATATCTATCAGCATTGCTTAGTAGATATTAAATGGTTGCCCCCTTGGTTCATACATTCTTAGTAATAATGGTCGCCCCCTCCTTAGTAGATATTAAATGGTCGCCCCTTATCCTATCTATCTATCTATGTATCTATCTATCTATATCTATCATCATTGCTTAGTAGATATTAAATGGTTGCCCCCTTGGTTCATTCATGCATGTACTTTTGTTATCTTAGCACCTTAGTAGATATTAAATGGTTGCCCCCTTATTCTTAGGAGATATTAAATGGTCGCCCCCCTTATCCTTAGTAGATACCTTATCTATCTATCTATCTATCTATCTATCTATCTTCATCATTGATTGCCATCATTGATTGCCATCATTGATTGCCATCATTGATTGCCATCATTGACTGCCATCATTGACTGCCATCATTGACTGCCATCATTGACTGCCATCATTGATTACCTTTGTCTACGACTCCGCCACATAAATCCTCCGACACCCTCCGACACATGAAATCCCGCCATGTGACCGCATAAAAACAGAGATCAGCCTAAAGGCGATCAATAAGAGTTTGGCTGCTTTTGAGACATCCCCCAGCAGTCAAGCGGTCCAAGCAGGTCTAATCTGGCACAGTGCCAAAAATCACGAAAACAACATTCAGATAGCCAAAATAACAATAAGGTGGGGTGTTTCACTGAAAAATCATGAATCTCAGAAAGGTATGAAAGACCCCTTGGATCATTCTGGTTTTCAGGGGTTGAGTAAAGAATGTAAAGTTATGTTTATATAGCAACTTTCATGATTGTACATTGAGTGTAACTTGTTCTATCCATCCCCAAAAATGTGAGTTAAATGGTACAATACGGGGGTAAAAGCAAAATGACCGCGCCAGCGCTGGCGGCGGTCATAATAATGTGAGTAGTTAGTTCATTGATTTCTTGACATGATGAATTGTGCTCAAGGAGTTAACTTTAGACAAAAAATTGACAGGCACCTATCATTCTGGGGTGTTTTTACAATTAACGTAACAAAAAGCAATAAAAAAATCAAAAGTTGTAACAAAAGCAGAGTGTCATCGACATGCACAATGCTGTTATAGATGAGCCAAATTAAAAAACACAGCCGAATACTAAAATCAGACTTCATGGATCTTGACTTCACAGTGGCAGAGGGACTTTAGAAATTGAAGTTGCTCAAAGTATGTTGAGTTACATAACATTCCATAAACAATGGCTTTTGTTTTGGATTTTATGTTCAAGCAACACCTTGTGTTATCATTCACTGGTTAATTTCTATTATCTTTTGCCTAATGCCTAGTAGACTTGTTTAACAACATGCAACTGGCATTGATGACTTACAAGTATAAACAGTTATCTTTTCATTCAGTGTTATTATTACTAATCCATAACAAAAAATAATTCCCAGACATTAAAGAAAATATCTTCTCTTAAGTTCACTCTGCCTCTTGAGGGCTAATTTGCATACTTTAACACTGTGCAAGGGATCATGATCATTGTTTCAGCACTGTCAGTCTACTGTTACTAGAACATCTTCTCAGCTTATAGGTCTAGATAAAGCATATCCCAGCATTTTCCATGTCATTCCTTCTGAATCACACCTAGCCAGTGAGGTAATTTCCAAAACTTAACCATTTGACGCCTCTGCAGCCAATCACTAGCCTGTATTTCACTGTGATAAATGCCACTTTCTTTATTGTCCTCTTATCCTCTCATGATTGACTGTTTGAGCGTTTGTCTCATGGTATATAATCCGGTTATTCACCATGAATCGGGAATATGTGTTTATCACATCTCGGGCTAAAGCCCTCTGGTGATAAATCACATATTCCCTTCCAGTGGTGAATAAGTTCAGAATAACCTATACTTGCCCTGTTATCAGCACAATTCAGTGAATGAATCATGCTACTACTCGCCAGTGAGGTCACATAGAATGTCTGCCAAAGAAGAATTGACCAATCATTTCAATGAAAAGTTAAGACCTACAGTGACATCATTAATGTCAAACAGTTCAATGTAATCACATGTCTTTCTTTGGCTGTACAATAGTGAACATGTAATATAAAGAGTTTCTGAAGTAGGACAAAGAGATGCATTTATTAAATCTTTAAAGTTAGGATTTTAAAAATAAGAAATTCATTAATTGACCTTGAATCTTCGATGTACCACAATGTACAAGATATGTGTATCAGAATCAGTATTAAACGTCCAACAAGCCCGATTCATGTAAAGTAAAGTTGCTTGGGGGATCCTGATGTTTTGACTGGCGCAGTGCTGGGCCTGCTTGTCCAAAGGACGTGAGAGCATGTGTGAGAAAGGCAAGTGAAAACAGGGGAAAATACTTTACAGTACTAAGTTTTAGAAGTGGAAATTTACTGTGCATGTACATGTATGTTTTAATAGACTAATAGTGAAATATGAAAATGTATTGTATTCTAATAATAATCATGGACTTCATTAATCTGTGCTAAATCAGAGAGTTTACATACTAGCTAAGTCCTTAATAATTCATATGTTCTAGGACATAAATCATCGGATGTGCCATGACCTTGTGGATAAGGTGCTGGCCTGGTGACTGAGACGTTGCAGGTTCGACTCCCAACCATGGCATGGAGGAACTGAACAGATCCTCCATAACCCTTTGCTTCACTTTACTTCACCCAGGGGTAAATGGCTATAGGCAGTGATGTCAATTGTAGAGTGACTTAGCATTGCATGCGCTGGAAACGGCTGCATGGCTGTGTACTCCCTGGGGAGTTGAGAAAGGCTCATGCTTGACCAGGCCTGCTAAGGGTGTAAAATTTTGTCTGTTGAGAGTGGCTTTGTCAGTATGATGGACTATTAAATACATTTACATTTATGTCACTACTGGTCCTATCTATTAATTTTAAACGAGTGGTAAATTTTTTTATTTGGGAGACATAATTAGTTACGTGACTCACTGTTGAGTGGTATGACTCATTCACAGAGCTGTGTTGATAATATGGCAAGTATATTGGATATGAGTAATCAGATATAACATGGCTAGCACATGTGACTGCCAATGTTAAAAAGTTGTACTGTATATCTTGAGAACAACACAGTGACATCCATCCTTAGAAGTTAAGCAGCCGCTTAGGGGAGTTATTCATTTCATTCATTGGTGACTCCTGGTGCCTCCCAACTCAACTTAAGCCTCCTATGAAGTCTCTTGTATTCCTAAATCAGCCAAGATTGATGGCATTTTTAAAGGAAGAATAACAATGAAACCAGAAGTGTGTAATTTTATTGGGATACTTCTCGATAGCCGGTTGCTGTTTGTGGTATTTGATCAAAAACGTTTTTACAAAAGCCGAGTCATGCGCCACAGGTGCGCGCCTCCTAATTTACCCAGGAATGCACTTTTACAGAATGTTTTTAGCTTTTTATCTATTTTCTCTTTTACAGCTTTATAGTTTTTTCTTTTTTTTCTCTGAGAACAAACAACCCCGGTCTCACAGCCAGGAAAACACACCTATCTGATTTCGTGTGATTAATATGTGAACTTGCGAAGAAACTGGAAATATGGTGAATGAATGCAAGCATCATGCAGCCTGCTGCAGTTCATGAATGGCAAGATCTACTCCACATTTGGCTGTTGATTAATGATTACAGCCAGGGAAGGCTGATTGATTGCAATTTGCTGTTTGATGACACTTTGTCACTACAGGTCTTACCTTTTACATTTCTCATGGGAGACACTTGACCTCATTGGTCAGTTGCATGACTCTTTCTCTGACCTGCATTGATAATCTGGCAAGTATATATGACCTCACTTTTAAAATACTCATTACTGGCTATAAGTCATCAAGTAAACTTGCTAAAATATAGTGTAAGTCTACAGGTGATATTGCCTCAAAAGGAGCATTTGGTGCATTTCTGTAAACAGCATCTCTGTTGGAAATGACATGGAGCAATGATCTTCTTGACCACCAATCAACATTTTTGGGGAAACAAGAACTTTCCTGGGTGTGCTGCACTATCCATAGACATGATTATTTGCACCAAGAATCTTTGAAGTAAGGTGGTAACTTTTTTCTCATAATTGGTAACTTTTTTCTCATAATTGGCCAATAAGACAAACCAGCAAGAAGAACAGGAGTCCGGAGGAGTCTTCTAGCAGACAGGGGTTCATGTTTCGGTGTTTTGCATGAGTAAAGAGCCTGTTGAATTAGCTCAATTTAATGTGTTTGCTTAAAACAGCAGCCAGGTCCTTACATTCGAGGTTGGCAAATAGAGTAATCATATCTTATCAGCAATAAAGTGATGCCTCACTTTCTCTCTGACTTTCTCTCTGACTTTCTTGAGTTTTTCTTATCCTAAAGTGCAAGTCTCAGGCACGTCTGGAGTCAAAAGTAAAAGTTGAAAAGTTTTGAAACTTCGACCTTTGAAGAACGTCTTAGGTATTATTGTGCATTTCTTGACAAAAGGTGGGGAGTCAGAAGTTCTGATGTTGTATGACATCATTAAGTGACTGAATGACCCTCCAGGAATACAGTGCCTCCAAAACATATGGCATAATATGAATCAAAAGTTAGTTCAAGGGCTACCCAATTGATGCTTTTAAAAGTTTTTTTAAGGTACTTTTGATCAAAAGGTTTGTTGACATAACCATATTGTGTGCGGACGTCATTTCAAGCAAGAGAGTCAAATGTGCCCTATTATCACCCGATCAATATATTCACTCTTGTGGTGGAGGGTGCTGGTGATGTCTTTTATTTCTTGTGGTGTCTGACTCCCTCCTGTCTGTCATGTAAGTGACTTGACTATCTTGTGACTCTTCAGTCGACTGACTCGACTCGTTTTGTCTGCGTTTACTGTATTCCCGTGGTGATGAGCGAACAGTGTAAGAGTTTGTGATTGATGAATGGGACTTCATGTATTTATGCACTAATATGGGGTAATTGGGACGCCAAACATGAGAATGAAGCGAATGATGGTTTAGATAGCCAGTGTATAGTTATATATGTCATGACCAAAATCTTTCTGTTGGTTGTCCATATATCAATCAGTTATCCACAACCCTCCACTCCTACTCTCTACTGCCCACACTCCCTTTCTGTCTGTGCGTCTTCTCATTGTCCACAAATAAGAGCCCTTGGTTGGCCAACATCTCCCGTTGTCTACGACCATCTGATTTCTTATGAATGTAGGCTCGGATAGCCACACGTCTCAATGAGGTCCTAATGGATGTATTGAAAGGGTGCAACTTGTGGAGCATGAGTGCTAACTGCCTTATTCAATGCTCATTCGCTCCTCATTCATTTGCTAACAATACAGAATCATATCTATGTATGTGTACATTACACTGCTAGTGGTACTTATGGTGTGTATACTCAGCAAGTGGGTACTAGACATCAGACGACAGAAGGAAAAACAGAGGGGGGAAAGTCAGGAAAATGCTGATCATGTCTACAATTGCATATATATTTTACTCCTTGCTTTCTTTGTCAAGCTTGAAAATTAATTTGGTTTTGGTCTTTTGGAGTTCAAATTAAAGCTCTGGCTGGGTCAAGACTTGACATCTGGACAGCAGTTTCAACCATCCTTTGCTTCATTGTTGTGTCCCCCTATCCTAATTAGCCTACCAAATATATTTATAACTGAGTGCAGGAAGTGAAGCCCCAATCATCCATCCATCCATTAAATAATTCATTGAAGCCTTTGTGGTTGGGGTCCATCAGTGGGTTGCTATAATATAAATGTGAATCATACTTCTGATCTCTTCATAGAAAATTAGAAATATGGCAAAAGAAAAAAAGAAAAGAAGTAGAAGAAAAAACCACTTTCATCTCCTTAGAAGGCACTTAAGCACCAGACCAGCATTTATAAGCTTGAAGTCTCATAAATGGGAGAATTAAGACAATCAAGACTTCTGAAGTTTTTGCTTTGTCTTGTTCTTAGCCAATTACATGAGAGATATAGATCTAATCCACTTCTGGGAGTTAGCATAAGGACAGGCTTTGAATTTGGCATTTTATAAGTAATTGCTTCTGAATTTGATGAGGTTATCTTCCTTTTAGATATTTGAAATAAATGTATGGAAGTTTTTATTTGTGATAAACACATTGAAATTCACAGATAGATAGCTGGATAGAATGAAAGAAGCATAGAGTAGCGCGGGGCATGCAGCCCCCCTTAACTTCGAGGAGCGATTTGACCTACTTTTTGTAGTAGATTATTTGAATGCTTATGCTGTCAGGAAGGGATCACTTAACTCTACTTATAACTAGTGAAACGAATGTCTACCAATTGTAATAAAGGAGTTACGACCCTTTTTGTAAAAAAATTAAAACGGCCTTCTTACCCCACCCATCGGGCAAGAAGCCCCCCTACTATAATCCTATGGAAATTTTTTTTGCGAGCGCATTCAGCTTGAAAGTTATTTCTTGGGGTTCTTCTATCATTTTTCAGGCATTCTATTCACTTTTTCTGAATTTCAGAATTTTTCTGTTCATACATTTATTTTTTAATATTTTTTGCCCTTTTTCAATTTCGGCCAAAATTTTTTCTATTTTGATTAGCTATTCTATCAAGATTTAAGGTAAAGTACACATTATTAAATTGTTCCTGAAGCAGCTTCGAGGCCTCAGTGAAGGGGGCCCCATGCCCCATACCATGTCGGGCCTCTCGCCCCAATCCCACATATTTTAATTTGACCTCTATATTTTGAGCTAAAATGCAAAAAACAAGACCCAAATCATATTTATGTGATGGTCATAAAGTGAAGCAATGCAGATATCCATTATACTATTAAAAATTTCCAAAGTTATTTCTGACAACCACTTTCAAAGAATTAATCAAAGTTACAAAAACCATGCACCTTTTTTTGTTTCTTTAATTACGACTATGCTTTGGTGCTGAATGCCATGAAAATTTGTGACGTCACCTTAAGAGCCTCTTGCTTCAATCCTATCAATAAGAAAAAGCACCAAAAATGTAGGTTTAGAAATAACCCTGGGGGGGCTTCTCACCTAACCCGGGCTTCTTGCCCCGACCCACTCTAGATCAATAAAGGCTATAACAAAGTGTTATAAAGTCTACCGATAATTTACTGTTTATTACTCTCTGATTTCTGCAGTTATACGTTATTCGAAAATAGAAAAAGGTCACTACGTTTCAGAAAAAACAACCCCAAACATTAAAGTTCTGAAAATCTTTACCACACCCGCAGACCGAATATCCCAAGATGGATATCATAGAAGAAAAATCTGCCCATTAATCGACTATTCCACGAAGCCATTTCATCTGAATTAATGCTTAATTTCCTTTCAATAAATGGAAGTGTGTTATGCTAATTGAGTATTTGGTAACAGTTCCATAACTTGTGGCAACTGCTTGTGACAAAGTTTCTCATGCCATAGTGTCTAATAGCAAAAAAATGATTTTCAATAGATAGGGTGTACAGGCAAATAAGTATGGTCCAATGTCAAGGAGGCGACAATTTGACTTCGGAGACTCTGTTCCTGTCCTGCTCTACCATTTTTATAGAGCGCCCTTTTGTGTAGTAGAAAAATGTGCAAATCCAAAAAGTGTCCAATAGGGTCTTACCATGGACCATGGTCTATGAGAAACTATTTGGACACTTTATGGATTTTTTTCTGTTTTTCAAAGTAAGATGCTTCCAATGGAATAGTACCCACGGAAAATGATTCAAATAAATAGTTGTTACTAAGTATGACAAAGTTTCCTACATAGCACGTTGGAACTTTTAGAAAAGTACTGTTGCAGTCTGGTGAAAATTAGAACTGCATGCTTCTGCCACCTGGCACAAAAGTTAGTTGTGTATGGTTTAGCATTGCAGCTCCAATGACATAGTTCCAATTTCATGGCACATTCACAGAGTTTCTATTCAACATTGAGGTATTGAAGCAGAGTAAGACTCGGCAATCACAATCTTCTCTAAGGAAGTACTACTGAGACACGGCCATCAGCATACTCAGAAACAGCCCTGGTTTCTTCCAGTCAAAATTTTGTGAGTTCCCAACACTCAGTTTATGCGGATTGCTGGCGGGAGCTCGCTGAATTTCACACTAGCCACTAGGTGGCAACACATGAAAGCATAAGTTTCTGCCAAGGATGGAAAAAGCAGTGGCAATGAAACAGCAGTCCACTTGTAGACAGGTACTGTTATATATTTCACAACGGAGCTCTTGCTTCTTGGACTCTCAGATGAAAAAATCTATTCCCAAGTTGCCACTTTGTTACTTTGATTGAAAGTTCACTTATAACACATCTGCAGGTTTGTGAGATATGGATTAAAAATCTACCGTATTTCCTCGTTTAGAAGCCCGGGCGTTTATTGTTTTAAAGTGGATCATTACCCCGGCGTTTATACGAGACAGGCGTCTATTCGAGACCGGCGTTTAATGTTTTAAACAAGATAGCAATCAAGTAACATCTGGGTCTGCAAGGGTCTGCTTTACTACGCACGCAAGTAAAGCTTGCGTGGAAACACCTGGGCAGCATGCAAGGCAGTCAATTAGGGCTTATACAGTGGCTGACCCGGCGTGTATTTGAGACAGGCATCTAATATTTTACCGTGGGGTATAACCCCGGCCTCTAAACGAGACAGGCTTCTATTTGAGACCAGGCTTGTAATCGAGGAAATACGGTAGTCTCTTTTGACTTCAGACTCCATGCCTGCGTCTGCCCATCCACCGCATCCAAAAGGAGAATGATGCTTTCCAGTCGTTGGCCAATTACAAGTTGTGACTCCATAACTAGAGAGTTCTGATTAGATCCATAGGAAATTGTCTCCACATTTCTGGAGATGGCCAAAGTTATAGGAGGAGGGCCCAAATTTACACGCTGCATTTCCTTTCTTATATTTATGAGGCATTTGGTAATATTGCCAGTCCCCATTTGAACATTGCAATGACTATTGCATGGACAGACATGTTGTCTAATAAGGGAACTTCATTCTCTACACTGAAAAATCACTTTGGTTATTTTAAGAAAATTGGAATTTAAAGTAATTTGATTTTTACCAATCACAATAAGCTTCAATTGTGGTTTGGTTTTGACTTATAAAAACACACAAAAAGGTTCCCTTACATGAATTATTGTTGTTTTAGAATTTTATTTTGCAAAAACAGACCACAGCAATTCTGGCAAAATTTGGTCACTTTCACACAAATTCTTAAATTAAAGTGATGATTATTCGGTCAGGCTGTGATTTGGTTTGAGCCACGGGATTTAATTTTTGTAGCTAAGTGTGATTGGAGCTTATTGGTGAAATAGATAAAAATCAAATTACTTTAAAAGAAAGTTGTTCTTGCAGCATCTTGCAGTCAATATTTCTTAGCATGCACTGAAAGACATCTGTATAGAGGACTTCTAATTCCAATTTAACAGCAGCACCATAGGGACCTTTGGATTCCCCATTTGACATCCAAATCTCTGACAACATGCATGAAAATGCAAAGTACATGCCAAGGCCTGTCAATTTACATTCATGTAGAAATCGACAGCTTGACAATGGCAAGATAATTCATGATATTGCCCCAAACAGTGATCAATTAGTCGGATATTGCCCTTAATAGTGACCAATTAGTAATGCCCCTCTTGTCACAGGGTTTATGTGATGCAAATGTGTGGTCCCTCTGACCACTCCTCCAAATATTTCTAATTCATTGATCAATTAGTTTCGTCTTGTGACATCACAGAGGAAATGATCAATTTGTTGTTGTCATAGAGACCATTTAAAACCACAGAGGGTAAAACTAGCCCCTCCCACCCCACCCTCCCCTGCTGTCCAATTCAGGGGATTCCCCAAGAGATGACCTTGAGCCTGACCCATGGGGTCACTGTGTACTGCCCTGAGGTCAGCAAGTGCTGAGAAATGCCCTTTTGCTGAAATTATGAGCAGTGTTTCTGCAACAGTGATTGACAATGATATTTGCATTTTTTCCAATTCTCAAATTTGAATTGATTCTGGATTATTTTACATTGAGTACTTCGTTATGGGGTACCATGCACTCACCAGTGAGGTCACAGTGTCTCCCAATGCCAAATTGACCACTCATTTCTATGTAAAAGATAGGACCTGCAGTGACATCATTGATGTCCTCAAACAGCCTCATGTAATAAATTTAGATTTTTTTCCCTGCTTGTAAATCCAAAATTGAGTTACAAGTTCTGTAATTGTGCAAACAGTTATTTGAAGATATTTCCAAGTTGCTGAAGCCAACGAGAATCTTTATCAAGATTGTGGTTTTGTCTCGATGACTGATAACAGTAAAGAAACCTCGATCCCTTCTATAATATATTACAAAGTTCTGCAATGCAAGTTTAGATTTTTTGGGGGTCTTCATTTTTTGTCTGAGAGATTGATAGTGATGATTGATGCGTTGCCATGGCAACAGAATGTATCTTCTTTGATGCTTCCTGAGATTTCCGTCTCTTGATCTCGTCCTTTCACCCTCGTTCTGACTTCTTCTGACTTCTGGCCCCCTGATTGAAATCTTTCCACAACTTTCTGGCCCAAAACAAAGTTATGTTGATAGCAGCAGAAAGAAACTCATACATCACAGAATTCTGGGCTCATATTGATGTTTTTTGGTGTCATATTATTGTAGAAATTTACAACTATGGTTTGAGTAAAATATTGTGCAGAATATATCCTGACTTATTTAATTGTTTTTAATGTTGAGTCAATAGATCAATAGGTAGATACATTGTAGATAGATGGACAGACAGATTGCTTGATCGATAGATAGAGAGATAGACATGGCAGTAAGTGTAGCCATAGGCCCATTCTATACTCACATGCAATGGTTGATTGATGAGATGGGAGAGAAAAACAGAATTTTCAATATCTTACACATATGCCCCATGCAAAAGATCTTTCACTTGCCCACCACAGACAGGGAGATGCTCTCCGAGTGACATCCAGCCAGGACTTTGCTCTTGAAGGTCGTCTGAGAACATTTCGGAGTCACTGTCAAGGGTTTGAACCGATGTCGGCAACGATCTTCAGTGGAGCAGGACCTACAACACCCAGATGATAGAGCTAGAAGATACAATGAGATCTATTGATAGATTGATTCAACATTCGCTTCTGCAATTAACAATGCTGCATGTGAACCATGGCCAAGTTGACTGAGACAGAAGTTATGCCAAACAGTCTCAAAGAGATGTATCATTTTGATGCTACATATACATAAATGAAAAGGTTGGGCTGGGCTTGAGGTGTTCAAATAACAGAAACAAAAACTGTTTAAAATGTAGAAGGCGTCTAAAAGACTGGTTATAGATGACAGTGCTTCTTTGTGTGAAATCCTGAGGCCTAAAAACACACGTCTGGCCATTCTTGTGCCATTAGGAATACATTGGAGGGTGATAGCAATCTTATTGCTTCTTGCATTCCGATCTTTTCTATTTAGAACTATTTTTGTCTTCTTTTGTGCAAGTTTTGTCAACTTTATGTCTGTTTTTGCCAAAGCATTGTGAATCGGGACCTCTTGATCTTTTTAGCGAATTTCAATTAAGATGACCCCGGTGATTGTTGTTGCAGAGTGTTCTGAAGAGCATGGTTTATTTCACTTGATTTAACTTAAAGGAATACATCTTTAGAAGCTGATACAGAAAAAACTTCTTATTGTGACCACTCTTGGTATGGTGGAGTTGCCTCTCCTGGACTACCTCACTTTGGAGGCTTGGTGTTTCAAACTTGTATTTCTATGGGAAATGAAAAGTTTGTTGAACAGGTAAAGTGTATTGCGCTATGATTATTTGTTTGTATCTGTGGACAACAATTACTACCCTTTCCTAACAGCTGAAAATTAATTTTTCCTGAATGGGGCATGCCTTCTCATCTTTAAGATTTGAAACATGGGCTGTTTGTGACTGATGTGTATAAATTTTACAGATCTGTGTATTTCTGTAGTTCTTGTCATATCTGTTTATCTGAAAATTGAATTTAGCTTGTAAAACTCCGTCCGATTTACTATTGTATACGAACGCTGGATAATTTCTTACTTTGAAGAAATTGAAGTGTAGTGAATGAACTTCAATGAAGGCCTTTTCAGAGTCAAAATCCACTCAGTCAAATGCCTTTTACTAGTCTAGTGCTCTAACAATCTGTTGACTTATGTTGTGAAAGATACTGAAAGATCGGATACAATGTTTAGTCACAATGTTTATTCAAGACTTCCTAATAGTAAAATGGTGTTTAGGAGGGCAGGACCAGAAAGCAACAATCCCACACAAAGGAAGGGGCGGGTCAAGGAGACAGTTGAAGAATACCATGAACTGAGCTCCACTATTCTGCAATTAAATCCACAATTTAAGTCACTTTTAAGATTGCCTGGCTGCAAATCAACACTAAACAGGAATGAGACATGCATATTAATGAACCATGCTTAAGAGGGCCAATTTTATTACAGAGAAACTTATTATGAAAAAATATCATTTTAAAATCTTTTAAAGTTCATTATATTTAATTCCCCAGACATAGCATTGTTTACTTTTCAATGGTTATTGACATTTTTATTCAGCCTTTCTTTACATAAGTGGGATCAGATATTCATAACTTAATTATCATCTCGATTGACTTACTCACTCCTCAAATACCTAAGCAAATATATTCATAACTGGCTGTCAATCATTTTAATTGGCAGGTTCAGTTTAAGCTTTAAGATTTTTTCTCAGATAAAAAATCTGAATAAATTTCCTAATTATTTTGAAAGGTAAAAAATGCTAGCCAAGCCATACTGATTTTTCTCCCGTAATTTCTAACAAATAAAATGCCAAACTTGATTGAAACAGAACGACATGTTTTGCACAATTGAAGTGACACAGTGTCTTAATTATTATGAATTCATCAGTTCCCAGATGCCCATGTTTGAGTGGCTGAAATTGTTGGACCTCTCACAAGATGTCCTCATTGTGTCCTCACTGTGTTCTGACTGGTGTCCTCACTAGACCAACACAAATCGACCTGTTGCATTATGTCCTATTGTCCTCTTAGGTCATATTATTGAGCAGGGCTATCATATTGCTGTGTGGTCTGATCAAATGTCATCAAATGTCATCAAATGTCATCAAATGTCATGTTGTGATCAACTCCTCATTATCATATTATTATGCTGTTTGACTGTATGTTAGGGGCTGGCATCTAGATGTCATGCCAGTATCATATTCTGTGACTTCCATTGAGATATTCAGATGAGTCGACATATCAAGATGACATGATCAGGAAACTTTCATCTATGACATTGAATGAACCAGATGCCACTGATGACATGACCTTTCCCAAAGTCACATGATTCCTTGACCTCTCACTGCTCTAGGGCATCCAGAGGTCAAATTCAAGGTCAAATTTGGACACCAAGGTCATGCTAATCCGGTCTCTTGTCGGCATGACTACCTCGTCACATTGCGTGCAAATATTAGGTACAATGTCAAAATGTTCTTAAATTGGAATTCTACAATATTGGAATCCTAAAATTCTATCTGACCTTACCGAGGTCATGAATGCTCATTGCATGTGCCTCATGTGTGTGGTATTGTATTCCAGAGTGTTGTATCGGCCTTTAAGGACCACCGTGTATAGGCCTGCACAATAGTTGATGAAAATAGCTCTCCGTGTGCAAAAAATGTATTGTATAAACCCATAATGCATTGTCTTGAATATGATTGTCTTCGAAATTTCAAAAGGTTCGATACAGGATGAAGCATTCCGATGCAAGAGTCTGAACAGTGCCGGCTGAGTGCCGCATGTGGTATTTCCACTGAACCATTCAACCCAAGAAATCGGTTGAGATAAATTAGTGATAAGAACTATATTATCTCTTCTGAAACTTAAAAGCTTTGAAGGGCCAAGGTGTTCGATATACGATAAAAAAAAATCCAGAAAACCAACACTCTCTCTTCCGTTTCTTGTTAGGCGATATTCTGATAATTTGGTTGTGGCAGTTCTGAAAACAAAACCTGCACTGACCCAGACAGTCCTTCCAATTTTATAATTTTTAAAAAGGGACTGAAAATGGTTGAACCTTACACCAAATTGTCATCCACTGCCCAGCACCACTCACTGCATGCTATCACACACTCCCAAATGTCCCTCACATTTTTCTTTGCTCTGCAGTGTCCATGTCTTGTTGGTTTTGATTGTTTTCTCTCTGCCCTGTCTTGTTGAATTACATGACAGTCACACAACAGGTCAAGACCAAAATACTGACCATCTAGTGCTGGACAATGTCATACAGTGAGCACTGTGTTAGATCACTCAGCAAGTGGTGCACCTTTTCGAAAAAAGTTCCGGATTCCAGACGGCGTTGGGAATATGTTTATGCAATATGGTGACACGTTTTGATCATCAGAATCATTGGAAATAAAATATTGTGAATATTTTTTGAAATGGCTTTGCCACATCATAGGCATTCATTTATTTATCTAATGATTTTTAATCAAAGACATGCAATGCAAGATTTAAAAAAAACAAAAAACGGCGTTGCACCGCAAGTCCGTGTGTCGCAAAATACAGTGAAATTCATTTGAATGAAGAGACAGTCACTTCCTTCTATACCTTTATATATTAGGCCTATAGTCATGTATTTTATTGGTCAGAAGCCAGCTACTGACTAACTTGTGAGGTCAATAACATCAGCACGACACCCCAAGAAGTGATTGAATATTATTTTCACTTTTGTGTTTAACCTGCCTGAAGTGCATGCCACTAGCAGGTAAATATGGGAATAGCTCCTCTGAGGTATTTCACCAAATCTATGATGCAACTTCATAGGCAAATAGAGAAATATTGATCTTACGTGTTGGACTTCCACTGAAATCTATTTAATGTATAACTTGATGTGGGTAATATGGTTATTCTAGTCACAAGGATATTTATAGAACATGTATTAGGAGAAGTTAGTGCTGATGTCGATAGAAGGGATTTTGTCATATCGATGTCACAGTCATTTAATAGATTGTAGTATTGTTGCCTCGATCATGATTGCGCCAAACCCGCTGTTTGATTAGGCCTTATTTTAGAAACGATAATGACACAACGGCTGGCTTCCAATGATCAGAATTCAAAAAATTCAGATTAAAATTTTCTACTGGACTGCATGTTGCATTGTTGGCTCAGTTTCCCCACAGCAAAACCTGTTGGACCAAAGAGACAAATTTCTCTGGTTAGAGAGTAAGAGCTACAGTAGAGAGTAGGAGCTAGGGTAATGCTTGAACAATTGGGATCTTACTGTCATGTATGCAGGAAGGGACAATTACATTGGTACCATGACCAATCCACCACAGGACCAACAGTGCAACCTTTTTTTCAACCAAAAGTATTCTGAAAGTGGTTGAAGTTTGCCACAACAAGCCTCGAAAGTTTTAAGAGTCAAATCCAGGCAAGCCTCCCTTCATTGATACCAAGAGCATTTGCAATAAAGAGTGTTCACTGTATCAACTTAAATGTATTCCTTTAAGTTAAATCAAGTGAAATAAACCATGCTCTTCAGAACAGTCAACAACAACAATCACCAGGGTCATCTTAATTGAAATTCGCTAAAAAGATCAAGAGGTCCCGATTCACAATGCTTTGGCAAAAACAGACATAAAGTTGACAAAACTTGCACAAAAGAAGACAAAAATAGTTCTAAATAGAAAAGATCGGAATGCAAGAAGCAATAAGATTGCTATCACTCTTCAATGTATTCCTAATGGCACAAGAATGGCCAGACTCATGTTTTTAGGCCTCAGGATTCTGCACAAAGAAGCACTGTCATCTATAACCAGTCTTTTAGACGCCTTCTACATTTCAAAACAGTTTTTGTTTCTGTTATTTGAACACCTCAAGCCCAGCCCAACCTTTTCATTTATGTATGTTCATCAAAATGATACATCTCTTTGAGACTGTATATGACGTCAGTCTCTGTCCATATTACATAGTTATGGCCAGGAGCCCCATAATATCTTATTATAGAAGCAACTGCTGAATCCATGAATCAATCAATCAGTCTATATATCTCAGCTGGGTGGTTATGGGTCAGTCCTGCTCCACTGAAGGTTGTTGCCTGCATGGGTTGAGACCCTGCATGGATGGTGAGTGTACGACACCACATGTTTCCAGCGGACCTTCAAGAGCAAAAACACCAATTGCATGTTGTTCAGATGCGATGTTAAGTTGGCGGCCACAAGTTTGTTTCAGTGCCCATCTATCTATCTATCTATCTATCTATCTATCTATCTATCTATCTATCTATCTATCTATCTATCTATCTATCTATCTATCTATCTATCTATCTTATTTTATCTTTCTGTAACGAATAACATGATCCCAGGTGCCTGAAGTCTAAGAAAGTTACAATATAGCTATTTCCAGGCTACTATAACCTCAATCCTCACAGGGCAGAGATTGGCAGGTTATTTTGAAAACATCGCAAAGAACAAGCAGCAGCCATCGGGTAGTAAGTGCAACCATTAGCCACAGACCAGTAAGTGTAAACTGCACAGTATCTAAGAAGGCAAAACATATAAATCCCCAGAGGGTGCTAGTTGTCAGGATTATAAAATGCACCGGGGCGGGGGGGGGGGGGGGTTCTATCTTTCAAAAACTTCTATCTTGAATGACTTTAAATGTTGTCTATAAATATTTTTTGCATTAAAAACTTTGATATCATGGTTGCTGAATGGAATTTTACTAACAATTTGTATAATATATTATGCTGTACATGCACCATTGACTCGATTTGTCTTTGGTTGTCACGCCATAATATCTATTCAAAGTACACTATTGTCAGATTGTTAATATAAGCCTATGTTTTGATCATATGGCTTAGGAGGTTTTTTTTCTTGAATGAATATACGGTATTGTTGGTTGTATAAGTCAGTTTTGCTCTTACGTCTATAGTTTAAATTGGGAGACCGTCACGCGTTGTCACAGATTGTATTCGATGGAACTTTCTCCCCGTCACTTGACTTACATCAGCTGCAGCCTCAGCATCAGAACGAGGCAGCACCAGAACGAGGCAAAGGAGGCAGGTGAGAAGGTGTTAGCAGCTACTACAAGGTGTTGAGGGACAGGTAGGGCTAAGAGTAGCCTGGGGTTATACACTCTGTAGATCTGTGTAGAATTGTACAACAGAAGAGGAGCGAGACAGGACAGGACAGGCCGCATTGGTTCTCTGTAGACCGTAGAGTGCATGTATGTTGTGGATTCTGGTTCTTTTCCTTAAAAATACTCTCACATTTTATGATATGTGTGTATTAATGGTGGTTTTAGTGCTGCTTTCTTGAATCTTCATGTATCCGTTTGACTGGTCCATCGACTAATCGAAGAGAGACAGTTCTGTTATTTTTGCGACTGTTGCACTCAATCCAGAATTTGAATTCTGGACAAAAGAACCAGCAATCAATTTTCCACAAGATAGCAGAATGATTTCGGCTTATAGTTCTGGCACCTGGGTTAGATTTTGACTCAGGCAACCCATAATTTTATGTAAGATAGAAGTTTCACTTTGGGTCAAGTGTGCACCATGTCTTATTAATATTACATGTATCCTTGTCTGTCCTGGAAGACCTTATTGGTGGAAAAATACAGGATATAGGCCTACACTACAGTCATGCCGATTGTCTTTCCCATCATTTATCTTGAAACCTCATTGAGGTAACCTGAATACCCCCTACTACCCTGCAGTGCATAATATAAATCATAAATGACTGCAAGTGACTAGAAGTGCAGCATAGTGCCTTCACAGCATTGCATAGTGCTCTCTTTATCAGCCCATTTGTCCTTCACACTTCCCCTGCTTTCCCCAACATGTTCTGGGCTTGGGGTTCTTAGATGGATTGATGCCCCTGGCAGGTGTTAACACAATTGCATCAATTACTTCCCCCAGTTCTTCCACTTCCCTTTTTTGTTTCTTTCTGTTCTGGGGTGTTGACAACCTTCCACCTCCCCCCTTTCAAAACCCTCCCACCCTCAGCCCTCAAAATGATCACACCTCTGCCACCATTTGTCTGAGCTTTGAAGGATCAAAACAGAACACTGTAAAAATGCTGTAATTTGTGAATTTATACAAGCCCTACAGGAAACAACCACAAATATTATATGCATGTGCCGATGCGAGATGATACCTTTCACAGAGTCATTCTCGTAAGTGAGAGTCCTCATTGAAAAAACGTTAACCCGTCATATTGGTAGAATTTCAAAGGTATTTTTTTTCAAACTAACCAAACTCAATACGGCAAAAGGTTGGCTTGGTTTCTCATAACTGTTTCTTGATGGAAAACTGTAATTATTTAATTACTTTACTTCTACTTGATGCTTGTTTGTGAAGTAGGAACACACCGAATGCCGAATGGATAACAAATTTTCTTGGAATTAACCTCTGTAAGATTTTTACAAATTTATGAGTTCTAAAATTTTGTTGCAAATTTTAACAGTGAAGCTTTCAACAGCAATCCAGCATTCATGGATGGCTCTTCAGTGTTGGAGGTGAAAAAACGACAGACCAGAAGTGGAACTTTCTTCTGCAGGAGGCAAAAAGCTGTGGATTATCATGAGCACGTGCACCATGGCCTGCAAATTTTCAAAACATTAAACAAGAAAATAAACCAAAACATACAAAAACCGACAAAAACGGCCTTTTATAAGTCTTTTAAACTCTTGAATCCATTACAGACATATTGCCAGGGGGTGACCTGGGAGGGCTTGGATTTTTTTCACTTTTATTACCTGACAAAAGGAAAGTAGGTGTTGAGTAGCAATCCATTTTGAAAGTGACAAAATGACTTGAGGAATTCAGTAGTTATTCTAGTAGACAATAAATAAATTGACAGCAATTCAAGACAATATAAAGGATAAAAAAACTAGTTTAAAAAAACAAGTATTGAAGGAAATCTTCTTAGAATAATAACATGAGACAATGTGGAAGTTTTAATGACTTATCCTGAGAGTAGGAGTTGATCACCACAGGCTTCCATTGTGGACACACCCAAGGGGCCTGTGCAATATGTCATGTCTTGGGGGACGTCCCCAACGTTACAAAAGACTCTCTGTTTCACGTCTTACGTTGTGTGTGACGTTGCCTGTGACTCTCTTTACCTACTCAGCATGCCGCTCAAATGGTGTCCAAAGTTGTCGCAAAGTTGTCTCGAAAGACGCTTCAAAAAGTTGTCTTGATCTTTCAAAGGGACTCCTAAGACTGTGGAGATCAACCTGAGAACCCTGGAGACACTTGGAGATCCTTGAATACCCCAGAGATCCCTGGTAATCCTCTGGAGATTCTTGGTGATCCCTGGAGATTCTGGGCAGATCTTCTCGGAGACTTTAACAGATGCCGCCCCGTGCGTCACAATGATCGGTGTGTGTCCCAGTAAATCTGTGTATAACCAGGGACTTAGATAATGTCCTGTCTGACTAAACAGCCATGAGCCTTATTCTAACACTGGGGCCTGTTAAGAAGGACAAAGCACCAATAACTTAACCCTCCCTCCCAACTTGTCAGCCTTCCATCAAGGTGTGACTGCCATCTTGGATGTCTCCTCACACCATCGAAGGGCTTAGGCAGATCACCAAGGAATTCACCACAGCACTCAGACTTAAAGGGGAATTTTGACACAAGTGCCAAACATGACATGTAGCCTCAAAAGGTTAACTGGTTGTAACTTCTGAATGGATTAGGTTGACAGTTGCTAAACGACCAAACAGTGCTAAAGACTAAAGACTTAAAAAATGTTAGATATTATAAACTTTCAGCAATCAGTAAGTTTTTGACGGATAAAACTTAAATAACCGATGTGCAACTCGACCATCTTTCATGTGTGCATTTGCAGAATAAACAGGGGTGTAGATTTTCCATTTTTATAAGGGAGGATGATTTCGGCATAAGCGAACTACGCTTTACGCCCAACGGGCCGAAAATTGCGCGGCAGAGAATTTCCGGGCAGCCTGAGGGTCAAGAAGCCAAAATATTTTAGATTATTTGAGGGTATAAATTCTGGGCAACCTGAAGGATGTATTTTCTCTCAGCATCCAACAAGTATTATGGCGAAAACAACTAAATATACCTAATAATTCTCAAGACCAAATAGTAATGATATGATCATCCCCCCCAGGCTCATCCTATGGGGGGTGCATCCCCCCATCCCCCCCGGGATCTACGCCCCTGAGAATAAATGATAACCGACTTGGAACTTATAACTGCACTCGCCATCAAATTTAGCGTCGTGGGTGAACTAGAATGAGTGCTTCTCAATTAGGCGGCAGAATGGATCATTCAAGGCATACGCACCTTGGACTTGGGTGGTATATTGATGTGAAAAAGTGACAGTTATTGCCTGGCTAGAAAAATGTTCCTTTTTGTTGAGAAAATATTTGCCCTTATCTTGATTGTACTTCTTTCGAGTGTTAAAACTCGTGCTTTTGGAGAGGTTTTTGACTCAAGTTTGAAAGGTCAGTGAAGTCTCCTGATCTGACTTCTATGGCTTCTTTTCTACAATGTTTTAGCAGGTGTGAATTATGAGAATGAGATGAAGTGATAAAATCCGCAAGCCCCGACACTATGTTCTGGCCCGTGGATTCATCAATGGGAAGTTGCCTCACCGGCAGATCCTATCTGTTGCCTCAACTGAAAAACCAACAATGAACGATTATTCCCCCTTTATCGCCCATCTACTGCATACTACATTAAGTGTGTGGGTTGACAGGTTGAATTAATTTCTATAATTGACTTTATAAATCAGGTGCATAGCAATTTCGTGTTTAGACGTCCATGTTTAACATACAGATCTCAACTTTTAAGATTATTTTATGTTTGAAAATGACATAAACACTCTAACAACTCATATTTCATGAGAGCATTTGACACAATAATATCTCACACCAGAAGAAATGTGGTGTTTATGCTCAACTCAGGGGGTTTTTAGTGTCTTTACTGCTTATGTGATGACAGACTTGTGCATATCACCCTCTACAGCTTAATAATGACACAAGGAATATATATCTGTTTCTGTTGCCATTAGAGGATGATACTTTACTTCATTGTTACATTTTATTTTATTTTATTCAGTTAATCACATGATAAGCTATCGGTATCATTTTCTCAGTTTGTAGCACTCCGGGTTTCTGATCGCTCGGTCTTGATTTCGATACCCATTATGGCTGCTGCGGTCAGGTTGCTTGGACCTACCTTCAATGGATGTTGGACAGCAGTTTCATTATTCAATCATTCTTCACCTAATTGAGGTCTCTCCTCCTGTTCTAATCAACCTACCAAAGTGCATTTATAATAGTATTAAATATAGGATGTATAACCCCAACCGTACATGTATCCACCACACCACTGACTATCTTGCCTGTCACAAACTCACAATCCCTTTGAAAGGCATCACCAGAGCATGAAAAAACAGAGCATAAAACAACTTGCAAGTGTCCTATAGCTGGATGGAATCCTATGGATCCCATGTTTATAACCACAACCCAGAAACAACTGAGCCACTTCTGCCACACCCTGTGAGGACCGAGTTCCTCAAAACAATCTCAAATGCAAACCCCAATAAAAATATCCATAACAAGAGCGTAACAGGTTTGATCTGGAGATCCTCCTGTTATTCTTCCCGAAGTTTCAAAGTGCCAGAGTGTCCTTGTTTCTTGATTCTGTCCTTGTTTCAATAAATACGTCTTCTGAAGAAGTTAGAGGAACACCATTTGCTTCAATTGTTGTTGTAATGTTGTAGTGTCCAAGACCAAGGGCAGAACCAAGGCCCTTGTGGTGATTTCTTAAAGACACTACACTCCATGCAAGTGCGTAGACACCTTCTGCATTATTTTGTGGTACTTCGAATGAGTCCGATAAATAAGATATCATCTTCCCTTCAGAAAAACTGTTTTGCATTTCTCAGATTCTTGGGTCTGATTTTTTTAGTGTGCTTGTCTTCCTGCTTGCCCAACAGTTGACATTGCCCTGTCTGGATCACAGGCATTACAATTGTTCATAATACTCCAGCCACTAGCACACAGCAGCCATGCAATGGTGCTTAGAGCTCTTTGCATATTGGCGGTCCACTGGAAAAATTAGTTTTCTTGTTTTCAATTTGCAAACTGGCTTTGCCATGTCATGGACAGTTTTCCGTTTGTCTCCTGATCTTCTAATTTGATGAAGTACTTCAAGTCAGTTATGCTGCTGGATATGATAAGCACTGAATCTGCCAATTAACCATAACTGACACAAACAAAACATGTTTAAGCCAGTGACATCACACAACCAAGTTTAACATTAATTTTGAAACTGTTTGGAACGCTAATATGCGAACAGCTATAAGACCACTAGATCCATCTATATATATTGACATCCCAAGGTTGGTTGGCAAGTCCCAGTTTGAACTATCCTGCTGCAATGCTGTGCTAATAGGAAGTAGGGTTGTGACTAAATTATCACTGAGGACTTGTTCACTCTCTTTTACTGTTTTTAAGGTGTGGTTAGTACCATGCAGAATACCAGTCCATATAAGTGGAAGTTGATGGAGATTAACTCTTCCATTGGTCTCTCATCTCAATGATTGCCTCTTAGACCAGTTGGCACTTGCTCACATCTAAGGTTCATTCTATATAAACTTTTATTTGACAAACTGGATATAAAAGGAGATACATGTGTCATAAAAATCATAGAAAAACAAAAGCAAAATCAATTTCTACACTAATCTACAGAGAGTTAAAACCAATTTTAAAGTATATAAAATTTTACAATACTGGTCCCAGTTCATTCAGTCATTCATGAAAATCCAGCACAGTACAGTGAGTCCACACAGTCAACAACACACTGAAATGACTCTGGAATGACTTTGAAACGACTCTAGGATGACTGCAGAATGGAAATTTGGACTACAAAATGGAATTTCATGAGGGAACTGCAAATAGTCTGGGTCACGTTTTGGGTAGCACCAGTCTGTGATTCAAATAGTTTCTAGGTGTTCCTCAAATTACTTGCATTGATGAATTCTCAATTTATGCCTACAAAATTCAGTTGTGCTTCCAGACTATCTTCCATAGTAAAATAGCCTTATAATTTTGTAAAGGCAACAAGGGAGAAGGATTGTGTGGATTTGAAACACAAAAGTTTCATTTTTAGTTTTGGTATCCTTGACATTTTCATGGTTCATCAAAACTGAACATTGTTTAACAGATTTCCCATGCAGCAACATTTCATAATTTTTCAGTGCCTGAATATTGCGATGGTTAGGACTTGACAATAGTTTACATCATGAAAAAAAAGATAAGATACAAATTTATATGTTGTGGAAAAGTTGAGGACCAAATTGCACTAAAGGATATGGAACCATCCCATTTTTGGTGCTTAGCCATGATTCAGCCAGATTTTAAGAGACTGTTTGATGTGTTGGTGGAATGTTTGGACTGACCAGGTCAAACTCAAGGGCACAACAGACTTGAACCAAGTGCACGAGAGTGCATCACAGACAGATGAATTGACTATTAGCTATTTGATAGTAGCCTTTTAGTTACCTATTTAGCTAAACGTCTCATCTCCTTAAATTGCAACGACGCCCGGGTCACCCACGGACTGGAATTGGTCCTAAACGAGACAGCGAATTTATTGGAGGCATTCCTGTCTGCCGAAAACAACAGCTTTTACGACCACAGAAAGTTGTGTAGGCCAAGATGAAAGCTTCTATAAATTAATGTCCACTAAACAGCCCATTTGGCTGCTCCTGTAAGGTGTCCTAATATCGCCCAGGGCCCCTCACCATAGGGGGAGGTGGAGCAACTGGTGCCAAAAAAACCCCAATGGTCAAAATATCCACTTGAACTTCATAAAAGACCCATTACTGAGCTATGCTGATGACTTTTGCCCCCAATGTCCAGTGCCCTGTGATCATCCCTCTTTGATTCACAAATTGATTTTTCATGTCAGGTATCCGCAGGAATTCTCGAATCACGAATCGAGTTTTCTGAAAGACACAAAAGGAATTTGCTGATTCCATAACTTCAGTTTATCACATTTTGGTCAGACTGTATTATACCTGATGGCCAATTTTCCCAGAGCTTGGTCGGTAGGCTATAGGAGATACCGAAAAACAACCCTGCCACAACTATTGTAATTGGAGATCCAAAAACCCGGGTTTGATAACAAGCCGAGAAACATCTTTCCAGTCAGATGTCACTCTGGCACGGCCAAATAAAAATCACTTTTTTCTGTGTTTTATCTTTGTGCTGGTTGTACAACACTGAAGAAAAATGGAGGCATGGTGTTACTGTTTTCGTCTGCGTACAACAAACATTATTGCGCACACAGATGCTCATAATTTGTCCAGTCGCGATGAAAGGTAAAATCCTAAACAATTTATTATTTTCCCTACAATCCCTTCTTAGCAGTACCCCCTGCTGAATTTAATTATTTTTATTGCTGCAAGACAATACTACACATGTTTGCTGTAGATCTTGAAGTTATTTATTACTACATTTTTCAATATATTTCATCCAATGTTTAGAAGTCAAATCTGGACTGTGTCTCTGATGATACTCTATTCTGCTTAAAAACACTTCCAGCAAATATATATCAGTGCTGCGAATCAGTGACTGCTGCCTTTATTCTGAAGGAATCCAAGTTTCCAAACCCCTGCTGTGGAGAGCAGAATAAATCCAAGTCTGTCTTGAACCCTCTGTAATTAAACTCTGGAACTTAGTAGAAGATGCAAATGTCTCATTGTTCTGTGGCTGGCTTTTTGTCCTGAACTCATGGTGCACACAGAGATTCTGTTGACCTTTTTTGCCAAATTTTTCACCAATTCTGTATTTTTAAACATTTTTAAACATTTTTTTCAGGGGTTTTTCAGTACATTGAGCATTCCCAATGCTTTTACTGCACTTCTGCATGGAATTTATTTTCACACAATTGCTCTCAGAGAAATACACACCGCCCGAAATTTCTTACTCGCGCCAATAAATAAGCTCGTTAACAAAGTGGCTTTCATTGCCTGTTTACTTAGACCAGAATAATCAGGAATGGAATATTAGTGAGATGAACAAAACACCCAACCCCTTGAAATGGACACAACACACAATTAATGAGAACTAGGTAATATTTTCAATTTTTAAAAAGTTTCTTTCTGCCTATTTCCATTTTATTTGTGTCCCATTCAAGTGTATTTGCAGTACTCACAAATGCTTCAGAAATAGGCTTGAAGAGCATGTATAGGACTACTGTATAGGAGGGAATTGACTGTTTTGTTTTGGAATGACAAAAAAAAGGCATTGCACAACAATACTGGACAATTGCTTCTTGGTATGGTCAGTGCCAACTGGGTAAGTTCTTACCATGCTCAGTGGCACCTTGGTCACTTCTTGGTATGCTCAGTAGTAATGTTGCCTCTTCTTACAAGCCTGGCATGCTCATTGACAACAATGCCACTTCAGAAAATGTTCTGTATCAATTGAGTCACTCCGAGGCATGCTCAGTCACAACTTGGTCACTCTTGGCATGCTCAGTAGTAATGTTGCCCCTCTTACAAGCTTGACATGCTCATTGACAACAATGCCACTTCTGAGAATGCTCTGTAGCAATTGAGTCACTCTGAGGCATGCTCAGTGGCTACTGGGTTACCTCTGGAAGTGCTCTGTGGCAACTTGGTAAGTTCTGAGCATGCTTAGTGGTAACTTGGTCACTTCTTGGCATGCTCAGTAGTAATGTTGCCTCTTCTTGCCATGCTCAGTGGCTACTTGGTTACCTCTGGATGTGCTCTGTGGTAACCGGGTAAGTTCTGAGCATGCTCAGTCGCAACTTGGTCACTTCTTGGCATGCTCAGTAGTAAAATGTAAAGTGACCTCTTCTTGCCATACTCAGTGCCTACTGGGCTACCTCTGGATGTGCTCTGTGGCAAATGGGTAAGTTCTGAGCTTAGTGGTAACTTGGTCACTTCTTGGCATGCTCAGTAGTAATGTTGCCTCTTCTTGCCATGCTCAGTGGCTACTTGGTTACCTCTGGATGTGCTCTGTGGTAACCGGGTAAGTTCTGAGCATGCTCAGTCGCAACTTGGTCACTTCTTGGCATGCTCAGTAGTAAAATGTAAAGTGACCTCTTCTTGCCATACTCAGTGGCTACTGGGCTACCTCTGGATGTGCTCTGTGGCAACTGGGTAAGTTCTGAGCTTAGTGGTAACTTGGTCACTTCTTGGCATGCTCAGTAGTAATGTTGCCTCTTCTTGCCATGCTCAGTGGCTAATTGGTTACCTCTGGATGTGCTCTGTGGCAACTGGGTAAGTTCTGAGCTTAGTGGTAACTTGGTCACTTCTTGGCATACTCAGTAGTAATGTTGCCTCTTCTTGCCATGCTCAGTGGCTACTTGGTTACCTCTGGATGTGCTCTGTGGTAACCGGGTAAGTTCTGAGCATGCTCAGTCGCAACTTGGTCACTTCTTGGCATGCTCAGTAGTAAAATGTAAAGTGACCTCTTCTTGCCATACTCAGTGCCTACTGGGCTACCTCTGGATGTGCTCTGTGGCAAATGGGTAAGTTCTGAGCTTAGTGGTAACTTGGTCACTTCTTGGCATGCTCAGTAGTAATGTTGCCTCTTCTTGCCATGCTCAGTGGCTAATTGGTTACCTCTGGATGTGCTCTGTGGCAACTGGGTAAGTTCTGAGCTTAGTGGTAACTTGGTCACTTCTTGGCATGCTCAGTAGTAATGTTGCCTCTTCTTGCCATGCTCAGTGGCTACTTGGTTACCTCTGGATGTGCTCTGTGGTAACCGGGTAAGTTCTGAGCATGCTCAGTCGCAACTTGGTCACTTCTTGGCATGCTCAGTAGTAAAATGTAAAGTGACCTCTTCTTGCCATACTCAGTGGCTACTGGGCTACCTCTGGATGTGCTCTGTGGCAACTGGGTAAGTTCTGAGCTTAGTGGTAACTTGGTCACTTCTTGGCATGCTCAGTAGTAATGTTGCCTCTTCTTGCCATGCTCAGTGGCTACTTGGTTACCTCTGGATGTGCTCTGTGGCAACTGGGTTACTTCCAGGCACTCTCAGCAGGTCTGTGGAAACTGGGTCTTAGCCAAATTCCAATTTATGTCTGTGCGAATATACTGTTTTGGAGGATTGGTTTCATCGCTTATTATTTTGGATCAGCCACACAATTCCAGTCGACTGGTTAGCCCTAGTGAGCAGTTTACTGGTGTTAGCGCTATACAAATGCCTATTATTATTATTATTACAGGACCAGTCTTCTATTCTGTAGTCTGGAGCCATCGCAGTGCTGCCATTTGGAGGGATGTTATGAAATTAATGAGCTCAATAACACCAAAATTTAGGAGAAGAGTTTTCCTCTTGATGTCGTTTGTGTTGTCTTGTAAATAAAATGTCAAGGTCAAAATGAAAATACATGTTGAAAGGACAACATTGTCCCCTGATTTATTTTTTAAAATCATTAATTACCATGAAAATTAAAAGGAAATCGTGAAGACATCTGAGGTCAGAGGATGTCAAATCAAAACAGCCCTGTCTTCTTTATAAAGATCAAAAACAGAAAATAAAAACCTACTAATTAATTTTGAATCAACAGCATGTGTTCATTTCCTGGTTAAGAGGCTTGACAGTGTCATCACATGTTTTCGGTGTTCAAAGATTTTATGTGGTTGTCGCTTTGAAGATTTTGTTTTTGGCTGAATTTATTCAGGAAATGCTTGACAAGTAGATCTAATACACAGCCTGAGATGGTGCTACGAAAAGTCTTGTCAAAACGTGAAATCTGCTTCAATCTCACATAATAATTATTTGGATTAAACAAAAAAAAATCTAAGATTATAAATCTCTGACAGCTGGGTGGCTCAGTGGTTGCAGTCCATGCCTGCTCCCTTGAAGGCCTGTGGATGCATTGGTTCGAACCCAAGGCAGTGAAATTGGGTGACTCCAATGTATTATCAGTGTCTGAGCTGGACAAGTAAGAATCCCTCACATGGGACAGATGTGCGACATGTTGAGGACTCAGACTCTCTCTCTCTCATCTCATCTATCAACATTCGTGAGTGCCCTGCACTGGGCATAGAAGGCTGCACTTAAATTGCCATATACCTACAGATAAGAATATAGATCAATAAAATTTTAATTGTCACATCTCTTTTGAGTATAGAATTTCTTCAAAGAGTCTGAAAGTTGTGCAATTGCTTCACTTTCCGTGAAGTCATCTCTTGCATGGCTTTAGTCGCCTCTTCGACTATTGGCTGCGCCATCAAGGCTGATATTATTGCTCGGGCCAAACTTAAGCCTCCTCACTGATAATACATGATAGTCACTGATAACTATCTTATCTGAGCTCTACTGAATTCAGCTAGCATCGATACCAAGATTGTCAAGCAAGAACTACGGTATCTGATTTCAAGATTATCAAAGAATTGTGGTTGCCATGAGCAACATCAAAATGTATCTGTCATTCTGTGTAACAAATTCAAGAGCAGTCATGTTTTGAGTTGGTTGCAGATGGATGGACACTTGTAGATTGAAAGAAAAGAAGGAAGAAAGATAGTCAGACAGATTGATTGATATATGGATAGATATATTGTAGACAGAAAGAAAGAAAAGATAAATGGTTAGCTCTAGAGAGAGGGAGAGAGAAAGAAAAAAAGAAATTTTAGATAGACAGAAGAAAGAAAGAAAGAAAGAAAGAAATAAAGAAATAAAGAAAGAAAGAAAGATAGATAGATAGATAGATAGATAGATAGATTAGATAGATAGATAGATAGATAGATAGATAGATAGATAGATAGATAGATAGATAGATAGATAGATAGATACACTTTTCATGTTGCACAAGCCTGTGATTCTTCATTGTATATTGCATTGCTCAAGGGTCTGTGATTGCTCTTTCTTAACATTTTCATCCAAAAAACTTTGGGAACATCGTGTATATTTTTCCTTGTATTCATGACAAATAACAGATTACCTTTCACTTCATCTGTCTTCACAATATCATAATGCTTAGAACCATTTGGCTGTATGAAATTGTTACTACCAGTGTTTCAAATGATTTTCTCACGTCTGAATGATATTGTTACTATCAACGTGGAACTCCATTTACTCCAAAATGGTTCCACCATTGCCAAATTTACTTTGAAGCCTGATTATTACACATGTTATGTGAAAGAATAGGTGGATAATTGATAGATAACTGGCTAATGGACAGTTAGATAGCTAGATATGGAGACAATGGTGGCAGAAGCAAAAAGGTTCTACGGTAATTTACACCTATTGTTTGGATTAATTAAGCCTGTCTTGAACTGGCAAATCAAAGATGCCTTAATTAAAAGTGTGCATTTAAGGATGTCATTGTGCAATTAATTTGACAATATTTAAGTTAATTAACTTATTTAACAGATGCTTAATAACTAATCAATTGCTTTATTCATTAAGGTTATTGTGTGGCTTTTACATGTACACCTAATCAGACATTTATCTGAAGGATATATTTGTGGATATATTTGCTGAAGGAACTGCTACGTCCACCAATAAAAGCCTGATTTGTCAAATTAAATACCCTGACAAACAGAACATAGGAGACTCCAAGCAATACCATTTGATCATGATGTCTGTCTGTACGATTAATCAGGTAAGCACTTTTCTGATGGCACAATATCAATAAAATTGTGGTATATTTTAATCTGATTTTGTGATTTGCCTTCTTGTTTGCTTAGCTTTTCCAAAACATCTTACTAGTAATAAGACTATGGAATTTGTTATTGCATGAATCAATAGATCCTTTGCCAATCCATTGGTTCTAAGGGCTGACCAGACGGTTGGGGGGCTATGGTTTTACCATCGAGACTGAAATCTGACATATATATATATATATTTTTTTTTTGTTCAACGAAACAATCATGCTGCATGCATTCATTGAGCATTCGTGTCCTGCACCCCTTCTGACTTTGAAAGTTAACAAAAATGCAAGAAGTCGGGGAAGTTGGAGGAACAAATGCAGATTTCAAGTGGAATAGCTCTGGGCAAGATGACTCCAGGCTGTTGCAAATACTGCCTCCATTCACCAGTACTATCTTGCATTTTTTGACACCAGAGGTTATTTGGTTATGAAAGGAGGGAGGGTTTGGTGACTGGCTTTTGTGGTTAATTACCCCTATTGATCAACATGGAGGTGTGAAAGCATTCTGGAAAATTACAAACTAGCCAAACAGAAGTTAAAATGGCGCATATATAATGGCCCTAAAGCATGGTTAATTCCTAATAGCACCTACATTGTATGTACAATTACATAACTACCATTAACTGAGCAAAGAGTAATAATTAAAGCAGAACAACTTTTACAAATAGTGCATTTTTAACTAGACATTTGCCACAACTTAAAAATAGCCTCTGGTCAGTTGGACTGAAGCTTGACCAGTGCATTTACCCAAGGGCAATAAATTGCCTTCAACACTTGATTTGATTCAAATTTGATTCAAATTTGATTCAGCTTAGATACAATTCATAGATTGTGAGAGATACCAACCATATGTTCCCCTATACTCATTATTGTATATAGCCTATTCTGATTTCACGTTGATAAAATAACCACAATACAATGAGGGATGATATATCAACAAGAATGAGCCAAAAAAAAAAGAGAAAAAAAAAAAGAGTTATGCCATCATGTGCTGTAGTTGATTAGCTTTGTACGATTTCTCGGAAAAATGATATATTTGAGAACTGGCCCAAAAATGAAATTATAAAATTAAAAGGTATATTTGTCAAGTGAAAACTAACATGATATTTAATGAAAGATCATCAAATATCTTGATTGTGTTAATTTGCTGTAGATTTAGAAGAACAAAACTATTTCACATTTGCAAACCATCATGTGTAATAAGTTTCATATTGGAAGTAGCTATTATTAAATCTTATATTATTAGACTTTCGACGCTTGAAGTAAGAATTAAAACAGACGTGTTTGTACATTTTCAGTTTTGGATGCACCAGTCCTGATGCCTAGCCCAAAATAAGTGGCCTTGTGTGGTAAGCTGCCAGAGGCAAATGAAATGATGAGTTTTAGATTTTAGATTTTTTTTTTTTTTTTGCAAATGAAATATACAAACAATTTAAGAATTGCTTTAAAAAATTGATTTTGATTCTGATTTGGGTCCTCACCCAAGGGTTCCACAGGGATTTTGGAAATTTAAATTAAGTTAAATTAAATTAAATTCAATTCAATTCAATTTATTGACCATTTCACTACTCTGTAGACATGAAAGACAGGTCATGAGTCCACTACTATTACGCCCTTGCAAAAACTTGTAAAAAGAAAGAAAACAATTAGTTTTATTGACAGAAGATTGGTGGATGATTGGGGTTTTATGTCCTGTATTCGTGCACCATGCGTTGGCAATTAGGACAGGATAAGGACGCAGCAAGGGCGCGAAGGATGATTGAAATTGCGGTCGATACGAAGGATGAATAAAATTACTGTCCATCATCGGTCCAGGTTACTCGGGCAGCGCGGGAATCAAACTTTGGACCCAGCCAAAACAAAAACCAAACAATTTTTACGCAAAAATTCCCTTATAGATCACAACTCTCTCTCAAATTTCTTCCTAAATTGGCAGTCCAAACAAAATATAGGTACCGTACCTAATTTAGCTATTTCCTCATAAAGAAAACCAATGATCCTTTCTTTCTCACAGAATCTCTTTTGTAAAACAATCACAACTTTCTCTCAACTCTCAAATCTGTGATTGTCTGAGTGATCAAAAAAAGTACACCACTTTAGCTCTGAGGTGGGATTCACTGGAGTGTGTTCTTGTATGGTTGGTTGATTTTGAGGGGGGGGCACAATTCTGGAAGGGGGGGGGCTCATTCTGTCTTTGCTGGGGCTCTGACTGGCACTACGCTGCGCGCCAGCTAACCAAAAAGTACGGCACTTCTGAAGCACTGGGCCTGCTCTCACAGTCTGTGGCTGGATATTGGCCTGCCCCCATGTGATCACACAGGAGCATTATTGCATGCTTCTCTGGACTACATCAGTTATATCAGTACTGTAGCAGTACAATACATGTGATATTGCAGGACTACATCAGTGCTGTTAGGACTACTCATCGCAAATCTCAGGACTACCTCATTACAGGAATTCTTTCTTGGACCAAACTTTAAATTGACCACTTCCAGGAAATTTCAAAGTAGAAAATCACAGTAAGGACCTACGATTTTTGAGGATTTCGATTTCGGTCTAAGAGGTTTACCAAAATTACCAAATTGGAGTTTACCAGGACACTGAAGGAAGTCAAGGTAGGCCTAATCCAACTTTATTTTTTACAAAATATAGAGATGATTTACCAACTTTCATGGACATATATATGTTTGTTCATTTTCAGGGTTCTTAAAAATAAATTTATAATCGCCATGTGCACCTGCAGTGTGTGGGTTTGTGAGTTCTGTGTGACTGCATGGATAGGATATGAATTTTCGTGAGGGTTTTGCAAAAACTCAATTGCATAATTGGCAAAGATAGAGAGTGTCCCTTTAATTTTTTTTTTGAGGGACACTTTGATTGATACACAATACGTGTGCCGATTTTTATTTTTACATATTTAAAATATCACAGTAATGTAATGACTTTTTCCACACTTTTTTCTGACTCAAAAATGGAAGAATGTATTCTGAATAACTCAATCCATATTACAGAACCACCCTTTCAATTCAAATCAATCTCTTTTAAAAACTTTATTGAAACCCTCAAAATATGTCACAAAACGTCTCCAGTTGAAGGAAAACAAATCAAAAATGTCTATTTTTTTCTTGCTTAGATGACATTTTAAGTGTACCCTTGTGTTTTTGCTTGTGGAACAATCACTTTAACTTTGAAGCCATTCCTAACCTGTATTTCCTACACATGTGTTTGGCAAGATATGCTGGTTAAAGTTTGGAACAGCATATATGCTTAGCCATGGAGTTATGGAGGTAGCTGTGGTTAGGTTCACTGAAGTGCACACACTGGAATATATAGTTAGACTACTACCTCAGCCAACAACATTTTGGAGATCTTTTAAAGCAATGCTTTTCACCCTATGCCAAATGCCATATTACTGTCAATTATATGATTTATGCTAAAATGCTATTTTTCCCACCAAATAATACATGCATGACTAATTGACTATTAGGTTATTTCTTGGTCATACAGACACAGAAAAAGCATTTATATCTGCAAAGCATGGGATATTATGTAGTACTCCAGAGGCTTTTTTTTGTGTTTGAAAAAAAAAATCAGTTTGGTGGCTCATGGAGCAATAATTATATTTGTTAAACTATGTGACTTGATTTTAAGTTGATTTTATTGAATAAAGATGTGTTCTCTATATCACAGAAGTTTGATGTTTCCTTAAAAGCACAATTATTTTTGCATTTATTGGTGCATGGTTAGGTAACAATTCCTTTTTTCTAACATTTTGGATTGCTTTATTATTGACATCCCGGACGTGTGTACAGGATTCCCAGGTTGGGTTGGTGAAGTTTATTGGAAAGCTGCAGAGAATGTACATGTACTTTGTAAATTTTATGAATATTTGCCAACTGCTTCTAAAACGTGCCTGCTTCTCTTTCATAAGGGCATTGGGATTTAACTTTGACTGGATAAAAGAAGAAATACGTTCAAGTTTTGGATTGGATATGGAATATTGCCTTTCAGTTTCGAAGCGCTCACTTACAGTACGTGGTATACAAGGGTATGAAGGTCATTGAAGGATATTAATGTTCCTGATTAGTATTCCTCAAATTTTTAATTTAGGACCTCCCACAATTTCTGAAACTTGGGTGGAAATGATCAAATCAAAGAGTGGTATACTTCACATACATGGACCATGGTTTGCTAGATTTTTGCATCTACCTGTATCACAGATTTATAGTTACTACTGAAGATAAAAGTTCTTCTTATTTTGTATCCAAGATACTATCACCATGAAATAAGTTTAGCTTCTATAACATTACAACATTGGGACAATAGAAGTTAAAGACCCCATGTTAAAGACACTAGCATTTAAGAGACACCAGAGCCCATCTTTAGCATTGGGTTGGACTAAACAATGTCTTATCAGGGCCCCAATCTCTGCCACTATGACAATATACACAATCTTGCCTAATGCTTAAGAGCTTCACAAGTGCTGCCATAATGGTGGCCACCAGAAGCAGAATTTTTGCTTGGTGTAAGAAGGAGACGTCACAAAATACTTTACTAATCATGTCACAGAACTCCCAGTTTGGTAAAAAAGACAAATAATAGTAAATACCACTGATAATACTAAAATTACATGGCATATGCATTGCCCATGATGGTGTGATTTTGTACGAAGAGAAAAGATTTACGTCTGTTTCTGAAAGTAAGTGCACCAAGCAATTGGCAAGTATTTTTGCCAAAGACTTGTAAGAGAAGGGAAACTCACAAAAGTTATCTAAATTTATATTCATACTTTATCCACACTTATATTGATGGGTGAATAATATGTCATTATTTAGTGATTTGGAGGTAGATGCATCTCCTAAAATTTACGCCATCATCGTCTTTCAGTGGGAGTTCTCCCATTTCTGTATTGTCAAAGTGCATTATAAGTCATAATATAAACTGGAATGCACTGTTTACTGCTTTATCTGGTTCATACAAATACAAGAGTGGTAGATATTGGTGCATGCATATATATATATATGGAACCACCACTATATATGATAAAAGGCTTCTTTGGTGAAAAAAAAAAGGCATTGTATTTTACATGGAAAAACAGGATCCATGCAAACTTAACAGCGATACTTTGTCAGTAAACATGGATCTGAAATTGATATGTTTAGCTGGGAAAGATGGGACTGAAAGTTTAGGGTGCAGGAGAGTTTTGAATATCATTTTCACCTTCAAGAATTTCACGTACAGATGAGGAAAGGGCAAACTGCAGTCAAAACAGCAGTGTGGCAGCAGGATCCATAACTGGTGTCATTAGAAGATCGTGCTCCTGTGTCTCTGACAGGGCCATGTCAGGTGCAGACAGTTAGCACCTGAAAGTCTCAAAAGAGGGTTTAGGATCTGAGACATTCTTAGGTCTTATAGATAGACAGAGTAGGGTTCCACCTGTACAGGACTACATTGAAGAGTTGCTATAGCCAGCCCAGGTGAGTTCAAAGCAAAGAATTTGTCCAATTGTAATCTACACTCCTCAAGTGAAGTATCAAAGAAAGTGGAACTTAATAAAGTTGTGTATATTGATAACTCAATTGCACATGCCAAATAGAATATTCATTCCTGTAAACATTAAATGGAGACTTCATTCAGAAGGTACTGTATCAGAAATATTTAGAAAAAGTGATCCTGTCTGTCAACTGTGTAATATCTTGGCTATTTTGTAACATTAACCACATGTCTCAATATCAACTCAGAGAGCTCAATAAGCCCCTCTCTGTATTGCCTTTTTCTTACTTTTTGTGTCACTAACTGATAAACCATTATGACCCAACATTATATTTGTTATAGTTAATGTACCAGTACATTTCTATAAAATTATCCCATGATACATTTGCTTTGATGCTTATTTTGATATAATACATTTTGGCCATTTTTCTCTTATATTTGAAAGAGCAAACATAACATCATTCATATGGTACTTTTCACCATAGAAAGAGTGCTTTAACTTGGACTTCACTCATTGCAAGATATACCACTGTTTGTTTTACCAATGTTAATACTGTAGCACTATATGGTGCTTGTCCTACAAGTCTGTGATTCACAAGAGCTCAGGGGAGACATTTTGGAACTCAGCATGAAGACAGGGCCACAGGTGCAGAGATTGTCACGCTGTCATAAGGCACCACGAATGCCAGCACAGGTTATCAAAGGTGACAGAGGTATGGGCAAGTTAATTAGCCCGCAGACTTACACGTGCCTCCCAGTATAAATCCCATAGGTATAGAGAAAATACAGTGTGTATACTGTGCAATAAGAGGACTTAGTAATATATATAGATTTATGATCATTTATATGAAATAAATGCAATCTGGACTATAGATAGTAGTTTGCTTGCTACAATTGTTTACATTGTATTATGAAACAGTACATTTTATAATGAAATTTCATCTATCTATCTATCTATCTATCTATCTATCTATCTATCTATCTATCTATCTATCTATCTATCTATCTATCTATCTATTTTTTTCAATGGATCCTATCAGCTCAAACTATACGAGTTTAGCTTATATTTTTCAAAGCCGAACCTTCAGGAAACGTAATGTCCAAATGTCTAACAAGAGCCTGGAATTCAATGGTTGGTTAGAAGCCAAAGGTCCCTGTCCATGCTTCAGATAAAACTACTAAATTTCAGCCTAAGTGGTGAGTGTGTAGTACTGTGTACTAGAGTTGCTTTCAGTAGGGTTGTGGACTCTAATGATAACTAAATACTCTAGTTATTGCATTGATGATGATGATTGGGGGGGGGGGGGGTTACAGTTGGTAGCACACTATAGACTGCCAGTCGTTGGGACCTCCCAGTTGGCACACGACGTAATCCTTGACGTTGCTAATCGGTGGAGGGCTGGTCTGTTGGTCATGTAGATATGTATGGTAGAGATTATGTCGCCCCAACGTGAACACGACGTCGGGGTTTTTTTACAACATTGCCACAACGTCGCAATCTAACGTCAAACTCCTGACATTGTCTCACAATGTTGTAAAACGTCGCCACAACGTTGCATGCTAACGTCATATCTTTGACGTTGCTTCACAACGTTGTGACAACATGATTTCAACTATACAATTCTACGTCATTTGACGAAAAGTGTGACGTCCTTGCAACGTTGCTGCAACGTCGATGTGCCCATGGGGCTGGGTTCGATTCCTGCTTTGGATAGGTCAGCGTGACCTATGATGGACAGCAGTTTCAATCATCAATCACCCACTCCCTCATTTCTGTGACCTCCTCCTGACCTAGTCAGCCCACCAAGTATATAAATACAGGACGTGAAGCTCCAATCACCCATCCATCAATTGAAGATCCTCCTGAATGTAGACCCAGTCATTTTCTTCCTTCTATTTATTCCTGAGACACCCAATACTGAACATGCAGTGCTGCAGTGAGGTACATATTGCCTCATGGCTGCATGAAACCTTCCCCAGCTGATTGACAATGTCATTCTTCTGTCATTCCTCTGCTATTAGGGACAATTAAAGAGACACAAGCCACAGATGACTTAGATAACAGCCTATTTATGGGGGTGTCTCACTAAACACTGTAATTTCCAACCTAATTATAGAGGCATTTTGATGGCATATTGCACTGGGAGAATGCTGCATAACTCCTGAAGCAAAGAAGACACTGCCCAAACCTGCATACACACTAATAGAGCAACAATTAAGAAATTATATGAAGTTTACTTTCCAAAGCCAGTTTAATCGTTTTGCCCTTTGTATTTAATTTAGCCATACATTTGGTCATCACTATCTTTTAAAATCTTCAATGTTACATTTTCAACATAGTTTGTTAATTGCAATTTCATGATGATTTTGAATTGATAAGTTCCTAAATTTATATTCAAGCTTGTACTAGAATTTACCAAAAATAATTTCGTGTTCTTCATTGAATATTTCACAAAATGTATCAAGTTCATTAATAGCTCTAATTGCAAATGAGCATATCCTAATTAAATATATGAAGATCAGTAATGAATTGAATGAAAATATATCTCATTAAATTGTCACTTAAAGCCATTTCTTTCCATTATTATTTCAAAAAATTGTAATGTAGCAGAAGGGAATTTTTATATCAGATGATATCATAATTATCTGAAAAATTAAAATATGTCTATATATACATTTGTAACTATATCAAATTCAGTCCATTTATAACCATACACAGTGTAGTGGTGGCATGTATACCTATTTGAAATCATGATCCATTAGAAAATTAGTAGAGAATTCAGTTATTACTTTTTCTAAGGATTGGCTGTCTGGTCTGTGATACAGTGTAACTTTAAGGTCATTTTCTATTTTCAAGTTTTCGTAGCCTCGAGATGTTTTTGGTGTGTATTTTGGCCTCCAGATGTTTGATGACTCTGTTTATTCTTTCACGTGTTCCTGCTTTCTTATAATGTCTTATAATGTCATATCACAACTTCAAAGTATCAAGACCCTGATCTGAATGGCACAGCATCCATTGGGGCGTTATGCTTTCCACCCCTTAAAGCTGTGTTAACCACCCCCACCCTTTGTGGGTGAAATCTTACAAAAATGCAACTTTTCATAAACAACATGTGCTTCAATAGTATCAAAGTGGACCTTTCAACTTAGTTTCAAATAGTTGTGGCTATTAGGTAGTTCAGAAATATCAAATTTAACTTGAATATTCAACTTTTACTTACAAAATAACAATGCTAAACAATCTGCAATCCTGTAACAATATAATATTAGAGTATAGCATATGCTGCTCTTACAATGCTTTCTTTGTGACTTGTTCAATTTTGGCAAATTGTAAGTTTAGCAATTTGAATCAGCTGAACATGATGGTAGTAAATGGCCATGTTTACCAAAAGACCTGAAGGTGATATAATATATCACAATGTATTGTAATGTATATTACAATAACAAAAGCAATGTCTTGCCTTACTCATCAATCAGTACATCGATCGATCAATCAATCAATCAATCAATCAACCAACCAACCAACCAACCAACCAACCAACCAATCAATCAATCAATCAATAAATCAATCAATAAATCAGTCAACAATCAATTAGTCAGTCAGTCAGTCAGTCAATCAATCAGTCAACCAATCATTTTATCTATCTATTATTACAGTACAGCTCACTGAGTCTGGCTGCATAGCGGCACACTTGGATACTCTGCCCTGGGATCCGGATTTGATTCCAATCCGGGTAACTTATGTCGGACGGATGTTTCATCCTGTGCCAAGAGTGTCCCCACTTGATGATCCGGTCACCATAGTCGCTGTCATTCTTTTTAAGGCCATAAATTCAAAATGCAAAGTCTCATCGCCCCAACCCATTGCATTTCACAATTCCTTGTTTGCCAACATGTGTGGACATTCGACCAGCCAGGTGACCACTGGTCATTCGGGTCAAAGGTCACATCTGCAAATTTACCTGGTTGGGCACCGGGCAGTGTTGGTCAACCCCCTGTTACCAGATATGGTGTTGAATCTTCCTTACAGATGGTAGAATATGGTGGCTTTGAAGCTTCTGAAGTTTTGTTTTATCCTAAAACTTAGTGAATTACAAGTTTCTTTTTTGGTTGCATCTGAAATCACAAAAGCAACTCTGCATCAGACAAACCACCAATAGAAAATACAACATAAAACACTCTTTTGCCTTTTGACAGGCCAAAACTATTTGTGGATGACCTTCAGACCTGCCCAGGACAATATTTGCTTCCTGAGCAGGTCAGGACTTGTGCCTCCTAGGTCAACAATCAGATTTGAATGTATATAGCTGCTCGGAAGGGCAGATTCACCTGTAGATAGATAGATAGATAGATAGATAGATAGATAGATAGATAGATAGATAGATAGATAGATAGATAGATAGATAGATAGATAGATAGACTAATTACTTAAATTCACCGTGTGCAGTCTACATAATGCAGACATTTTGCTGTTGTAATTCTATAGGGCTGTCATTGCAACATTGCTGTCAAATGTCAACAGAACAACGAAAAAGTACAGGATACCATGAGCATTTCTTTGACATTATTCTCTGTCATTTTGCCCAGAAAACCAGCTTACAGCTGTCCACAATTAGATCTACTTGGCAACAACCAGATAAGCTTATCAGTTTCTTTTGTAGATATGCAGATAACTTGAGATAAGGGGTTAAATACACAGCGGCCAAAAAACCTTCATACTTCCCCAGGCTACAGTAGCCTGATGGAGATAAGAGAAAGCAGGATAGACTTTGTCAACTACTGTCAACTATTGTCAACCATTAGCAAGAGAATGATACAAGATTGTGGACATTGCAATTGTCATTTCCACTATACTTACTGTTATTGTTATTGCCGTGCAATAAATTTCCCATTTACGGGATGTCGCAAAAGTTTGAATAGTGTCATGTCTGCCACTGTTGGTATGGGTTCTTTAGTCACGACTAATGAAGTGTGTATTTATGATATGATGAAACATAAGGGTGGCTTCAAAACATATATTGCTTATTTAGTAATTATGGGAAAAATTGTTTATGGCTTCACAAATACAGGCAATCGTAAAATTAGACCATGCGCACTGTGGAGCATAACTTTCCGGCTTCATCGCTTCATCGCTTCATCGTGCAATTGCAAGAATAGCACTGAAATTTCCCCATCTTGAGCATCAATGATGATTTTTTCAGGAAACACCATCAATTAAAGAAAATAATCCCATTGCTGGCCAGCCGGACATAGATGTTTAGCGGTCTTTCGGTACGGTCACTTTTAAAAAACTTAATGCGGAAACAAGAGGTTGTATGTCAGAGGGAGCTAGGTTCCATGTGGGGAAAATAAACTGCAAAATGCAAAACTTTTCATATTTACAACTTATAAGTTATTCAATTTCTTCCTTTATAAAATCTTTAGTGTCTGTTGTAGTAGGCTACACATTGCTTTTTTTGTCTCCATGACAATAGAAGCCAGCAGCTGGACAGTGGATACCCGGATGGACCTCACCAGACACATGAACTGTAACACTCTCCTGAGTGGCCTGATGGCTCCTGATGATTTCTGTTTGTTCTGAGCAAATATTTGGATTCCTAGAAAAATGTGAGAACGTGCCAATTTGTGACAGAATTGAGACTGAAGCTTTTTGAAGTTAATGCTTCAGCTAGCAAACTTAATCTCAGACTTAATTGAGTTTTTTGTCAATGAATCCTATAATCATGTACAATTGCATATAAAAGCCAGTGCTTTAAGAGAAAAAATAAAATGGTACTATACTACAGGGAGATGAAAGAACCTTATGGTACCTGACTTGTCTTGTGAATACAAAAAATAAATCTCCTGAATCCGAATTTTGGGTACAATTGCCAAAATAAGGCTAATCTTGTGGACAAAAAATTGGCAATTTCAATCAGTTTGTATACAATGTATGCAATCACAGGTCATTATACCAGAGGAAATACTTTATAATTACTTAAAATGAACAATCTCGTATCGCTTGTTTGTTTTCGCAAAATTTCAATAAAATGTTGTCGCTGTTTTCCTCAGCATCTACACATTAGTCACAATGACCTCCACAACTATGACAACCAGTCTCCCAAAATCCAAAAAGGGCAATTCAGAACTTGCAAAGTAGCCCTTGCCATTTGAGCAACTTCTTGCCATTTCTCGCTGCCCTCGAGACTTCCGTCTGTCTGTGCGTCATCAAATCAGACACCTGGTGATCACCGCTTGAATCAAATATCACCATGGTGGCCTATCTGATGTCTGATTATCATAAATTTGAATAAGGTCTGTCTAAGGCAATATTTGTGGGGTGTATCTTCACTTCTTTTGGGTTTGGTTCAGGAGGGGGAGGGAGTTAGCTGCTAAGTGCAGTTGGTAGCATTCTAAGCTCTCGATTTCTGGGTCTCCGGGTTCCGATTCGCCGGGTCACTTGGACCTATGATGGACAGTGGTTTCAATCATCCAACGCCTCATTGGTGTATCCTCCTCCTGTTCCAATTAGCCAATTATATAATTATAGTGTACAAATACAGGACATAAAACCTCAACCATCAATCAGCCATCACTGTAGTAGCCAGCCACCAGACTTACATGATAGCCATCTGGACAAGAATATTCCATAAAATCCACCAGATATGTTGTGTATTTAATGGCTGCAATGTCTGAAGAGAAATTCTGAAGAGCAATTCCAGTAGAGCACAGATTAACAGTAACCTGCACCAAGCTCTGTTTATGCCACATGTAAGACAGATTTTGCAAGAGTGGGTCTGTTTCTTGATTGCCAGAACATGTAATGTTTAGATGCACAGCCATTGCACACATCTCCTGCTATCTTTCATTGCAGATCATCAGATGAATCCAAAATTAGATTAGATTAAAAAACATGAGTAGAATAGATTAGAAACTCTTTTTATTAAATTATATTAGATATATATCATAGAAAGTCTTGCCTGGTTACTAATAACTTAGATCAGAGTTGAAAAGATTATTTAGATGAGATTAGAACAAGGCAAGATTTGATCAGATCAGCTTTGAAACTTTAACATGGTTATTGGTGGTAATCGTTCAGATTGTATTAGCCTACCTATGAGGATATCACATGATGGAATTATAGATTAGATTAGAAATTATGATTAGAATAAAATCTAAGATTATTGAATGAGCAGAGTATGTACATCTACACATGTAAATGTTGGACATCTTCTGTTTTGATTCCAGTCCATGCATAATAGAGTGGGTCGGGGCAAGAAGCCCGGGTTAGGTGAGAAGCCCCCCCAGGGTTATTTCTAAACTTACATTTTTTGTGCTTTTTCTTATTGATAGGATTGAAGCTAGAGGCTTTTTAGGTGACGTCACAAATTTTCAAGTCATTCAGCACCAAACCATAGTCGTAATTAAAGAATCAAAAAAAGGTGTATGGTTTTTGTAACTTTGATTAATTCTTTGAAAGTGGTTGTCAGAAATAACTTTGGAAATTTTTAAAAGTATAATGGATATCTGCATTGCTTCCCTTTATGACCATCACATAAATATGATTTGGATCATGTTTTTTGCATTTTAGCTCAAAATATAGAGGTCAAATTAAAATATGTGGGTTTGGGGCGAGAGGCCCCACATGGTATGGGGCATGGGGCCCCCTTCACTGAGGCCTCGAAGCTGCTTCAGGAACCATTTAATAATGTGTACTTTACCTTAAATCTTGATAGAATAGCTAATTGAAATAGAAAAAATTTTGGCCGAAATTGAAAAATGGCAAAATATATTAAAAAATAAATGAATGAACAGAAAAATTCTGAAATTCAGAAAAAGTGAATAGAATGCCTTAAAAATTATAGAAGAACCCCAAGAAATAACTTTCAAGCTGAATGCGCTCGCAAAAAAAATTTCCATAGGATTATAATAGGGGGGCTTCTTGCCCGATGGGTGGGGTAAGAAGGCCATTTTAATTTTTTTACAAAAAGGGCCGTAACTCCTTTATTAAAATTGGTAGACATTCGTTTCACTAGTTATAAGTAGAGTCAAGTGATCCCTTCCTGACAGCATAAGCTTTCAAATAATCGACCACAAAAAGTAGGTCAAATCGCTCCTCGAAGTTAAGGGGGGCTGCATGCCCCGCGCTACTCTATGCCTATTTGAAGGCTATGAGATGAGACTAGAGGCTGTGCTGTGAGACTATATTCTTTGGCTGCAGCCTATCCAATCAGTAGATGCTTAATGAGAAACCTTTCTTGTCTGAGAAAGAATTGTCCTTGAAAGAGACCAATCTCAAGGTCATGTGATTATCTCTGATAATTTAATAAAGTCAAATTGAGGGCCTGGTGACCTTGAGTTTAGTGTTTAGGGACTGCTTCGGATAAAGAAATGGAAAGACATAATCAGGTTGCAGGGACATAAAATCAGTTTTTCTTCAATGAAATCCCCCATGATATCAGGCTTTTGATATGGTTGAGAAGTGAGATGGGCCCATGTTGCACTTGTTCCATGTTCATTTAAGATATTAAAACACCACTGATAGGCATGAGATCTTATATGATTTTAAAATATAAAAGGTGATTGGATAGCATGTCTTTTCCTCTTGTAATGCTCCTGGTGAAGTTGTACAGATCTCAACTTTTTTAATTGACACAAAAATTTCTGCACAGCTGAACTACCAAAGATGTAAAACCAAAAAGAAAACCAACAACAAAGATTAAAAAGAGAAACCATAGCAGATCAAGGGAGAATTATGTTCTTAGAAACTGTATACACAAAACTCAAGGTAGGGGTGGAAAAACATAGGGGCTAAGTGGAGACAGATGTGGTATACTGATGGGCCAGCTTAAGTAATAGATATCTGATAGAAATACTGCAATTCAGTGAATTTTTGGCTCATAGAATAACCATTTTCTACTATCTCATTTCATTTTCAATTTCCATTTGTTAGGAAAACGCCCCTCAAACAAGAAAATGTCATTTTCCAGAATATTAATATTTTGACTCCTGCAGCAGATGCTTCTCAAATATTATTGCCTCTTGAACAAATCCTCTCTTTTATTTCTTGATTTTTTTGTAACTTAAGAAAATAATAAATAAGAATGGAGTCATATTATGCTGGAGTGTTCCAATTCATAAATTCCATTGACTCTGTGGTACTACAATTATTATCTTTTTGTTCTAAGATTTTTTGGGTTTATCACATTTCTGACTGTCCCTCCATTATGATATTTCTTACATTATTTTCTCTCTGAATTCTTTACAAGGGGTTTATTTACCCTTTTTGTCCCTTCTTTAGTTCTTTTTTGTAAGGTGTTTTTCCTTGTGGTTATTGATTTTTTTCTATCGATTTTTTCATCGATCTCAGTTTGTCACACTTTGTCCAGCGTTTGTTTCTCCTGTAAGGGACTAACACTTTCCCCAAAACAGTTTGCTTCTTGTGAAATTGGAACTTGTGCACGATTTTCACACAAGTCTTGGGCAAAAAGTCACAGACAACTCAAAAAGCTGATTGGGTCAAAAGTAGCTAATGCATACAAGACACATAGAAGCATTCAGGCATGGAAAAGTCTTTTTGTCGTGATTTTAGACAAAATTATGCAGCACTCAGCTGTAAGATTTTTGACTATCCAGGCTAAGAAAAAGTTGACCAATAGGCCCCTTAAAAAGTTGGAAGGAACTGTACATGGGCCTGCACAATGTCTGACATGCACTGGATACACCACAAACATTTTGATGAACAGGTCACATTTCACTTCCATTCTAGTAAGCCATACCACGTGATTTACAAGGAAGAAGATCCAGAGTGATACACGAGATCATTAAAGCATTATGAAACATATTTATTTGCAAAAGATGTCTGATATACTGGAAGGTTAGTAGGTGCAGTTATTTCATGCTTGGCATGATGGATCTGCAACTTACAATTCTCACATGGGAGAGGCGATAGACTTAAAAGTGGGGGTAGATCCCTGGCAATAATCACAGCAATAGACCATGTTGTTTTTTCTATCACAAAAAGTTTGTGTATAGCACTTTTGAGGTTCTTCCATTTTTTCTGTTGAGTGTATTGTAATAGCAGAAGGAGGGATGCGGAAAAAATAGAGGGTAATCCATCATACAATGAAGAAACACATGGCTATCATGAGGAGCTATCATGGGGGGCTATCATGGGGGGCTATCATGGGGGCCAGATGATGGGAGATGCATTTTATGCAGAACACCATGTTGGAGCAAAAAAATTAAGAAGTTAGAATACAGCATTCTAAAAATCTGCTGCTAATATTACAACTGCTTTGCTGGGTGATTGACGGTGCATTAGGACAGGACGAGCATGTCAATGTGGTGAAGGATGATTGAAGCTGCTGTCCAACATAGGCCAACATGTGATGGTGCAGAGCTGGAAGCAAACCTGGGACCCAGTGATTGGAAGACAAGATCTGTACCAACTGGGCTCCCTCCCCACTGTCCCTGTGAAATTCAGGTGTTTCACAATTTTGAAAAAGCCTTTCTGGTGCAGTCATGTTGAGAGACAGATATGGATATACAGTGGTACCTGCGATATAAGACCCCCTGTTGTAAGACCGACTTGCTTTATGTGACCGCCTTCTGGGTGCGCTTAGTAATAGTATTTTTAGTGTATTTTGCACCCTGACGAGAGACTGCACCCTCATGAGAGACAACTTTATGACAGCAGAAGGGGCGGTATTATAACGCAGGGACCACATCAGATTCAAATCAGATTCAATCAGAAATCAAAAAAGAATGAATAAAATTTCTGATGCAACCACTATGTATAGTGAATTGGTGCTGTAGAAATTGCATGGCATTTTTACCATGCCCTAAGATTGGCAGGAATCCTGAGCCACTTTGGAAGTGAAGCATTGGCCTGGGTCTCTCTGGGTCTCCCTGGGTCTTATTGGGGCTGATTTGTGGTGTGAGGTAATTTGGTGGAACAGCTGTTTGTGATGCAAATATGAGAAAAACGTGTGCTATATGGTCAAGTGGGAACCTCAGCCATTAAACTGCAAAACATCAGTCAACGATTAAAGGTCGGCAGGACCACCTATTGGGAAATGTGGAAAGCTTTGAGAAAAAATTGCAACTCCACATAAAAACACTACAAAAGATGCTATAAACAGCCAGGAAACACTACAATGATGTGAAGAAAAGAACAAAAAACCCAAGCTACTCCTGTATTCAAAACCTTGTTTTTCCTGTAATTTGTATCACTTACACAACTCTTGGAGTTGATATAATAAGAAACCATCAGCCAATCAGAGCACACTTCTCATACTGATTGGCCAATCAGAGCCAGTCTTTTATATCACATGAATTATGAGCCTTCTCATTGGCGAAGACGTTGTTTACTATCCAGACATACACTGCATGTCCTTCTGATTGCTTAGCATTTCTGAAATTATATTCTTTTCACATTTTTGCATTTTCGAAATTTCTTAGATTTATTGAGCGGAAGGGAACAGAACCAACATGCAACAGCATATCATGGGAACATGTCGTCTCCTAACATTTTTGGTGAATTTTATTTTATTAGGAATTTTGGCATTTTTAGACAGTTTTTCCTACTCTGATCTTTTTCATGTTTATTTATTGTAGACCTGTGAACGTCCATGGCAAGTTCATATCAATTCCAAGGAGAATATTTCAGCCTGTCTATGTTTGATGAGAAATTCCACGACTCATTCTGAGCCATTCATCAATACATGGTTATTTGATACTGGCAAAAATGGGAATATGTAATGATTTTGTAATCTTCTGGAGGACTTTTTCTGTGCACACAGTTGAGATTTATTGGTCTTGGTGTAAAGAATTGTCAATGTCAAACATGAAGTATTGGAGAGCTATTAAATGACAAGTAATGAGCAAACCAAACTTATAATGCAAAGACTAAGAAAGTAGTAATGGAACTACATGTATTCTAAATAGACATGAAAAAGAGAGATTCTGTTACGGACAGGATAGGGCGAGTGGTTGGGGTAAATCATGTCACTATACAGGTCATATCTTATACATTGGAATGAGTGATAAATTGTCATTTGGAGACATTTGAGGCAGACCAAGTATTCCTGGCTCTTTGTATGTAGGACATACAAAACATGTAGTCTACTTTAGTCTCCAGTCTGTTGCATTCCTATGCACCTTAAAAATTGTAGACTGAAAATTCAATGTTTTCATGGTATCTTCAAGTGTTGTGTTTAATATGCAATAGCATTGCAATGCCTACTACACTGTATGCAATAATGCAAAACTATCACCCATTGAGCTCTTCATAGGAGTATATGAATCACCATAACTTTCAATAAAGAGCTCTTGGATTTGCCTTTCTTGAGTGGCTTGGATTTTGCCATCAAGTGCTTCTCTTCAATTCCATTTTATTTGAAGGCTGTTTCCTCTCCATACTTCAGTGTTGGGGGAGTTTTTGTCATAAATTCCCTTCATATAGGTATATATAGATATATAAGAAGCAATAGCTTCTACAGAGATGTCTAAGCAAAATCTAACAACCTTAGAATAATATAAAAATAACTTAAGAATAGACCTTTGTTCCTGTGTTTTGATTTCTTTATGAATAACAAGAGCTCCCGGGGATAGTACACTGCCCACATGCCAGTCCCCATGTTTTATGTACGATTTATAACAACACAAGACAGTGTTCACCCATATAACTTTCATGTTTTGTACAAGACAAGTGTTAATATCCCCAAGAATGAAGACATCACTGCTTCCAATTTGTGCATCTCAAGATGGCTGCCATATACTAAGTCCATATCAGGTTTCAATAACTGTGCTGGCAAAACATTCAAAAACATTAGATAAAAAACTTTTTTGATTTCTTGAACATGGTTAAAAAGATCCTCAAATCCATAAAAACCTAAAAACTTTTGAAATATGCCAGACATGTACATCTCAAGTAGACATGCCTAAAATTCCCATTAGCATGCTATCCACGACAATATACAATAACATGTTTTGACAGTGCAGTTTCATGGGTATACCTGTCTTCAATGTCTTGTACATGTCTGTTTTTAAGAGTGCTCAGGTCTAGAATAACTTTGGATTCCTGTAATTTGATTGCATGTTCATATTTGCATAATATTGTATGGCAATGTTCAGGATGAGTGTGTATAGTCTATATGATATATTTAGAGGGAAGCACATGAGGACTATTGCTTGTATGCTGTCAAAGGCTCTCTCATGATCAGGACAAATGTATAATTGAACATAATGCATGCCAGAACATTCCAATTATTGAAATGTTAAATTAAATTAGAATTGAATCATAAAAGATGCATGTAAGGCGTGAGGGGCTGATTATTATAATATAGAAGTCAAGGCAAAGTATAACAGTGGTCATGGCTATGGAAAAACTTAGTTTCAGAGGAAAGTCAAACAAATAGCTCAGCTAATATAAAGAAAAAGTTAAGAAATGTTTGTTATAAAGCATATAACAGGTTATAGATACTCCCATCATCTTCCATTTTACTAGACAGGAATGTTTCCAATTCAGGAATAACTGACTCAGCTCTGAGATTGAATCTGGGACCCATATGATGACATTGTCACTCTGACACCAGGCCTAATGATAGCTTGGCCTAGGGCCAAGGTCCATTGAAGCCGGGGGGAGGACCTTGGGTTCGCCGCTGTGCTCTCTATATTTCTATTTTCGGCTGTAGGCTATTTATGTCAAGGTCCTTTCTATTCACGTGTCTTGCTGTGATTTTTCTGGGTTTTCTGTATGTCTCACCTCTCTCGCCTCTATCCTGTCCCAGGGCTTCACAGCTTCTCTATCGTGTGAATGCCTCCCTTCTCTATATAAACTCCTTTTTTCCCGCCTCTGGGTCGCGTCTCTTTCTTGCATTTCCGTTGTATTTCTCTCGATTTACTTGATTATTACATTTTTATATTCTATTGTATAAGATTCGACCGCATTGTTGGCTGGTCCGGAGCAGCAGGCTCCTGTCTGTCTTGTTATTTATTTCTCCTTCTATGTGTGTATGAATGGTGTGTGTCTGTGATTCTGTATTTGTCTTGTCTTCTAGCCGAATTAAAGGCACTGCGGCCAATTATATTGTATTTTCCTTGTTTGTCTTGTGTCCTTCTCCCGGTGGATTCAATTGCCAGAAGTCAGGAGTCACAACCAGGGGCATGGCTAGGTGCTGGGAGGCAAGTGGCCTGACCTATGATGAGGCAGTTGCATGAGGCAGCTGGCATATGCCTTGAGGTAGGATGCTGCCTGTGTGGTCATTGGTTCTAGCTGCTGGTCACTCACTACCATTGCTGCTGGTCACTAGCCTCTGGTGAGAGAGGTTGACCACTAGGCCAATTTTAATTTTTGGCACTGCTGCCAAGGGATGATTATAGCCTGTGAGCTGGTTTTAAAAGTGCTGGAGGTGGAAAATGAAAACCAAATGATGGACAGAAGACACAGATATCATCTTGGATGTCATCAGGATATCATGAGGGATATCAGGGATAAGATCAGGAACAAAAGAGGTTAAGTGGGGAACTTGAAAAAAAAACAAAAAAAACTGGGTGGCCTGTTTTCTAGTCAGAGTCAGTTACTTTCCAGCACTATGGACAAGATCTCAGACCTTGCAGGCTTCTATAATCAAGTTTTGGTGTCCTTGATACAACCACAGATACACCAAGTATGCTGTATGATACACTTTGATAATACTCACTCATATTGGCTTGAGGATTTATTTTCTAATGAAGATCATTAGTCATGGCCCTCCTTTGCAAAATGTCATCAAGTTTTCAAATTCAGAAGATCCAACAGAAAAGGATTCTACACATTTCTTTGTAATGTTTTCCCCTTAATTCAATGAGGAATTGCAAGATTATGCTGTTTGAAGAAGATGCAGTTTTAAATTACAAATGTACATGTATATTCTCAAAATTTCTCATAATATTATTATGGATTTAGTTTTCTGATGAAGTACATTTGGCTTGCATTACACTAATCTCTGGATATCTTCCAATGTATGAAATGTATCAAAGGAAAAACTAGTTTCATGTAGAAAACATGATAAATTCAAAGCCCAGGTAATCGAAAGATATGTGTATGTTTATGTTACTTTACAAAAACGCATTCAGAAAACTTGAGAATATACTTCTGAATACATAGACACTGCCATTATAGCTCATCAAAAGTTTCTATGTTCAGTTACATCTTTGAAAGTCTGTGAACTTATGCTTTGATGACTAATGAATACATGTATATGTTATACACAAAAGAAAACATGTATGGAAAGGCCAGCCCTCTGGAATGAGATCTTCCCTCTCAAAAGGGTTGGTTAGTGATGAGGATTGTCATAAATGTAACATTATGTAAGTAGATTTTTCTAAAATTACTGGATCTACATTTAGATAGCGATAAGGGTACAATTCTCCATAAGCCTACAGTGTACATGTAAACCAAAGAGCCTTCTCAAAGTTAGGCCCTCTATCCAGATTTCCAGGACTGGCCAATGATAACACTCCACTCAGACAATCCGTGCTTGTACAATCCTTGCTTGACTGAACATGCTCAAGTTGTCACAGTGTTGCCCTTGCGAGTTGGTGAAAGGTCCATATTTCAATTGAGGCCCTGAGGACCTTTTTGTGACCTCTAGGCCTGTAGAGGACCTTGTGTCCGCCATGTTGCTCTTTGAGGACCTTTTAGGCCGAGGCTAAGGACCTTATGGCTTGAGGCATGCAGGACATATGCATGGACCTTTTGATCATAATATACACTGGGCTGTGACTGGTCTATAACTGCAATGGTCAAACAGGCTACCACCAAATAGGCTACTACCAAACAGGCTACAAGCCTGAAAGAGGGCATGTATAATAATAGACAAGAATCCACACACACTGTCTATGCCCTAAAGATATTTGTTATTCACCGGTACCTTATATTTTCTCCAATCAGGCCAGTATGCATGATTTTTCGTCAGCTAGTTTGGCTTCAAGAATGAAAATATGTGTACTGTCGATCCCATGTACTTACACTATCTTAAAAAAGATGGTATATGATCAACCTTGATTGATGTTGCTTACACAATGTTTGTCATATACTTTATCAACTTTGTGAAGATGACTTTTCTCTTTTATAGAATGGGACATTTATCAATCAAAATATCAAATACCATGCTAAAAAGTATCATTATTAATCATGCAGTTGACTATCTTAAAAGTTGGAAGTCTGGGATATCTTCCAAGGGGTCTCTCAGCTTCCCCAAGTCTCGAATTAACTTGGAGATTGGCGAGACTTGGGCCTGATTGGTCGTGTGACTTATCTCGTTTCTTCACGCGTGATTTGGGACCAAATCTCGTGGCTTGCCCAATTGCCATCAATTGCCATAGACATAACTGCAGCTCATCAAATTTTATGGCCTGATCACTGACTAACTCGGGCAATCTATTTGACCTTGGATCCATTCGGCTGTTTCCGTAATTGCTCGGGTTTTATCGGGTCACAGACAGATTTATATTAAGATCTGACATGATATATGCAGATAGACAATGGCTGAGAGACTGAATTACTTCTTGGAGATATATGTGAAGGTCTTCGGTTTGACTCCAAATTAGGAATTGTTTATGGTTCTCCTTCATGAACCAACCTAGATCAGACTGAGACATATGATGAGGTCATTTTTAAAAGACATGCTCAGCGCACAGGATGAAACGGCCTTGTGACATTGATTGCAAGCACGCGTCCCCAAAATTTGTGGCATAGAGCTCTCGTAACCTGCAACCGTGAAGCTAGGCATGTGGTCTTAACTCGATGACAAAATGCATTCGTGGAACTGTACTAAAGTATGTGAAAGGATATTTCTTACAAAATTTGCAATAAAATAGTGACCGTCTATGCTAACCTCAAGTAACATGTTATGTTGGGGCCTACTGAAGCTCCTTGAATCCTTGATCTTGACTGATTCTTGAGAAAGAGAGACTGGCCAGTCCATAGACCTCCATAGCATCACACACATGTGTGCACAGGATCCCCTGAGTGAGGAGCTCTGAGGCTAGATGCCTGATAAATATTTTGTTTCACTGTCATAAACAGTTATGGCTGCAATTGCAACCCAAGTAGCCATCTCGCCATTTCACAATTCGGCTCCTTGCAGAACCACCCAAAGCAAAACGCCAAGGAATGAAAACGTCCACAAGAAAAGGGCATCATGTTACACTTTCACAAAAGTTGCACAATAAAATGCCACCATAAGCACTTGTGGATACAGCTGCACATGAAGAAGAATGAAATACCAATGGTGTCTTTGAAAGAAAAATGTATTCAGTGTTCAGTGTTTTCATAGATAGATAGATAGATAGATAGATAGATAGATAGATAGATAGATAGATAGATAGATAGATAGATGGATAGATAGATAGATAGATAGATAGATAGATTGATCGATAGATTGATCGATAGATTGATCGATTGATAGATAAATAGATAAATAGATAGATAGATAGATAGATAGTCAGATAGAGAGTCAGAACAGATGGATAAATGGATAGACTATAGAGTATGCAGAAACACAAAATGGTAACCGAAGTTAATAGTTTGAATGAGGAATGAGAATTGTTTGAATAACCACACAATACAGTACAGTTAATCATTTGCTGTGAAGTCAGATATTTATCAAATTGTGTCATCAGCCTTCATGGCCGGCCGCCTGAACTTCTTTTGGGGTGTTAGAAACTGTTAATTGCATTCCATAAATTAAAGAAAACCCCTATTATATCTGAAGAACAAATTTATAACATTTGCACATTTCATGTCCAATTTTATTGCCATTAGTTTTCAGACTTCTATCTGTTGATATCTGAGAAGACATTTTTTCATTAAGTCTTTTAAAAATTTAATTAAATTCCATCTGTGTGTGTGAAATTTAGCACCTTAAAATATTTCAAAATGACTAATGATATTAAAAAAGACCATCTTTTTGTGAAAAGTCAATTAATTACTCTTTCATATAGTTGTATTTGATGATATGGACCTCCACCTTTGACTGAGAGCTGGCGACACATTTGCAAATAAAATGGTTTCACTTTGAGAAAAGTTAATACTTACCTTTAAAACTTATAAAATACAAGTGATGACATGAATGCCGATAGTGATGTCATATGATGACACTATAATGTTACACACAAAATGTATTGAATGAATTATCTCTCTGGAAGTTAGTCATATACAGTGGCAGATCCAGGGGGGGGGGGCTAAGCCCCCACCCCAGACCACTGAGATGGAAATATCATTTTAAAGAAAATATAGAGCAACATGAGCTCGCGAATGAATGCTGAAACGACGGTCACACAGGCCTACGAATTCTGAAACAAGATGACTACCGTGTCTGGATCCGTCGCTCTGTATGTCAGTGAATGAACACGGCCTTGATAAAAAACACATAAAAATTTACACATTACGGCTAATTGCATATGAAACTTTTTCACAATGCTGCATTTGTACTAAAAATAAAAAATAAACTTTGTGAATTAAGATAACTTTTAAGATATTGTAAGAAATATTGAGTTCCATTTTTATAAAAAAAACATTTCAACTGATAACAGCATTGGATGTGTCAAAATGATTTTACAGACATGAAGCTAAATTTGTAGCCCAATAATAAAACCTTACTTATAAAGTCATAAGGTCTAAGTAAAGCTTTTTGACTTTCTGTGTGCCTTGACAGAGTTTTCTGTTAACCTTTTAGATATTTTTGCAAATGTATCATTAAAAGTTTAGTTTTTTGAATTTTAACCTTTTACAGCAAGACTGACAGCTCTATATTTTAATGCTTTTTGTGATTTGGATAAAAAGTTAAAGTAAACATAATCATGTAAGGTTCCATGCTGATAAACATGTTCTTCCGCATACTTATAAAATAAAATCCATGCAAATGCAATTTAGCATGAACTATTTTTATTAGAAAATAGATATTTTGATTTTATATACTTTTATATTAGAGATTTTGAAGGGGTCAATTGGTTGTGGTATTTACACGTACCTCAAAGAGTTACGAGTCGACTTCTGCTCCAATCGGGTAGCCTTGCCTTGTGTTGGACAGAAGTTTCAATTATCTTTCGCCTTCCTTGTTGCTGTGTCCGCCTCCTATCCTATATAGCCTGAACGCTGTATATAAACTGTGGAAGTAAACCTCCTACAACCTATCCAATTATTAGAGAGACTAAATTATATTTTCCTATATGTTTTGCCTCAATCAAGGAAGAGACCTGCCCAGGAAAAAGGAATAAAAAGCTTCCAAACATCTTGTAAGTTCAATGATACGTGTCTGTCCAAATTTTTGTTACAAAAAAGAAAGGACGCAAGAGAAAAACTGGCAAGAAAAATTGAGAAAGAACTTTTCTTAATAAAAACACATGAACCACACTAAACAGAGAAGGGATTGGGTTACAACAATTGACTTTTGAGTTGCAACAATTGAGTTTTTGTGAGAAAAGAGAGCTTCATATTGAGTTTGAGTAATTCTTAAGAATCCAATGCAAGAATGATAGAGTGAAAGGGCGGATCCAAGATTTGTGAAGAGGGGAGGGGTAATTAATTATCATGAAAAATACTATTTTTTGTTAATAACTATTAGCCAAGTCAAAAAAAGTCTTTACAAAGTAATGTTCAGAATTTCAATAGAATATATTTATTTATTAATAGGCTCTTAGATAATTAATTATAGAGTTTTTTCTTCAAAATAAGCTCTCTACTTAATGGTCATTGGTAGTCACAAAATTGTGACACAAAAGTACCTTGAAAGAATAGTTGAGTTGTTCTAAAAGGCAAAGCTATACTACTCAACAAAATATTCTTTTTGGAAAAATATGATCCCTTTCCAAATCCACCGTTGCAAGACCCTCTCTCCTCTGTTAGCCCTGGTTTACATGCCCTCTGAAGGGCCCTGGACTGAAGAATTGGAGGACTGAATGGGGCTGGAGGGTTGAAGGGAAGGGTTCATTCACAAGCAACAGTGTTGCAACTGCACACAAGAGCCCTGGGTGAAGCTCAGGGTGAGGTTGTGTTTACAATTTCTCCATTACATTGGCATTCGGTCACACTCACAAAAGATGGCAACTGGATCAACAAGTAATAGAATAATACAGGTGGTCCCAGATAAAATGCCATGCACTTCATGGGAATAATAGTGCTATGGTGGAATAAATGGGGAATGGTCTATGACTTAAGTTGTTATAAATTTTCTTATAAATGTATAGTCGATTTAGAATATAGAATAGTAATTAATGGGGATGTTTCTTATTGAGATGAACATATATAGGCCAAAGGAATGATTTACTATTGATTGAATGTTGTCTACAAAAAATTATTGGCCTTGATCGAGTGGGCGAAGACGGGATAATTTTGGATTTCGTGTCGAATAGCACGCATGTTTCCTTGTTCTAAATTGTCTAAAGTATAATAAAGAAACATTGAATATGTTTCTGAGATTCACATATTGCCCTGTAGAATAATTAGCAATCATAATGGTTGGAATATTCACTAGAAACATTATCCAAACATATCTATTTGTCCAAATCAACCGGGGCGACCTCAGGATAATTTTGGCTATCTTGCACAATTGCGCATACCTTCTCGTCAGTGATTTGTCACATTTAATACACCACAGTTTTATTATTAGAAGTAAAGTTTATCTTCACCTTTATATCATATGCCTATTATTAGGCCAAATTACTGTAATATTTCTTTGTCTTTCGATCTTTCTAAATTCTAACCTTCAAATCCGCCTTAATTTCTCATATGAATCCGATCACCACTTTCCAATTTACAATTTACATGCTCTTGCTTCGAAACAATAACAAACCCAGTTCTAGATATCTGCAAGTGTACAGCAACTTACAACAGCATCATGTAACAGTTAAACAATTTGATGCAACTGTATATTTACTGTGGTGGGTAGAGGGGACCACCCATTTTATGTTTGAAAACAAAGTCCCATGCAAAACCACTCGGATCAACGCTGAGTTGGGATTGACCTTGATCTATGGGGTGATGACAAGACATGGCACACTTGGGAGTTAAATAGTGAAAAGTAAAAAGAGAGGACAAAATAGAATTGTTTGACAGTTGTGAGTGTTTTAAGAAGCTCCATGTGTTAGATTCACTTCCATTGACAAATTTATACAGCATTGAAGTATAAATATCAAAGTGTCTTTTTTGGGCAAATTTATATATGGCCAGTTATCAGAAAGTATATTTTGATGGGGATGGGGGCAGATGTAATGATGAGCTGGAAAAGTTGTGATTTTCCAACATACTTCCTATACAACTCTGGAAGTTGAAACCGATGGTTCGTTATGGTATCGTCTGTTTCAGTTGTGTTCTTGGAGCTTCCCGGCTGGGCTAGAAACATTGAGCACTCTAAGTGGGTCGTTAAAAGTAAAATTTGCTTTCTGTGCCATCGCTTCAAACAGTACCTCATAAGCATGGACTACTGCTTTAAGGTGTAAGCTTCTGTGTCCAACTTCAAAGCTGATGCAGGGATTCTGCTCACAACTGTATTTGATCCATTTCTATCATCAACACCTGTAATAACCCATCAACATGATCAAGAGCCAGGAGGAGCAGAAAGCAATTGCTGGTCAGGACTCTTGAAGACACCTTCCCATTTGTCTTGCCTGAGTGACAACAAACAATCGCAGTCTGTTGCTGGCTGTCCACTCTGATGGATCACTCTGCCACATTCCAGGGGTATCATGTCACTTGCCATGCTTCAATGAACTGCCCAGAGACCCAGAGTGACTGGGTAAAGTGAACACACAGATTTCAGCCTTCACAGCATTTCAAGTGATCTCAGATCAGATTGGAAATTTGGAATTGAAGATTCGAAAACACCTGTTCCAAGATTTCTCAAGGAAGAGGAGATTGATATTGATACTCGCTACAGGCTCTATGTTGACATCTCCAAGTTAAGGTGGTAATGGAACCTTGGAAAGTTGGCACTGTTGGCAGGTGTTCTGTTTTGTTTGAAACATTCAACAGAAGTGTGATAACAGATACAGATTTGCTAAAAATAGAATATAGGCCTACAATTCTATGTCATGGAAGGGCAAATTATTGTCCGCAAGATGTTGTCCTGGGCAGGCATCCATTTTATGTACATAGGCCTTTCATGTGTTCTGAAACAAACTTGAGAAAAACGTGAAATTCTCAGAATGATGTCTAAGACATAAAGAATCTATAAATGTTCTAAAATTCTGTTCAGAACATCTATGACACTGAGAAAGAAGTTCCAAACTCTCACAGTATTTATATCTAACACATATATCTGATGTTGGGAACAAACAGCATTTCATCAAATCACGTATTATAGTTTCACATTTGGGGGCAATTTCTTCTGGAGAACGGTCTGAAAAGAATCGTGAAATGATCTCAAAAAACTTCTGTAATACATGAGCCTCTAACAAAACAATCATTGTTCTGTCTTCTGAGACTCTCTCGACTTATTCTCGTCTAAGTCTCGTCCGAGCTGTGAATGAGATGACACCAGTTGCACCTTCTTTTTAAATCGTTTTAGAAAACTTCTTTTCCACTTTTTTTTTAATTCCTGGGAATAAAGAGTCCCTCAGTCTGAAAATACTGGCACGAGTCTCTCTTGTTAAACCTACAGTGGTGACAGTATATTTACAAGGAGTTAATGTATTTGATTTGCTGTGCTGATCAATTCATTTTCATGTGTAATTGCTTGTGATAACCAGTCTACAGTGTCAAAATAGTTTGTCTTCAAATTGAATTTACTGTAGGCTACAGAATGAATAAAGAGGTAAATTTCCAACTAAAATTAACTTTTCCTACACTTGGTGTCCTGTAGAATTTAATGAAAATTTATCTACAAAATTGCTTTCTTTTAGTTCTGGTCAATCACTTGGCCTACTAACTGATGTATTGTATCAACATGCATTATGCATAGACAGAATGATAGCTTTCAAATGTTCCTGAATCTCCATATTTTCTGTGTTTTAAGGGAGCATGTAGTCAAGAAAATGATGGTCATTGCACTTGTCAATATGGTTGAATGGATCTGTCTCTTTTTAAATGCTTTTTGAATGCTTTTAATAGGCATACTATCAATGTTTACCAAAACGTCTGTTTGCAACGTGGGGGCAACACAAGACCCAAGGAGGTGTGCCTTGCCTTTCAATGGGACCTTTACCTGTGACAAACGAAGCATGTGGATATGTCAGATGAAGCTGAAAGGAGGCACAGACCTGGCCAAATGAAGCATGGGGGTCTTGAAGGAGGCATACTATGTGCATTTAAGCACCAGTAAATGCAGTAATCAAGTACAATGGTTGTACAATGGATGTACTCCACAATCATGGAGGTATAAGTATTGCATGATGCATGTTTTTTTTTCTTGTTGTTTGGTCATAACTTGTTGTTTGGGAAATGCTGACAGGTAAGGAAAGTTGGCTTGATTTTGTATCAATGCAGTCACACTGTTGTGCCTTGTAGCTCCATGGTTGTGCCAAGGACAGTTAGCTGGTCAGTCATGCTGTATTTGAAGTTCTGGACCAAAACTCAAAGCCAGCAAGGCAGCAGTCAGCTATCATGCAAACCAACCAGGGCAATAATCATTTACGTGAGTGCTGTGTCCTCCACTTCTCCTAATTAGCCAACTGAGTCAGTAAGATATCAGGGACCCTCGTTATGGAATGTTCTACCTTATAAAGTAAAATGCTCAGTTGATATAAGATCTTTCAAATTCGACTTACGAAAAAATGATTATCTGAGTAAGTGCGAATGTGGTACATGTATACTATGCTTAAGAAATTCTTTGTAATCACAGAATTATAACGAAAACACATAATATGATATGCAATGGTATATACAAAGTTATTTATTGAAAGAATGTAAAACCTAGACAATTCATTCATTTTTTCATTTGTATATAACTTCACTATCTCATCTTGTTTCTTTTATTTTAAAATTTGTCGGCCAAAAGCTTAGAGCTTGTGTTATTTGTTTGTACTCTCATCACCGACATTAAATAAAGTTTTATCTTATCTTATCTTATCTTTTTTAGTCTGAGTGCAAAAGTTTAATACAGGACGTAGATCCCCAACATCCATCCATCTATTAGCCAACTATTCAGCTGGTGAAGCAGTAAGTTGATGGACAAATTGTTGACAAATACTCTGCCACCCTCTCTCTCTTAACTTTTACATGGTTCCAGCATGGAAGCTTCATGCTCCCATTAATTGTACTAACATTACATGACTCCTCACTTCACTAATTGCCCCAAATGATATTAAATGGACAATTAAATACCCTATGACAAACATGGATGATTGATCATTATTACTGAGGACAGGATCACATTATTAAGTGGACACTGTGGTAAAAAGTGGTGAAAATGGTTTACACAAGAACTGCTAACAAACAGGGGAATTGCATTAGTGACACAGAGAATGCTCTGACAGTTGGTATAGAATGTAAGCATGGCCACCCAGAGGGGGATTAAACAGTTGATGTCTTGGGTTGTCTAGTGGGATAAACTTCTACAAAGTGGAGATATAGGTTCATGATGCTGTAGAAAGAGTTTTGAACATACCAGCACCTATACTATAGTGATGGCTGGATTGCAAATTATGGTGCTGGAATTGTGATCCAAGACAAGAATTGACAACTTCTTATTGTATATAATGCAGTGCAACCAGAAGAGATGAAAATTGAGGGACATTGCTTCTATGTTTGTTTTTGTCATATGATTATAACAGTTGGACTGTATATGCATTTTGAATAAAAGAAATCAGAAAATCCCCAAAAACTGGAGTAAAATAGTTTTGAAGGTTCCAAAAAAAAAGAAAAAAAAGAAGACAATTTATCAGAAAATCCCACCAAAAAACTGGAAAATTAGTTAGAAGCTTCCCAAAAATACAAAAAAGAAGAAAATTCAAGGCCATCAAATTAGCAGATCGATGATAGAATCCCTCTGAATCTTGTTGTGAGTTTGTTCTCTCACTTTTAGGAAGCACACAGTCCACACACAGGCTGTCATGTGTGGGGAAATATGGGTAACGTGAGAATGGTACTGACAACAAATTTGATTCATGTGAGAGCTTAATGATCATGCCTATGACATGTTGGGGTAGAACTGACATGTGCTGATGGCACATGGACTTAATGTCATGTAGATTATTATTAGCCCAACAGGTAGGGTTACTTTTGGTGCCATGTAGTACACATTTCAGCATTTCAGGTGTTCTGTGCTAAACATAAAATAATACAAAGGTACCACTGTTGCAATGCATGGACTGTTTTTCAAGTAAAACCAAAGTTATATTGGTGGTATATGTGTTCTTTGCACTGTACAGTGTTGTAACATTCGTTTTCACATTGTAAATATTTGACTTTTGAATAATTTTGTAGATATGTCGCAAAAGCAATGTCATTGTCGTGAAGGAACAAAGCGCATTTTCATACATTTTTTGTGGTATAATTTTGAAATCACTATTTTAGACAAGTGTCGTATCGTCAAACGCTTAAAATTGTGAATTTCCAGTCGGTTTACTGAGTAAAAACTGATAACGAGATATATCAGCGTGTTAATCGGTGATTCAACAGTGTATCGCATCATGTCATATCATATATGAAAATGTGACAGTTAGCAATGTTGAGCCTCTTCCATTTAGCGAAGAGACACGTTTAAAAACACCTCAGAAATTCAGAATGCATTGGTTTCACAGTGACTGGGTGTTAAATTCAGTGCACAAAGTTTGTTTTGTAAAAGGACCCCGTAACAAATTACTGGAGGTTCTAAAAGGAGTTGCTTTTTGGAGGGGAGAAGATTTAGCCGTAAGAGTCATTCGGGGTCCTTCAGAGGCAGCCAAGCAGAAGTCAGCCTTCCCTCAAACCAACATCACCTCCTTCACTTCAAAAGGAGAGTATCAGCACTTTATCAATTTATGCTCAGGTGAAACTGAAAAGGAATGAATAACAAGTGAATAGGACGGCCTACGAGACTGAATGGGTGGCTCTCGACTCAGTCTCGAGGCTCCAAGAAGCAGTGTACTGCACAAACAGCGGCTTATTACGCATGCGCTTCGCACCCTGCACTCCACTCAACTCCGTAGTGTTACATTTGCTGCGAGACTTGTCTCAGGATTCTAAAGACAGTCCCGCACCAAAAGAATTATTGGACAACAGGACCGCACAGGGTGTTGAACTACTGTTGACAAACAGCCAGTAATAAATAGTTGCCTGAAATAAAATGGAAAGCATAAAAATAGAAGAATATAGTAAAACCATAAAATGAGATGAAACCCGATATATCAGGCAATCAAAGCATATCAAGTAAAGACGGCGAGGAGAAAATTGTATTCAAAAGTACAGAACTAAGTGTTATACAATCTTGCACCTTATGGCAACTTGAGCAGTGAAACTGGATCTGGGATGATTAACACTAAAATTAGTGGTTAGCGTATATGGTTGGCATAAAAAATGTTATCCTTACAGGTTGTTCATGTTATGTGCTTCTTAAAGGCTATACTTCAGTTGGATAGTACCAGGAGGTCCATATGATGTGGTATATGATTGTATGAAATATAATGTAGTTATAATGCCACCAAGTTTGGAGAGACAACATCCATGAAACGATTTGTCAGGGGAGGAGACCAATTTGGACTTCTAAACGACTTTATTACTTTAATTATGTGTTGATGGTATTTTAAATGAAGTTTAATTACTGGCCTACCCTCAGCTAAAGGAGGCAGGTTTTGTCAGAAATTAACAAAAAAATCAAGACTATACCATGTATACTCTTCTGGCAGTTCTGTAAAACTGCAATCATTATTGTGTAAGCTATTGAAATATTGTAGGCCTACCATAAATGCATAATACAAAACATGCATACGTAGAAGTTCACAGCTGAAGCTTAAGATAGTTTTGAGTGAAAGTAGGTCACTTGAGGTCAGCGAGGTCAACGTGGAAGGTCATTGTAGAACGTCGTCAATTGAAAGATCACAAGGTTATGTTCACCTGAAGTGTAAATGATGGGAATGACATGGAGTCATGTAAACAAGATTGTGCTCAAGTCACTCCCATATTTAACACAGTCAATAAGGAGCAATCTTGGACACGCAACTCTTTAATAACAGAGCAAGAGTAGCTGTAGAGTTTAAAGAGACTTTAAAGCAATGTAAATAAAGAGGTTGAGTGTCATCCCCTGGGGCATGTTACTGTAGCAAGTCTGGTGCATTCACGATTTAGTATATGGAGTGCATTGAAAATTTACCACCCAGTGAATCTTGTGTCAGAGTGATAACATCATGCTAACAGAGATTGAGCTACTCACTGCTGGTTCTCCTGTTTGTTTGAGCCCTGCTTGCACCTGAGACAGGCTGAGCAGTTCTGAGTTGTACAGGTTTGAGCCGCACTGAATCTGGTAGTGAAAAGGAGACAATGCTCTTGCTTGAGACATCTTGCCCCATGTAGATTTCAGTGGCACAATATGCTGTGAATAATTATGTTTTGACATTAATTATGTCAAATCATATCAGCTTTGACCTGTCATTAATTGGATCTTGTACCATACGACACACGTATAAGATGTGGCAAGTGATGTATTCTCGATCAAACCAAGCCAAACCTGTGAATTGTTGAGATTTTAGAGATGTTATGCGGCTATATGAATCATTTTGATTCCCTTGTACTGTTGTACCAATTGACTACAACCTAAAGAACCATTGATATTGTGCATATCAGATACATGCTAACATTTTGCAGAATAGCCTACATGCTAACATTTTGCAGAATAGCCTACATGCTAACATTTTGCAGAATAGCCTACATGCTAACATTTTGCAGAAATTGAGCATTTGAGATACCCTTCAGCAATGAAGGACTGCACCATGGCCTCAGTGCCTCTGCTCAAGTTCTGCTGGTATATTTAACTTCCCCTATCACCTAAACCCTTGTCAAAATTACAATGCTCAAGATGTTTACATATTGTTAGATCTTTATGTAGCTTATGCTCATGGTATGACATATATAGTAATTACTTTGCCATTTTGTTTTGTAACAATTGTGACTTATGATATTTGAGACCCTAAAACCAATTGAGCCCTAATATAGCTTGAGGTTTTATTTAAGAGGAAGTTGTAGTAAATAGAGAAGTATTGCTAGTGTCACAATAGCCAAGCAAAATGAATTATACAAGAATTTTAAGTCATTAAAGCTTCATAGTTAATGAAACGTGCTGACTCTGCTCAGGCAATTTGTACATCTTTCTTGTCTTTCTCTTTCTTAAGATCTGGAATTCCTGCCCTGACAGAAGTGTTATACATGTAAGCCACTTCCTTGGCAGCTGAATGCCATTTATTAGGTTGTAATGGCTTTAATGATACATTTGACTGATGCTTTTGAATTATTTTCAGACTCTGTGGAGAGCCTCGAGTGCATACTCATAAAAGTTCTGATCTTCTTGGTGGGTTTTTTGTGGCTTTTGAAAAAAACTGTTGTGCTATCTCTTTTTACTTTTTTATTCCTTTTTTTGTTAATTCAGACTTTCTTTTGCACTTTCTTCCGCATTTAAATGCAAGTTGGGTACACTTCCCTCACACTTCTCCATTGCTCTGCAATTTCGAAGGAACTTTATGAATACTGAGCAAGAATTGAGAATTTAGACAAACTTATCACCATGGAAATTGGGGGGGCTTGTCCAGGGTGCATGGCTGCAATTAAATGGGGATTGTTAGCTCACTTTGGGAGGCTGTTTAATGAGCCATTTGTGGGAAATATAATGGGAAATGTGTGAAAAATGCAGATAAGAAACTAAAAGAAAGCTGAAGCATGGCTGGGACTCTTATGAAGGAGTAAAGGGTAAACTACAATAACTATAACTACAACATGACAACTGTAAAGACTTGCCATTTCTTACTAAAACCACCATATATCAAATGATAAATGCATGCCATAGGTGTTTCCTTCTCCTTTTTTTTGTGCTTTAAAAAAATGTAGTTTTCCCCATTTATTTTCTTTTTAAAGTTTTAAGAGCTTAAAGAGATTGTCCCTGTATTTAGCCTGAGGGTATGCTGAAAGCAGTAATTCAAATTGACCAAGTTGTCACCTCATGGAATGACACTTCTTAGTGTTTAGACTGTAAATTCAAGAGTTGTAATGTGATGTAATGTGTGCAAGTGACATTGCAGTCTATGGGACTTAGTACTGAATCAGGAGATCACAACAAGTCATTTTAAACAATTTTTGAACAAAAAATCACATTTAAAGCTGTGAATCTGAGCTGATGAAATGTTGGATTGCCTCCACAGTTCTGTTGGAGAATGGCTTGAGCCGAGAAGGCTCAAATGCCTGTCTCTTGTTACTCCAATGGCAAAACCCCCGTGTATATGGTTACTCCTCACAGACATTCAAGATTTGGAGAACCCAACTCAAGCTTCAACTCCAGACACAACCTGCTCTCCACTTGAAATCTCGTTTTTTGTGTGAATTGCTGAGACTCAGTGAGAGGTGATTTAAGTGGTTATGTGTGTCAGTTGAAATGTAGTTGAAATGTTTAAGAGGACACTTTCAATTGTTATCATATTGCTCAGTTAGCTTTCAATTGTTGTAACCTACTCTATTGGTAATATATGGTATTTTCCACCCCCCCCCCTTCTGGTGGTGTGAGTTGCCTATAGTCAATTCCATTGGAAGGACTTTGGATTTTGGATATTCTTTCAACCTTTTGATATCATAGAACTTTCTGCCAAATTTGTCTGGCCTATTCCTTTGTCTAATTTTAAAATTTATGCTGCATAGGACATTGTAGGTATCACTTTTATCCTCTACATTGGCTAATCATGGATTGATTTTCTTTCGGTGTTGGAGTAATGTTGCTTTATTTTTTCTCATACAATTGTTTGTATCCCTACCAATTCCTGCTGATTCTAATGTGCACAAGTATTGTCATCGATAATCCAGCTTCATTGCTTATCTCATTGTCTAAATTACCATAATTATCGTCATTGATAATCCGGCATTATTGCTTGTCATATTGTCTGCTAAATTATATTACTTATCACAATCATTAATCCAACATCATTGCTGGCCATATATATACTTACAAGTGGAATCACTTTCCTTTTGCTATGGGATCTGACTGTTACCAGATTGTGGGCAGTCAGTTAGAGAAAAGACTTAAGATAAGAAAGACAGATCTGAAAATTATTCTTCTTCTTCGCATGACTTAGGACAGTGTCTCGCATTCTTTTCGCAGTCTTGGCTCTTTAGTTTTTGCTGCTCCAGTCTTCGCTCTTCAGTCTTTGCTCTTCAGTCTTTACTCTTCTGTGTTCACTCTCTAGTCTTCACTCTTCAATCTCTTGTGTCTTTGGTCCATCCTTTTCCTGTCTTGCCATGACACCCCCTCCTTGCCTTTCCAAACTTGGGAATAGGGCCCAAGGCGATGGGACCTATAGGTAGTATACCCCCTCTCTCCACTTGGTCCCAGCAGGGGTGCTTATAAATCTCCCTGGCCCTCTGACCCCAATCACAATGAAGGCTGTGAGGCAACTTGGTAATCTATTGTTACTGATCTCGGTTGAGCACCTCTGAAAATCACTAAACTGTGGGGAGTGGCTGGCAGCACGAGAACATGGCGAAAGACAACTGAAAGCAATGAAGAGACGGATAGACACTAAACGACAGAGAGTCACAAAGACAGACATGGAGGAAGATATGGAGGAAATACTAAGAGTGGGATATACGAATTTATACAGATTGAATACACTATAAAATTTGAATTTTGAGTCAGCTTAAATGATTGAGTGAGTTGGTTGCACAATTCCTTTGAGTTATATTGTAACATAGCTTGTAGTTTTAAGTTATGATAATGGACAGATTATCATAACTCAAAAGAACAAGCCATGTCAGCTCAAATATGCAATCATCTGAATCACGTAAGCAGACTCAAATTTCAAATTTTGCCTCGTATGACAGACAATTAGGGAAACAATGTGATTGAAGACAATAAAGTGCTCAGACACATTATAGCAGACAGACAGTCCCAGTGTATCTGTGGAGACAGACAGAGGCACTTAAGAGAGACAACTGGCTAACACTGAAGACAGACGAAGACAGATGGTGGCGCATGAGATAATGGGAGCACCTCTTTTATAAGTCGCTGTTAATTCGTAGACTGCTGTTATATTGAGTGCTAGTTATGAACAGTTTATGAATGCAGTTTATGACAGTTCTGTTTATTGGGGTGTTGTTCACAGCCTTCTGAGAGACGAGTCTAAGGAAATGAAGGAATACTGCAATGGCCACTTGTGCATCATGAGCAAGACTCCCATAAAACATGGCCAGAAAGTCTAGGCAACATTGTGTAAAGCCGTATAAAATGAAATAAATCTTCAGTCGGAGTCAATGATTCTCGTTTTAATTGCTTCATTGTATAATTTTGAAGTGGCTTCCTTCTTTTTGGGAGCAATAAAAATTTTGTAAGAGGAGTTACAATATCAAAAAAGTTAAAAAGTATCGAAAGTCAAACGACAACCATCTGTTGATCTTTATCCCTGGTCTAGCTTCTGGTCTTTGCTTGGCGAATTCATGAATTGATAGATTGACACCTTATTATAAAAATCTGAAGTTTTGTGTGCAACAGAGTGCATAGACTTACATTTTTTTAAAGTAACAAAAATGAAAAGCACACACTTCATTTTTGTCTACCATTGCCGAGTACCAAGAAGAGACACATGGATTGATCCGATTGTTAAAAGTCTATAGTATGAAAATAACCTCATCAATAGTGATCACGTGACCTTCTTATGGTCTCACAGCTGTCTTTAGTCGGTCTGGTGAATGGGGGAAATTTCAGATAAATCTGAGAAAAATGGTCATTAATCTAGAATGTATGGGGCACACATGACACTGTCATGGCAGGCCATTTGCAGCATTTGGTTACCTGGTTGGTTTACCTGGTTGGTTTACCTGAGTTGGTTTATCTGTGGTGTGGCCTTTGGTACAGTTGGTGTCATGGCAATTGACCCTGGTCATTGAGGGGTCAAGGTATCTTGTGACATGGTCAAAATAGCCCCCAGGTAAACTAACAACAATCTAACCAAATGCCTGTGATCTTCAAAAGACTCATTTGCATACCTGGGCTGGGGAATTTCTCTTATTCTTTGGGAAAAGACAGGACCTTCGACAGGCACTTCTTGATGTCAAGTCATCAAGGGTAGATATAAATAAACATGTACACAATCATTGCCATACATATATGCCTATTTTGTATAGCATTTTATATATTCAAAAGCATTGTTGGATGATTGGTCCTCAACAATCACTGTCAAAATTAGGGAAATTTCAGTGTACACTGCCACTTACACATATAGTACACAGTACTACACACAGAACTATACATGTATTGAATTTTATTCATACATGTATTTGAGGCTTTGTATTGCTGTCAGTGATCAATAATTTCAATATGCTTTTCAGATTTCCAATATCACCATTGTTCCTTTTGTAAATATATATTCTGGCAATTGTGGCAACTCCACAAGGCTCTCATGTCAGCAGACTGACCTAAGCTGAACTGAACAGTATGGTATTTGATGCTAATGTTGACAAAAAAAAAAGGGAAAAACAGAATAGATGAATTTGAGGAAGAACTGGATCAGAAAACAATATTATTATCATCCATTTTTGATAGATTAAAGACACTTATAAATGCAAGCAAGTGGAGTATACTGAATGGCTCACACTCTCACCACTCTTTACATCCATGGACATACTGGGGGTGGGGAAACCCCTAACACCTAGGATTGCAACAGGTCCAAGCCTCACTTCTTACAGTCCTAGGGATTTGGCATAGTGACTAGAGTTCACTGATGTCACCCAGGGAGCAAACCCCAGAAGTCAACCCTGATGTGGAATAAATTTCTGCAGAATTCGACCCCTTGTCTGTCTAGACCTTGAAATCGAGACGTGCTTTTTACCTGGATGAGAATCTCGCGAGAATCTCGCTGGGTCTCACCGGGTGCTTGCAGTTATGGGCTGATCCCAAAAGCAAGCAAGAGTGCCACCCTCAACTCCCAGTTACTTAAGATTACTCATGACTAGCTTGGGCATCCCCTTACTTGGTCCTTAGCCCCTTTAGCCTCTTAAAGGTCTTAAGATTTCAGATTCAGCTCACCCCATGTGCCAACTTGCCCTCTGCACATACTGCTGAGGTGTTGTTTTTCCTGGAAATCACCTGTAGACCTCCAACATTCTGGGATTTTGGAGGTAGATTTGTAATGCGACTTTTATTGTAAGTTGGTTATTATGAAAAAGCTATAATGACATCAATATGAAAGGTATACTTGCCCAACTTGATGTCCTTTTGATTGGATACCCACACCCTGGAAATTCACATCAATTGTAGTCAAGGATGTTTGAGATACTTCAAAACCTAAATATCAGAATTGGTTTTAAATATTTTTGTGGAATGAAGTGATTCTAACTCTCTGAAATTTGATGACCATTTTACATAGACTAACACAGTGCAGAACCTTTTTGGTGAGTGAACAGTGTGATCTGAACTTTTTATTTGCTAACCAATATGAAGTCCTACAGTGAAAAGGAAACAGAAATAGGTTTTTTTGTGAGTCTAAGCTGGTCAATCTCTCTTCTGTATGCTTCATAATTTGAACTCTGATTTGAGACCAGATTGTAAAATTGCTTCACATGTAAAATGCGGGTGTGTTTTGAGGTAAAGACATATACAATTTTTGCTGTGGAGGAACACCTGTGCCGAAGAGGTTGTTTTGTAGTTTATTCGGTGAATATGGATATATTTATACGACACTCTCTAGTATATCTGTAAATTGGATTTAAAGTGAATTTTGGCATTGTTGAGTAGGCCTATGTATCTGGCAAAGTTCTTCGCTCCCTTGGTAGCAGTACGCTCTCGTATGACTGGTTGCTGCACAGTCGTGATCGTTTTAAAACCTAACCCGATAGTCTAAGTTTTGAGTCAAATTTTGCTTCTATATCAGGGATTGATAATTGATTTTTTTATTGCAGTGAGCACATAATTTCTAAGAAAAAAAAACTACCATCTGTCATTAAATAAAAAGGAAAATTATAAATTCCAACATGACCAAATGGTTTTACTTCTTTGTAAGCTCTTGTGTAATTTCTAATGCAATTTCATGAGGTTGGTCTGTACAGGTATGTTGATAAATGACTCATGTAGAATAGGGTGTGACTGATTAGGCTTCTCTTTAGAGGGTGTTATTTGACTTCTCAACACAAGATGTATGGAGCTGTATGGGGTGATGGCAACTTTTGCTAAAATTGTATGTGCTTTTGCTTTAGGGGTGGAAACTGTCGTTTAATCAAAATTTTCCAACACTTTTCACTTTCTATGTGGTGACCTGGGGGGTTTGGTTGTCATCTGAGGCATTCTAAAATGATTCTCTGAAAGTTGACAGATCCTGTGTTCACAATCTGCCATGTTTCTTCCCCCTCCATTCAGGACATAAACGTTCAATATTTTGGCCTGTCACTCCAAATATTAAAGCATGGACTTCTGGAGGCTCCTTCAGCATAATGTAGAGAGTCTACCAGAGACAGGTCTCTTTTGGATAATGACTTAACTTATCAAACCATCTTGAAATACATCTTGAGTGGAGTGTCAACCAACCCCCAAGAAATTGATAATTTATGGCTGTATGAACTGCACCATTTGTTGAGCCTTTTAAGGCCTTTCATACCCATTGATATGTGTTATTATAAGCATAAAGGGAATATACATGTTGTCATAAGTTATGATGGTTTTTGAAAGCATTTTCCCCTCATGAGCGGTTAGTATGCAGCTCACGAATTTCATTGAGTCTGTTTTTTGATAGGGCTGCTTAGGCGGTCCACTTTTTATGCATTCCTGTCGACTTCAATCGGTCCGCAAAATATGTTTACTCAAACGATAGGCTGCGATAGTTGTTGGAGATGCCAGAATGACAACCCAAATAATTAGCCTAATGTGTGGGGCTGATGTTTAGGTGAAAAAGGGAAGAATCACACATGGTTAGGTAACTTCTGTAACAATTGGCTGAATGTTCGTCTGCCAGTTGGAACTCCGGAGGTCTCGGAGAGGTCGAATGAAGTCTCGCGGTTCCTGTGACCTCCTGAATTCCACGAGATTTTGCCAGAAACAACATGCTGTGGGGAGTGACACCTACCTGCCTCTTTCTTGATTCACCTTGATTGATAGTCATCTTAGAAGAAAAAGAAGCAAAATCTACAAAAATGAGTTCCTTTCAAACTTTCCTATGTTACTTGGTTGTGTTTCAGCAAGTCTTGAAACTACTTCAAACCACTTCAAACTCTTTTGAGGTGTTCATAACCATTAATCATTCCTAAAGACAGATTTTTAGTAACCTTTTTACAAAATAAACAGAATAAACAGAGACTAAACACAGAAGCACAGTCATTATACTTAACTTTTTTACCTTCAATTTTGTAATAGATACTCCAATTCACTTTCATGAAGAGAAATATTTTCTTCTTTTTTTGTGTGCAAACATGGCAATGTTGAAAAGCATTAAAAATTTACTTTATGAATTAAAGCTTGTTGTCTGTAGACTGACGAATTGAAAAAGGAATTCCAAAGATAATTGAAAACAGGAGAAAAGAAACATTCATGGTATTCAAGTATAGTATACTGTAATACATATTTTGATACATATACTTCCATCAGATAATTAAAGGAATCACAGTATCGGGCACTTGTGCAGTATGACCAGCCTCTTTCACAATCTCGTAAAACTTCAGTAAAAGGTATAACGCAATGGATGTAATAACCCAAGTGACCCAATGTCTATACAACTTCAAAATATCTAATATATTTTCCTCTAGTCCATATTGAATAGAATATACTTTTGCTTGCACATGCATGATGGGGTGTGACGGTGGGTCTTAATGTTTACCCTCTTTTTGGGGAGCTGTCAGACCCTAAACATCTAGTTGACACAGCCAGGCATCTTGTTGTATTCGTGGAACCTGGGCAAGATGAGTTTTCAATGGTCCCATGGGCCCCTCCTCAAATAGCTTGAAATTCGAACCCACTTCTTGAATTTCTTTGCTTGCACACAGTTCGGGAGGTTGTCCAAAACGCCATACGAACCGTTCGAGCGTGTCTCACTTTGGCGAGCACATCTTTTTGTGTATCTTCATCGAGAAGACCCAAAAAACAGAAAGGTCCTGTTATGGCGATGTTCACAGAGTAAAAGTAAACCTTCAGATTAAAGGTCCGCGCAAGAATTTGCATATTGGGGATGAATTCTTCTTAGTAAACCTACTGTTTGGACATCACATCTCATTGCGGCTCTGAGTTATTTTGTCTATTTTGTTCCTGGATCTTCGGATTTTTAATTTTTTTAGGGGGTTGTGTTGTATAGTTGTTAATAAAGATGGCTGAGTTTACTGCTATTGTTACTCTTACTACTATCTTCACTCTATGCCAGAAGTGGCAGTAGTTCTAATATTTTTCAAGCATGCAACGATATAGAAGAGATGGCTTGAACTGCAGAGGGAGGAGATGGTTAAAAAGTCCAAGGTGCAAAAAGGAGTAGGTACAAAAAGTCAGCAATCTCCTGCAAATGAGAGCAATTACACCGGAGTTATTGGCAAACAACTTACACACACTTAACATCTTCTACACCGATCCAAAAAGAGTTGAAAAAAGCAAACAAAATCACAAATGAGACTGAAAAACAGGAGGAAAAAATTCAAGAAAAAGTCCATAAAACCAACAAACCCAGCAGATACTGGCCCTCTTAATATATTGCTTGTGTAATTATCACATCAGTTTGCTGTTTAAACAGTTGTGGCTCATTATGTGCAGGAATTTCTCTACTTAACACCGTCTTGAGGAAGCCATATAAATTGTACAGGCAGGATTGTACACGTGTACTGCTTTATAGGTTGGACTGACTGCCAAAAGTTCTGTCAATTCTTAAACTTCTTCTTTATAGACCTATAGTAAAGAATGGATAGTTCAGGTGTGAGAGTTTATTATTGATGATATAAGGGGGAGCCTGCAGGAGTCATCGACTAGTTACATTTTCTGCTTGCCAATCAAGGGTGTTTTTGCCTTTCCATTTCAGTGAAAATTTAACAATCTCAGCTTCAAGTATTAGCTTCAAAACAACTGAATTTATAGAGCCTAAAATTGATGGCACTCCAGTCATTTGAGTATCAGAATACAGTTGTACATGTAACTGAGGTGTAGTAATACCATGATTATGTGACATCACATGGTGACATCACAATAGAACTCCCACTAGGGGGCTCTGTAGCATGTTGTTGAGGTTGTCATCAATACTGTCATTATGCTAATTAGAGTCATTACATGTAATACTGACAAAAAGAAAAAGCTTGATGGCTTGCCCTTATGGTTTCAGACATATTTTTGGTGTTTGTCTATTATTATTAAATCTCTGAGAAGTTATAAAACAGATTTAGATCTGTTTATTCTTTTTCCAAGACTTTTGATGCCATTTATTCCAATTTTTTTAATCGTCATAAATCTTTGAGACAGATTTATTGGAACGTGTTTTCTTCTCCGTTTCAAAAAGTTCTATAATTTATTTCGAATTTATTTCATTTTCACACCTACAGTCTGATTAACACTAGAAACACAAAGGCTGCAGACATATACCTTTCCACAGTCAGGTTCCAGGAGACATTTAAGATGAAAACCAATTACAAATGACATCCAGTGGCTTCTAGTCTGCTTCCAGTGGAGTAGATTTCAGCATGGCCCAAGAATGATGGCCTGTCTCTCATGGTGTATGGTTGAAATGTTGTGGTGTAACTCTAGCCTTCATTAAAGACATAAACTAGAGATTATAAATGTCTTGTAGACTTTCCTCACTCATCCATAGGCCATTTCAACATTGAAACTTTCTCATACATCTTTTCAAGGTATTCAGAACTCTTGAGTGCAGGGGCAGATCTAGGATGATAGAGGAGGGGGGGGGGCTGGTTCAGACTAGTCAATTGAATATGGTTTATTATGAATATTTGCAACATATACCTAAGTAAAAATTGCTATCATCCAGTGAATATCCACCCCTGTTAATTGATGAAAGATGCAGTAAAATGTTGAACTATTCCAAAATTCCAAAATTGTTTCTCAGTTTCCTGTATACCAACTTCCTTCTTACTGATGATGCAACTTACCAAGGTCTTTGCATCAATCACAATCTCTAAAGAGATTTAGAAAAGTTTAGATAATGGTGAAAAATTGCTGTTGGCATTTCAGGTATCCCTAGAATCAATTTTGTGAATTGCTTTCAGCAAGCAATGAGGGAGCTATTTGAGAATTATCTGGGAATTGTTGTGATGGCCAAAACAGTTACTTCAGCCCATCCCACTTCATTGCGGCAATTGTGAAGACCATGTATCACAGTAAAGCCTCTACTGCAGGAGAATTATAGTACTTTTTTTTCTTCCCAAATTCCTTTTTTTTTTGCATCCCATATCATAACCCTGTGTGTGGTTCTCATAACCAGAATATGTGAGGCAACAGAGGTGTAGTATATTTTTGTGTGTATGTGTGTGTGTTGTTGTTTTTTTCTCTCAATTTTATGGCTGTGCAGAAGTTAGGGCAGAGGAGATTGTGGAGAGGATGAATGAATGATGGAGAAGGAATTAACATATAAGCATATCAAGGATGAATTTAGATTGATGCCAATCAAATAATCAATCAGCCAATCAACAAATTTCAGCTGCCAATAGATTTCTTTCGACTGTGTTCGTAGACATCTGTGAAATCACTGCAGGTCTAGTGCATAAGATGTTCGACTGGTATGCGCATGGTCGTGGGTTCAAATCCCCGTCACGGCATGGAGCAACTGTCAAGGATCTAATTGTAAATTTCGGCCGAGCTCATACTCAGAGTCATAGGAGGATGGCAGGTGTTAAACCCATAGATTTACATTTAGGTCTTATCCTTTACATTGAAACTGGCCAATTTGTCACAGAGAGAACATGAACATGACATTGTGTAGTCAATTGTGGAGATATGACTCATAGCTCTAGACAACAGTCATATTCCTATCTCAGCAAGAATATGGATAGTCTTGAATCTTAATCATCACTCTGATTATTTTGGATTACTGGAGTCTCCTTTAATATATATAAAATTGTTACATAGAATGTTAGATATAGGCCTAACTGTTTTGCCCTGGCTATAGACCTATACAGTGTACCATCATGCCTTCAGCTCACTACCACCTCTCACCAGACCCTTACTACTCAGCCACATGGTGATCAAAGTAAAGTTGTTCTTTGCAGCAACAATTATTGGCTGTCTATAGCCACGAAACAAGGAAATTCTGGATTCAAAGAACATACTGACAAACATTAGATGATTGTTTTGCACTTGTGACGTCACAGAGGATGGAAGATCAAAGAGAGGGCATCACAGTGGGTTGCCAGCTAGGCTTGTTCCCATCATATACACGGTTGCTATACACTAACCAGGTGGGATAGGACCAGCTGCACCTGGATATATAGTCCACAGAACAGGCCTGAAAACTGAGGTGCATATACATAGTCCACATTATAAATTGTTGCATTTATTCTGGCAAATGTCTGCCTTGGTATTGTAGTTCCAGGATAATTAGTCTTAACAAAATATCCGGGAATCCAAGTTGATAATTGATTTTGCCCTTCGATGGCAATATAATAGCAAGTTTCCAACGAGGATTATAGACTGTAGGTTGATTGTAGCTATTATTGACTTCAGAGTGTCTTCTTTGTGACAGTGAAATCCAAATAACAAAGTATTCTTATTCAGCCTATAGTCGCTTGTTTGGTAGTTTTTGGCAATCTTCTGGGGAGAGAAGTAAAATTGGTGCAAAAAATAGATCCTTTCAGTCAACCGACTGTGGAAAGATATATGTCTGGTATTGTCTATGGTTCCATTAAAACCAACATTCTCACCATCAAATCATTTTTTGAAGAGCATGACTTGCTGCGCCTTACTTCTTTGAAAATGATATCAGATGGAGAAAATGCAGTCGAATCACGTACAACGTATTACATATCAATTTTATGATAAATCGTGCCCATACGACAGTCTACGTTGACTTTTATTTTGTCATAGATCTATTTTATTTCTGTATTCCTCTTATTTCAGTACATTACATAGTATCTGTCATCTGTAGTGTCAACAATTACTCAAAGTGAATGCTCCTGACTGTCAAGTATGTCTATGTATTTGCTTAGGTATTATTCTTGATGAAATCTAATGACCAAAAAAGTACTGGCCGTTGGGTAAACAGTGCTTTGTGAAAATCCCTCCAATGAAAAGAGCCACCTTTCATTTGTTAATGCCAGAAACAGTTATATTGTGAGGTATTTATCTGTCCCTATAAGATTTCAGTTTGGTTTCGTACAAGTCAGGCAGGAATGGCACAGACATGAACATATTATGAAGGTTTTTATGAAGGGCCATGTTTTATATTACACAGAGGGCATTGGGGTCTGCAGTTCATACAAACTCCTACAAGCCAACTGTCACTCAATGAAGAGCTTATAGACTTTGAGAAAGAATTCGAGAAAGCGATTGCTCAATGTCGAATGCTCGGTGGTAATCTACAGAAATCTGAATGTAACTTTTAATCACACACTTAAACTCCCCCATGCAAGCCACAAGCCCCCATCTACTGTTATGATGCTTTTGAAAGGGACATGTCACAAGTCATCGCCTTTCTATTGGCTTTTCAAACCCTCCATGTTTTCAAGTGAAGCTCATATTGGCTGTATGAAGGTAAATCATGTTTGGTATGCCCCTCTACAAATGCCTCTTTATAAGTCTTTATAAGCCATTTTTCTTTTTCTTGTGATGTCCCTTTTTGTAAAGATTGCTGTTGACAGCCAGTAATAATAGTTAACAAATAGGATTCTGTCAATGCAAGAAGCTTCTCCTTTTACAATTTCAGAAGGAAAATGAAAAATTACATATTGCAGTGATGTTTTGAGAAACTTGACCATTTTAAACAAGCTCGCTAATAATCATGTGATATCCTTAGGATAGCCTTGGTAGCTTAGCAAAGATGTGGCAAATGACAAATTGCTGTTTTTTTGTTGTTATTGTTTTTTTTTTCTCACAGAAACTTGACCAATTTTTAATTGAATGACATGATAATATCTGATATCTATTTTTTTTTAAATATTTTAAAAACAGCAATATGGGTAGATTTTAAGTTGCAAATGACTTTGTTTGGAACATAATTCTGACAATTCTGCTTATAATATTATCTCTCTGGTACAACCTAGTACCGGAAGCTGTACATTGGAAATTCTTTGAGCACACATATATACTTCCTTTACAAAGTTTACATGTTAGAGCCTTCTGATGAATTTTGTATTTGTTCTGATGATGTGCATGTTTTTGGTGCTACCTGTGAGGCTTATGCGTCCACATTCCACAATGATGAACTAAAAGGCATACTTTCATGCCTAACTTTTTTTTAAACTTGATTTTGACCAGAGAGTGAATTGTCAGGTGAAGAGTTTGTTTCATTTGTTGCCAAGGTGACCATGTTTACAAGGTGACCAAGCAAGTTGTTTGTCCATGGTCAGTTCTGGACACTCTTTTGTATTGTTGTGGTTTTTAAAATTGTAATTTGTCTTTAGTTTGACACATCCTATGACGAAACTGAAAAAGGCCGAACAATGATGTAGGCGAATGTGTGCATTGTAAGAATTTTTTAACTATACACGTCAAGAGATTTCAGCACATTTTTTTGGACTTTGAAAATTATATATGCTTCGTCTATTGTCATTCATTGGTGAACGGTCAGTGTTCAGACAGTTTCCATTTCTACGACTGGAAATTTTTCCCCCAAAGGTAAGAAAAGATTCGGAAGATGTGACCTTTTTTTTCTAAAAGGTAAAAGGTTGGTTTGGTGATCCAAAAGATTTGTAGGTCAATCGCCTGTTCTGCTATAGATCCAGCGTTCAATTTCTCAATAGAAGGCATACTATTTTAACTTCCTTAGCGACGCGCCCTTGGCATTCCGATGATGTTAAATGAGATATTGGTAGTACCCAGACTTTTCATGTAAAGAGTCTGACAATGTTATAGGTAAGTGTACAAAACTTGGTACATGTAGCAGCAAAATGGGATCCTAAGTCCCTGCATCATTACCATACAGTACCTATATATCTCATGTTACACGTCTGTATCTGTTATTTCTTAATTCTATATTTGGCAGAAGGTTTCATTTAATGCTTCTATGTTCCAATTGGCCATAAAGTCATGTTTACATGAATTGACCAACATGCGCACACACCAAATTTACATGTATACATTATGTGATCCAAAAAGAGGCAGTAACATTCCAAGTTGCAGCAATCCGTAGCCAAGGTAACTGTATCATGTAATTACTAAGTTAAAAGCCAAGGTGGATTTTCAGCAGTAGGTGGTCCAGGGATCATGGTTGTGTTAGTAATTATTTGTTTCAAGTGCTTGGTTAGCTGACGAGTGCTAATGGTTCTAGTTTCTCAAACCATAAGGTTCAGCACTCTTTGGTCATAAACTTGAAGAGACTTCATGTTTATTTCACCCTAGAGTGTTGTTCAAAGTGTTGGGATACCTGTGAATCACTGTGATTACCTGTGTGTTTTCAAAAGGTGCTGACGTGTAAATTAAAATTCTAATTAAGTTCTTCACACCTCCTGACTAAATTTAGGATTTCCTGTAAATTTATCTTCAGCGATATAACAACACAATGAAGTCAGTGCATGCATGTACTGTTTTGCACTCACCAACAGAAGACTTATCACTGAATGTCAGAGGACAAATTTCATGACTTTAAGAGGGCTTTCGATCCTCTTTGATGTGGATGATTAAATCAACAAGAGGCAATCTGGTGTTAAGATGTCCTTCCTGCTATCAAATATGATCAAGCCACCTTTTAAGTATATACTGGTTACCATATGGAGGGTGATAGGCCAAGCACAGGAACACAGACGCGTCCAGTTGCAAGAATAGAGCCCCTTTTAAAGAAATGAAGAGTTAGTCTAAAATCCAAAGCTTTGGCAAGATCCATAAATTGTGCAAATGGATCGAATGGCCCATGAGGGTGGCCACCTGCTATAATCAAATATGTCTCAGGTCATTTTAGGGACTCCCTGAGTGGTTTGCACGCAGTTTAATGCTACTCAATCTCCAGTTTGTAATGCAATGCTTCAGATTATAAAATAAATGGAATTGCTGACGCGCTTCGGGATTTTTCGCTATAAAAGAACGCATTGTTTGATATCAACTGAAATGTCTTACAGGTAGCAATTTGTAGAAATGTCACTTTTTAAAACTCCAACTTCTAAACTTAAAGTTAAATATCACCTTATATATTTACATGTATAAATTCATTTGAAAAGAAGTCACAGTGCGGCTTGAGCTGCTCGAATGAGTTCGTGACAAACGCGACAGGGCTTGATTTGGTTTGAACATTTCTGATTATACCAAATATTTCGCAAACAACATAATCTTTCTGCAATACAAATAATTATATCTTATAAAGGAAAAAAAGTACCCTGCAGGACAGACAGCGCCTTCGGACCTTCAAGTGTGAAGAAGGAACGGTTGTCCATTGCAGGTCTCTGTCGCAGTTTGAAAGGGAAAATAATATGCAAACTTTCAAATCATTTGGAAGAGTTCATAGCTCTACCACATCTTCAGACTGTATGACTGTATGTGAGCAATTTAGCAGTGAATCGTCGTCGCAATCGTTGCATTCCCACTTTATGCTTTCTGGTGTACGACTGTATGTAAGTGGCTCCGCGTTTCGCGAGTGCTCTCATCTGTTCCAACTTGTGCATGTCTACAGCAATGATTGATTAGCAGAGAAGTCAACCATCCTAGCAGAATAATTACTTGTCATATTTTGGAGTCATGTTACATCATATTTGTCATCTGAGCTTCTTCAGAATGGCATCATCGCATGCTTTGGTGGTTGTGTTTAGTTTTTTAAACAATTTTAGATCATAAAGATCTGGCTCTGCTGAGTTAGAGAGTGTTTGCAATAGCATGGTTACACTTGAAATTGTGTGATATACTAATAAAGCCAGACTTATACATGTCATAATCATATAACCGCAACCGGCTATGATTTTCTAAGGTCTGACACAGTACAATGAAACATACATAACCTTTTGAAGCATGTTAAATTGTATTATCTGAGAAACTGTCCAAAAATGAAATTCTGATTGCATATTTGATTCTGGATTGTTTAATCAAGTACATTTACTGGTACATAAAAAGACATATGGTATTTGAATACATCTTGGCTCCGGTCAATTGTCAGCGCGTGTGAGGGTTGAGACCGTAGAGAGATCGAAAGTCCTCGACATGTATTTTCTTAAGGCAAAACAATGTGTGGAGCCAACAAACAATTTACCTTATCATATCTAACTCCACCACACTTATGTTTACATAATCATACACCCTGTGGGTTATTGCTCTTAGTAAAGACTTTGACACAGGTTGGATTATTTTGATAATCAGTGTTTTTCTGTTTATGGAACTTATGGACATCACCACGAAAGATTTAATGAGCCAAGGTCACCATGAGGTCAGAAGGGCAATTGTAGGTCAAAAGGTCAACTCAGGTCACACCAGGTAGGTCATTCAAGGTCACTGTGACCCAACAGATGTCTGTATGTTGCGTCTGTCTGTCTGTCAGTGACAAGGTGGCTCCATGTAACATTGAGAGACATATACTCAAGAGACATGGCACCAGCTTGCCACGCACCCCATGTAATAAATTGGTGGCAATAATAACACATAATTCAATTCCAAGTGTACTCTGACCTGTGGCCTTGCTGCTTATCATAGTTGTGGTTAGGTAGGGTTGAATTAAGCAGAATTGCCAATGCACCAATCTTCCAATCATCAAAATTGACCTCAAGGAAGTGCCAGAACTCCCATGCAATATGGCACTGACAGAGATTTCAGTGTAGTGACTGGCTAAGGACACATTCACTGTCATCCTCAGTGCAATACAATTATATAGTCCTGTCTGAGCTTGGTTGGTTTCCCTTTTGGTTTTAACTCTTGAAATTTCACAAAGAGGCATGCAGAACAAATACCTGAAGTATATTGCAATGTTCTGAAATTGAAAAATACCATTCTTGGACGGAATACACAGAAATTTTAATCATTCTGCTGCATCACACAAGACTGCTACTCATAGTATGTGAAAACTGGTATCACCCTCAGTGCAATGCATCAAGTCCTATACTCAGAGACATATTCAAGAAGACATGAATGATACAGGAGTGAATTGCAATGCTCTGAAATTATGTCAAAACTACAAAAGGCTAAAATGATGCTGTCAGATTTAAAACATTTATCCCAATAAAGTACATAGGCATATATACCCTGCATGCACAAAATATATAGCTCTGCACTTCGACTGCAATATAACAGAGCACTGTGCCACCCATGCCACTGTGCACAGGGCAAAACAACCAATACAATACATTGTAGACCCTTAGGAAAGTTGAAAAAAAAAGTTTGGGCACAAAAAGAGATTGTTTAATGTTTGTACAGGGGGAGTTTTATTGACCTTGATAGTGCTAGTTTCTTGACTCGGTGCAAACAGACGCCTTTTCAAGGTCAAGAAAGTCACAGAAGCCTTCTAGGGGTCACTGATGGGAGACTGATTGAATTGAAGACTTACTCATATCTCTACATCTATCCAATAGAAACTATTAGAAGGGCATATGGAGTGATCTGGAGGTGGAGATCAAGAGAAGTCCATATACACCCTTAAAGGGAGAATGTATGACCCTATACATGGTATGTATAGTGCTGAATGATAATATCTCGAGAAAAAAGAAGATAAATGTATGAAAAGAGGCACACTTTATTGATTTGACTGATAAAATCTCAAGTCAAAATTGGACTTAAAAGATCATAGAAGTAATTGATTTAATCCATGGGTGAGCAAAGGGCAAAATGTCGACCAAATTGGGCTCTATTTAAAACAATATGTAATGCATATTAAAATAGAAAAAATTTCTTTTGCTGAAAGGCTGGTCTTTTTGTGAAAGAAAAAGGCAGAGGATATTCTATTGATTTCCTTGTAATACATGTATTTGTTGCTTCTCAGAACTTGTAAACCTACAATGGAAATTTGATTATGGATAAACAAAGATAAACATTGACTAAAACAGAATAGATATGAAATAAAGACATCAACAATGAACCTGACCTTTGAAGGATGTGGTCAGATTCTTGTGGTTCAGTAGAGCCGGACCTTCATTTGTTGTGGTTCTCTATTGTTGGACCTTTGTATAGGTTCTTTATCACACTATTGTATTATTTCCATTAAATAATTAAAGGGTAAGAATGGTTTTCTTATAGCTTTGTAGCAACCAGGAAATGGTGTCTGGAATTGAAAAAGGTAAATATTTCCTTAAAGAGTTGTTTACAATTGAAATGATGTCGTTTATAGATGATAAAGTATGAAATTCATAAATATATTAGATACAGACACAGAGCGGAGTGCAATCATTGAATGAGCAGAACAGTGCAACCATGAAGGCAGGGCATAAGTTGCTACACTGCAACTAAACCACTCAAATTTTGTCACTTATGCTTCCTTTGGCAATAAATAACTGTTAAAATCGGGGAGCAGAGTGGAGGAAATCTTCAAGGGAGATTTTCTCAGACATATTTCTGATTTAATGAATTATGACATGACCAGAGGCTCAATGCAGGGTGGTTGTGGCTTATTCCTTTATGATTTATTGGTTGCCTGGAGACAAATTACCCAGTTACACTTTAGCTTGGATCCTCTCCTCTGGATCATTTGCAGTTTGAGAATATATGGTTTTAAGGCATTTGCAAGATCTGAGCCAAGTTTCCAGATATATGGATATACACTGTATTGCTGGTGCAGCATGAAAATTTGGATACGGAGGTAGCCTATCATGATTATACATCCAGATAGTAAAAGTCAAATCTAAATTTTCACCTGGATTTGAAACAGAACATGTATAGACGTCACAAAAGCCTTGGAATCAGTCCTTAGAAGTGACTAATTGACATACCTTGCCGGCCTGCAAACAAGTTGTTGTGCTGTGACTGTGGGACTGAAGCTCCTACGCACGAAATTTCCAAAGCCTGCATGCTGGTTGTGGGCTTTTGGTTGTAAACTGTGTAACAACAGACTCATTTAAATCATAGTGTATCCTGGAAGATTCTGTCATGATTTACTGTGGTCAGAACAATAATTCACAAATGTGCACACATTAGTAGGAATTCATATTTGTGCCACCACTTAATCATTTTTTTAACTTGACCTATCTCATTTACAAAACTGCCACAATTTATTTTGATAAACTGATTGTGTAGGAAAAACCTTAAGCTAGATCTATAAGATATTATTTTGGCTTGACTGCAAATGAAGTTTCTTCATTCCATAAGCTCTGTCAAACTAAACCTCTGTATGATGATTGATGAATCACCCTTCCTCTCCTTTTTAGTTTAAATGCTTCACACAGTATTTAGAAATGACTTTTGCCTTCAGCTAGGAACCGACCATGTTTGTTGCACATTTCTGGTGACACTTCTGATAATTTTTGAGATTTTTGAGAACAAGAGATGCTTTCTTAAAATTTCTCCCCACTAAAACTCCTTACAATTTGTTCTCCTAATTGCTTTCTGGTAAATTTTAAGAATTAGTTTTAACTTTTTGGACTTTAACTCCATTTTACCCTGTAGCTACACTGCAACTAAACCACTCAAATTTTGTCACTTATGCTTCCTTTGGCAATAAATAACTGTTAAAATCGGGGAGCAGAGTGGAGGAAATCTTCAAGGGAGATTTTCTCAGACATATTTCTGATTTAATGAATTATGACATGACCAGAGGCTCAATGCAGGGTGGTTGTGGCTTATTCCTTTATGATTTATTGGTTGCCTGGAGACAAATTACCCATCTGTGACTTGGTTGCCATGGCAACTTATCAAATCAACTATTTTTGACACATGTGTGATGTTTTTAGATTTATGTGATGTTAATATATTGGATATCCATAAGGATAGTAGCAATGAGGTAATTATCGAAGAAATACATAATTTATGAAAATGAAGTTAATATTGTAGTTCGCCTGCAGTCACCAAGCGGTCCATCATGGTCATTTGTGAAGTGAAGTACTTTGTGATCAATGGAAAGGTCTCATGTTGCAGGCAGTTTCATGGGAAAGTTTTCTTGAGTTTGGGTGATGCTTGGACCACTCATTGCAAGTTGGCACATCTTGATTAGCTCATGAAAAAGTCTCTGAATAGTTGTGCATATAAACCGTCTTGTTTGCGGTGATCTGTGCAATGCATCTAAAGTTTTCATATGATTTTTGAGACTGAATCTGTATGTTCTTATTGATTCAGACAGAATTCTCCTTGCCTTCTTGTCAATGACAGCTGCAGGACTCAGATACTAGAATTATGGGATATTGGGACACCTATCGTACAATTATGGGATTGTACTATTATGGTATGTCAGTGAAGTAACCTTCAGGCAGTTTTGGACAACTCTGTAGCTAGAATTTCTTTCCAAAAATTCACTCCAAAGTCCTTTCAAATTACCTACTTATGGTGTTAAAATGACAGGGTGTATATTTATCATATGTGAGGAGTTGTGTCGTAGTGACAAATCTATTAATATATTCTTTCATCTTTGTACATGTATGTATTTCTCAGCAAGCCAATGTGGCAAGGTATGTTTTCTGAAGGTTGCCCTAGTTGGAAAAGCAATTTGTTGTAGGTAGGTATGTCATGTAGCTGCTACTCTGAAGGTCCCAGGTTTAATTTCTGGTCTGAGAACAAATCTGTTGGTAGATCTGAATGAACAAAAGTTAGAACAGCATGTCATCTGGATGAGACTTCAAACTGATGGTCCCTCCAAGTCAGTGCCAGGGCAAAGGCTCTTCATAATCTCCTGCTCTCACTCTCATCTAATCAGTCCATCCTCACAAGTGATGTAGACATTGCACTCTCCAAGTAGAGAGATGTTATGCCAGGTCTATGCACCAAGAGTTAAATCATCCTCACCTTGCCTGGTAATCAACCACTGCTATCCACATATATTCGCTGCAAAGTTACAATAGAATTCAGATATATACTCCTGGATCCATGGAATGAAGTCTGCAGTCAGATGTACTGTTATTTCTCTCTATTCCTTTTCAAAAATCGTAAAGGGTGAAGAAAAAACGGTTACTCATCCTTTATGTCTATTTGATTTTGATAAATTGTTGTTATTAGGGATAAGATCTCGTGTCATCGCAGTAGCACCAGATTTATTCAGTGTTATTGTTGGGTTGATGTGAGGTTATTAGCATAAGATGATATGGAACCATCTCTTTGCTATTCAATGCAGTCAGGTAGGCAGTCACTGATGCTGTTATCTGTGATCTATCTGACATAAAACCTTCAATTCACAAAATCTTTAAAAAAAAAAAGAAAAGAAAAAAAAAGAAGAAGACTGAAACAGCAAAAAAGTAAAATAAATGACAAAAATCTGTAAAAGAATAATACGAAACAAAAAAATTTAAGGTAATATATAAAATGATAAATACGAAACTAAAAAAAATAAAATAAATCATAAAAATATAAAAGAATAAATACGAAAATAAAAGGTGATGCCACGAAAACAGATGCGCATACCAATGTTTTCATTCGGCAGCGTTTTATTCTCGATTTCAGGAGATGCTTATCTATCCAACCCCTGTGATAGTTGGGGTGTATTTGCACTCTGTGAGGTGCTTATTGTGAACTCAGAGTTCTCAGTTCTGATTCAGAAGATCCAACTGCAGTCAGTGACTAGTTGCGCTCGGATGATTTTGCGGACCTCATTTGTCATTTGCTTCTGCTCTGAGGCAATGCAATAAAATTCAGGGCTTGGCAAAACTCACCTCCAACACAACCTTAGAAGAAAGTTGGAAATCATAAAACTATTTTGTTTTCTTTAATGTGAAAAATGAAGGCTCCAAAGTCAATCTGACTGCAGTGTGGACTGTGGAGGTCTCTTTTAGTTGACATGTGTGCAACTGCACAGAAAGTGTTGAGCAGTCTTGGCATATAGGTTTCTATGGAGTAAAATTTGGAGTTTCAAATTTTACACTTACTTAATGATATCAGTACTTTTTGTCTAAAATATATTGTGCACATTTAAAGCACATACCCTGTACAGCATTTCCATGATTTTTCAGTTTCCCCATGCAGAAATCACAGCACAGAACACTGGATACAACCTCTGCCTGTATCTGCACTGCCCTCTGTTTGACTGGGGTGTGGGCATTGGGCAAAGCAACAGTAAACAATCATGCTTTTAAATCCTGACTTTTTTAAAAACTTTATTTTTTATTTCAATTAATCATGATTTTTGAAAACCTTCCAAACCTGTGACTGTACCTTGAAGGTGTTTGTTTTTCACATGTTTTACAAATGAATAATATACAAAAAATTAAGACTTGATTCATGTCCGTTTCCTTATAAAGTAGAAAAATTGCTTGGGGAAGGTGAAAGTAGTTTTTTAGGCAAATTTCTCTATACATATTATCATTGTTCACTCAAACAGTTTTGATAGCAGTTATAGCCAGTATCAACACTAAATAACAAGAACCAAAAAGATGAGAATACATTAATCAATTTAATTATTAGAGCAAATTTGATACTGTTACATGGCAGGACATAAGTTTCACAACATGTTGAGATATTGGGTTTGTGCACTTTTGAAAATTAATGTCACTTGACTGCGATTGAGTAATTTTCAAGTGACAGCGAAAGTTGAACAACTCCAGACATGGCTTTCTTTGCAAACTTGAAGTTATCCTTATCTAAATTGAGATGAATTAACATCATGAAATCTAAACTGAAGAAATGCATCACAGCTGTTTTTCAGAATGCATCAATGTTTTTATGTTTTTCAAAAGAACGGTAAAGCAAATTTTGGCACGACTTAGTTTTTCGCGAGGAGGTACAAAATTACATAAAACGTGAGTAATGGAGAAAATCTCAAGAGCAATTATCACCTTGTAAAGTGACACTGGAATTTCTTGTAATTACTCCTCTACTCAGCTTGTATAGTCAGAAATAAGGGAAAAATCACCCAAAACATAAAAAGATGGTCTCTAAGATAGAAAACATGGATAACTTAGAGACTTAATAGCATCAAATAAGGAAAAATCTAAAAAAATGTATGGTTGTTGTTTGAAATAGTTTAGATCTCTGTGATATAGATGTAATTTTTGTGTAAACATTTACAGGATTTTTTCTAATTGAATGACCCATAAATGTCCAGATGGCCGATGATAAGATGGGCGATAAAATGGGACTTTCAGTGGTCCACCTATAATGTTTACACTACCCACAGTGCCCTGAGTGCTAAGGGAGCTTCAGCAATGGAATGACGTGATGGAAATAAAGTAGAATTGAAAAAAGTGACACCACACACTTTTATGGGACTTACATATAACTTTCTGCAGTCCTATGCAACTTACTGACTGAAGGTGGGAAAGCAGATTTTTATCCACCCTCCACAAGCTTCTGATTCAGTTGAACTACATATAGACAACATTGCAAAGATTCTATGCGTACACTATGAAGCAGCCAAGGATAGAAGCCTTGCAACAGAAATGTACAATTGAAAGAATTTCGATTTTCTATGAAGTAAAAATCACTCATTGAAAAGTTCATTGTAAGGTATGATCAACTTGTAAATGTATGACACTTGTACACTAACCCTAAAGAAGCATTTGATGTTGTCAGTGTGCCATAAGAAGTATATCTCAAAGGGGTATTCATTTTACAACAGTAAACTAAACTGACAGTAAGAAACTGCAAAGAATAGTTGTATATAAGAAAGCGTTTGATGCAGTTGCTTGAAAGGGTTAACAGCACTGCAGGCTACAGACTTAGACCATGGGAGAGCTCTTGATGAGGGCAACCTTACTGCAGCCAGTCCTTCCCTTTTTTCGCACTTCACTCAAGGCGAAGATGTCAACATGGCATGATAACGTTACGTTACAGACGTGAGCGATGTCTTTTTTCTCCCTTTTTTTGTCACTTTTGACACTTTTTGTGAGCAGAAAAATGGTCGCGTGAACTGACCTCAGTCAAAGGGAGATAGCGACGGAGCATTTCACTTACTGTTGGTCTGCTATGGATGGCGAAAGCATGAAAAATGTTAAGTGCAGAGCCCGCGAGGAGACTTACAAGTCATGCAAGAGAACAAAAAATGGCTGAGCCCACACCCTGAAATTACAGCACAGAGGTTTGATTGTTGGGGGCACATAACATGAAGCCTACACTATATATGTACATTGTAGAAGCCCCTACAGACCTTTAACGCTGAGCTGGGTTGTACTTCATATCAAGCGAGTCTCATTCCATAACGCTGGCCTTTTTATTATTTTGATATTGTCAGAAAGAAATATTTCCCAAGGTGGCCCCAGTGAATCTGAAAACAAACAAGTTTAAACACTTAGCACATTCACGCGACTTTAGCACACATTACGTGACATCCACAATCGTGACTGGGATAAAAAAGTTGAGCATTGAGATCCCCTCCAACAATGAGGTATTCGAAATTTGTGACTATTGTGAGGCTATTTGATTAACACCGAGGACTAAAAAATAGTATAAAAAGTACTTCAAAAACATCTGAACATACGGCGAACAAAAGTTGTTTTTTACTGAATCATATATACACAAAATGGCTGAGGAGTGAGTAATATTTCTCAGGTATGAGCGATAAATTTTATTTTTTGGACCGAGTGCAAGTTTTTGAGTCTGCGCCTGTTCGAATGCTCTTTCAAAGTCAAAATTTGCAATGTTTCGGCTCACGCAAGTTGTAAGGTTGGTGGCCTTTGATGGCTGGGATGTGTTTGGCAGTTTGTGGGATGTTTCCACGTCTGTGAGGCACTCACAGGAGTTGCAGTTTAGAACTAACAATCGCAGACCAGACATAGCCGCTTGAACTCCGGCCAAATTCTGCTCTCCGTGCAAACACCACTTGATTTATGAGCTGCTGTTGAAGGGGACTTTAATGAGTTGCAGCATGACATCCTTGTTTGTTTACTCCAGATGAATCTCTGGTTTACTGATCATTGTTGGCTGATATATGTACAATTGCATACTTCCCCAATAAATGTCCATGTGCACAGCTCCTAGTCAGGACATAGTGAGTTTTTGACATACATGACAAATGTCAAAATATTGGTATTAACAAAATAGTATCTATGAAATAAATTGACAAAATTCAGATAGATGCATGATATGATAGTTCATCCAGTTCAATAGATATGCAAGCCAGACTTAGAAATTAAGGCCACTGGTGTACATTTTGATAATTAATTTGACATCTTGATCAAGAATAAAATAAGCAAAATACGAAATTTTTACATATTTTTATCTCTATACTATTATGATTTTACTTGACAATTAACAACAGAGGAAATGATTTTTAGTGCCATCCAGAGGCACATACTCTACAGCAGTACATTATCCTACAGAGAGTTAGTGAAATGTGAAGGAACAATTAATTTATCAAATTTGAGGCAGTGCAGTCATTTGTATGGGTGACTTCACTCCTACACTTTGTACGATCATCAATTATGATGTGTAATGTACCCGACACCTTGATATGAATCTGTTGACAGATTGCTTCCTTATTAGATGCTTATCATGGTAAATGAGTCCAAATCTGCCTTAAACATCTCATGTGCTGGAAGGTCTCCAAGAATACAATACATTTCTGTATCAAGATAATTCTATTTGACGTGTCTAGAATTACATTAGAAACACACAAGTAATACCACAGCATATGATATATAGTAGACTCCATAGGCCTGTGTTATGTTATCACAATAGGATTGGTGTAACCTATCTCAGACCATGCCTCAAGGCTTTGGGAAAATATGGAATGGTCAAAGAATTTTCAAACCTCATGTACTGCTGTGCATGGGAACATATCTAATATGCCTTACCGTACATATAAGTTTCTAACTTGAGGACAATGCAATGATTGTCCACATGTCTGTGTAGAAATATGTTCAGAAATCTGGTACAATAATGATATTATTGCACTGCTATTGCATGGCATGTATGTGCATGGTAATGTTTGACCATGAAGTAACCATGTGCACTGCAGCACAACCAAATCCTTATAGGGGCATTGTTTGATTCATAAAGAGGCATTCTATTTAGATACAAAGATTTTTGGAAAACCCTTATATATACATATAGATATACAAGGCTTACAATGATACATATTGTTATTATTAGAAAACATTAAGATCATTCTTTTTAAATTGATTTTTGCTAATTGAGAAAATAGATATAAATGACCTTTTTTTATTCTATTAAAGCCTGGGATGCTTTATTTTCAAGATAAACCAATTATGTAATGTTATACAGTATGCTTTTCATTGATGTGGTCGAACAGTTCAATGACTTCTTACTTTGACCATTGGCAGCACATTCAGACCTCTTCAGAAGTACAGCTGTGCTCGATGGATCCACAAAGCAGTACATTACCAGGCTGGTCCTGCTATGTTTGACATGCTATATATTATGAATATAGATTCATATAAGTATTTATATAGATTCCTGCTGTTACCCTTATTACATGAGAAGCTATTTGTATTGAAAGACCCAACACGCACAACCATACAGACTCCACAGAGGACTTCTCATATTAACAGAACATGAAAATACTCCTATTTGGTGAAGATGACACTGGCCAAACAGTGCAATGGGAGGCCTGTGAGCTACTTAAAGAGACTTTGCTTGTCTTATATTATTATATGCAATATCTACAATACCCTACATACCATTGTGGGGTCGGTACATTGCTATATAATACAGAAAAGATTGAATTGATGACACACATTAGAAGGAGATTGATCGAAATTGATTCATAAGGAAATCCAAAGCATTGAACACCTGTTTCTTCAGCAAACTTGATGGTTTGGAATGGTAACTACTTACTTATCAATTTAGGGTTTACACAGTGAACATTGCAACCAAAAGAGCTCTGTGAGCTTACCACATACCAACATGCAACATTGTGAAAAATTATGGCTTCTTACTGTATTTCCTTGAGGATGGTAGTAAAAGTTGCATGCAATTACTGTACTGCTCCATGTGGTAATATTGGTCTGGACTCAGAAGATCATATTGTCATACATAATGAGAAATTGAGGTTCTGGCCAGTCAGTCTAATACAACTATTGCTTCACATCTGTCGAATCCTGTTAGAATTAATTAAATTTGCAGTGCTCAAAACACCAATAACATCCTTTGATTCCCTGAGGTTTCCTTAAAAAAAAGTAGTTAAGAAATGTAATGGAAAGCAATAAAAATCCAACCCTCCTTTATTAAATTAGATATATTAGTGGTATACAAGGTGGAAATTTTCAAGGAAATGAAATTAAGATTGAACAGACTGACAGTAAACCACCTAGATTTATTGAAATATTCTGGATAACCACAATTTCCTGGTGGTGGTGGTAGTTGGGGAATTAAGTATAATGTCATTTTACCCTTCTCCCTGCATACCCCTACCTGAGCCTCCTGGGATATATACTTACCCCTGCATAGATCCAGGATTCAGGGACCTCAAATGGGTGAATGGGGGTGGGGTGCATATGTGCCAACCACCCAATTAAGACCAATTTCCTTTCTCAAATTTCTGTTCTCTGTTGACTTCTGATTTTAACTCCAAACTCAAGACTCCAAACATTATGCAATAGGCTTTACTCTAATGGTGGGGTCAGACACTTGACAGAGCTTAGCACCAAATTGCAAAAGGGTCTTATGCCATACAGATCAATTATGGTGTCAGGAACAGCTGTCTAGTGTTGTGGAAAACGTCAGATTGAATTCACAGCTACTGAGCTCAGTGAAATCATGGTAGAAGTATATATGATACTTCATGTATATTGGAATTGAACTTTAGTTGATGGTTAATGTTTGCACCCTCCTTTCCTGCTCCCTCCCCCTCCTTCCTTCCTTTCCCTCCCTCCTTTTTTCCCTCCCCTTTCTTCTGTCCATACTTCTTCCCCCCTCTTTTCTCCCCTCCTTTCTTCCCTCTTTTTCCCCTCCTTTCTTCCCTCCTTCACTCTCTCAGTGGTTCTGAAGGGTTATCCATCAATACGTTTCATAAAATGAAAATTACTCTTTCCACACTCCTTGAAAAAATAATTGATTCATGATTTATTAATTTTCTGACAGTTAATCTAATCAAGCTTTGCTCTTTTTCGTTTTCAGATGTTCAACATACGACTTCTGTTCTTCCTTCTCCTCTACTTGACAGTCACAACCAAAGGATACCAGATGAGCCAGTTGGAAGGTCAGTGATCTGCTTCCTGTGAGGTCAATGAGGTCAAGCAGCCTCGTTTCTGTGTCTTGTCAAGATGGCTGCCAAACATGGTGCCATGTTGATGAGCCATGTAACATTATAAGCAAGCTTTGTGAAGATAGTGTGATGTATGATCAATTAATCTATGAAGTCTAAATTTAAAAAATTGTCTTCATACCAAGAGTTTAATTTACACAAGATCAGGAAAATGAAAGCGCAGTAAAAAATCTGACACAGTCAGTTAATTCCATAGATCGTATTGCGAATTTGAACGAGTAAAATTTTCAGAACTTGTTAGATTTCATATTTACTTGTACATCAACCAAGAAAGCAGCCTTAACAAATTGTTAAATGTTTGGATTTCATTATGAAAAATCCTGTTCGATTCGCCTCTTGATCATATCTAAAATTGGTGTTTTCGACACTTTTCATAACACTATTATTTTAAAAATCCCAAATCAAAACATGGAATTACAATTTTCATGGCTGTTCTCTTGGCAATTGTATTTATGTATGTCTTGGATAATGAATGTATAGCCTTGTGGAACCCACAGTAAGTATGTTGCTATGTTTGAAATTTTGATTCCTTGCTCTAATAACATGCTATGCAGTGTGTGAATTTTAACTTAAACCTTAACAAGCCTCATTACATAACAGATATAAAATGATTTAATTAATAAACAACCCAATCAGCTTCCCGGCACTAATTGGTAATGAATTCAAATTAAATGCATAAAATGCTTCTATTGACATTTTGGCAATTGTGCAAACTTATGCAACCTTTTTTCAGATCAGAAAATACCATCCCTCATAGAATTTTTATAACAGATTTTGTAGCCAAGTCAAACCCTACATGTAGATTATTTTCCCTTTAACATGTTCAAATCAAGGTTATAGAAAGAAAAGAAGATGAAATAATTTAAAGGTATGTTTTACAATGGTGTTACCGCCAATAGCCACTATTGTGCCCAACAGGCCTATTGGGCATGGATATTAGGCCTTTGGGCAAAATACTGGGTCTTTTGGCAAATTATAGGGTCTTTGGGCAAAATATAGGGCCTTTGGGCATTACGACTCCTTTTGGCATGACTTTCCCAAAGTCAACGCATCCTTCAAAACATCCACGAGGCCTTTGGGCAAAATATAGGTCCTTTGGGCGCATGCCCAAATCACTCATTATCACTCACTTCCGACTATAGTGGATTTTGGCAAAGATCTTATACTTTGGATACATGCCCAAGTCACTCGCAATAACTCTTTTATACTATTGTGGATTTTGACAAATAACAAACTTTGGATAATAGTGAACTGACCAATGAGAATACGCCGTAATATCTTGACCAATGAGAATCCACCCTAATATCCACAGTAGGGGGCACTGTAGCTAATAGTTTGTCCAATTCGAATGCAACCTAATATCCTGTCCAATGAGAATCCGGCAAAATATCCTAGCCAATGACAGTCAAGCCTAATATCCACAGAGCTATGATTGGCCAGTGGATATTAAGCTGCATTCTCATTGGACACACTGAGAACTCAATGAGATTCCAATCTAATATCCAACAGCCAATAAAAAATGAGCCTAATATCAAATAGGCTAATAGCTAAATAGGCTCTTTGGTCAAAGTCAAAAGACTAAGCCAAAATCCATGAGTCTTTTATGGATATTTGTGGATATTTGTGAGTGATTATATATGCTTTGGGCATACACAAATGGTCCCTTTGGGCAACCTCCACATGGGTGCCAAAGAAGTATTAAATTTTGTATTTGTATTTGTATATATTATTGGTCCCCGGTGTGGGGAAATTTGTGGTGAGCCTTCCACTGAATACAGCTCAGGGCAGCCATAGAGCAGCGCCCATGGGCAGAGGATACAGGAAGATTGCCCAAGGTTCCCATGCCGTAGCACCCTCCAGTGTGATCGCTGTATGATGATGATTGATGAGAAGATTGGGAGTCTGGTACATACCCTATTAAGTATTGCTTGTCATTGGGTACATTTTATTTGATAATATTGAAATCTAGATTAAAATGAGCTCTAATGTTATGTTTTCCCTTCCTCTTGGTATTATAAAATTTTCCATCTTGCAGCCGGATAAAAACGATGTAGATTAGTGAGATTTCACAGACCTGGTAATACTGAAAAGATCTGGCTTTGTGGCTTATGATTCCATTTGTTTTTCTTATTGTTTGTTACTGTTTATTTCTTTCAACTGAGTACCTCCAGTATGTACTAAATCATAACGTCCAGTAAGTATTATACCCCTTTAAATTATTATTTGAAAAATGGATAAATCCATTAACATCAACCTTCACCACTGTCCATCTGATGTTCCGGCTGGCACCAACAACTATTAATATTATTCTATTCTCTTATCAACAGGGTGGCCACTCGACAGCGATGCCTTGGCATCATAGAGTGGGCACCCTGCTCAATTTAGTAAAATAATCTCTTTTGTATGAACGGTAATACTTGCAGATGTAAAGAGCAAATAAATGATTTAAATTGATTTAAATTGAAAATTTGTACTTCAAGAGCTATTTCACTATATATCGCTAGTAAATTCCATTCCCATATGTGCTTTATGGAAGAATCATGTAAAATAACAAAAATACATGAATTGGATGTTAAGTATGGTATGACTATAGTGTCTCCATAAGGTCAGTATTTTGACCACGTTCTTACTGGTACCTCATGTTTGTTGAAGCCCAGTGCATTTTGCCCTGCCAATGCCCAGATCTACCCCTTTACAAACTTCTGATTTTGAAGGGGTGAGGGTAACTTCTTTCATACCTGCTATAAGGTCATATCGTTCTCAGGCCAATTTCATCTGATTTTAAGTGATTTACCAATCTTCTGATATCTTCTCAGTTCCCATAATGTCCTATAATGTCTCTGCACATATTTATCAAATATGCAAGATTTTTGCATGCGAACTCCAATGACAGGCATTCATGCAATGTGATAGAAGAACTGCTGTTGTAAAATGGCAACAAACCATTGACAGTGATTCTTAGGCACTTTTCATCGACTTCAAGATACATTTTAAGAGAGATTTCAAAACGAATTTCAAGATGAATTTCAAGATGAATAGCGATAGATAGATAGATAGATAGATAGATAGATAAGTAGATAGGTAGATAGGTAGATAGGTAGATAGGTAGATTATAGAAGAGTATGATAGGTAGATTATAGAAGAGTATGATAAGTCAACCAATATTTACATGCATTTATTTTGGGAGGAGTCGGTGGGGAAAGGCACATGCACAATGACATAAATGATTTATAGTCTTTTGACTTCATGAAAATTCTTCCCAATAAAGCAATAGAAAGTAAGAAGAAGAATAAGATAAGGAAAGTACTACAAAAGATGGCAATAAAAGGTAATGGAAAGTAAGTGCTACATGAAGACTTGCAACATGCAAAATAGTCTCATGCAATTGGCAAATGGCAAGTTAATAGGTTGACCCTTTGGGTCTTCTGTCATGTAACTAGTCAGGAGGAGTAATCATAAGGCATGTCAGGTGAGCGGCCAAGAAGAAGCTGTTTCATGCTTGGTGGTGGCAAATTCCCATATTTCGGATATCTTATGAGGCCAATTTGGATTTACTAAGAAGTTACAGTTGACAAACGTTAAGTGCTTACAGAATTGGACTGAAATGTTCAGGACTATTGAAGTCATAGGTAATACATATTATATATGCCTATCAATCCTCTTTGTGATAGATAGATAGATAGATAGATAGATAGATAGATAGATAGATAGATAGATAAATAGATAGATAGATAGATAAATAGATAGATAGATAGATAACTTGGTGCATAAGGAAGATGTTACAGTGAAGTTCCCCATGAGCCTCAGATTGTATAGGTCAGAACATGGACAATAGGCTAATAAGGGCCAATTTCAAAATACAGACCTCTGATCTCTGGAATGCACTTTTGGCTTGCATTGACATCTGGGTTAAAAGGTTAATTTTTGTATTGGAGTATGATATCAATTGAGTTTTAATTGGCCCATTAATGTTCAAATTTGGCAGTTTGCCTGGCAGAGAAAAGGTGGCCAAACTAACTCAGTGCCAGTTGAGGTAAACCTCTCCAAAAAGTGTATATAACGTCCTTGAATAACTTCATCAGTTTTTGTTACCCACCATACCTTCACACAAATAGACAATTGATGTATTTTTAGAGAGAAATACAACAAATGTTCATGGTAGAGCAAAATATTTGGTATAAAATCATTCTCAAAGTTATTCTCAACACAATATATCAAAGATATTTACAGTATGGTCTGTCCATATACATCAGATTCAAGGAATTCTGAATTTTGCAACAAGCCATGGTGCTATCAGTATCAGATCTATGATTTTTTTGTCACAAATTGCTTACATATTCAATTTGGCTTTTTGTAGGGGGTGCTATAGGCGTTGATTGTATTATTGGTGGTTTGTAAAGCAGCTAAAAAAGTCAGCAGCTCAGAAAAGCATCAAACAGCTTGAAATTGCTATGAAACGCCCACTTGTCCCATTACTGTATTAAGTGCCATTAATGGGAGGGGTCTGAGGGAGATACTTTAGGGAGATACTTTAGGTAGATAACTAAAGGAAATAGCTTAGGGAGATAGCTGAGGGATAGCTACAAGAGATGTGCTCAATGATATCCTAGCATATAGCACAAAGTCACTGAAAGACACATACAGAGAATGGTGAAGAATACAAAGCTGGATGCATTGTGAATATACAATGTTGGTGAGGAGAATGCTACTCCCCTTAATGAAATATCGATCAGCAGGTTGAACTCAGATTGAGATTAAGATGAAGATAAAAAGCAATGGATTGACAGGAGCCCCCTGAGGCACTCCAATGCTCAGCCCCAAACGCTGTACCCTGATTCAAGGGGAGATTAGTTAGTGGTCTGCCCCTTGGGGCCGCCCTTTGGGCACACCCCGATGGCCTGTCCGCAATTTGGGCCGGCGAAGAGTTCCGTGATGTACTGTATCAGAGAGCATCACAGGGTATCGCTGTGTATCGCAGTGCATCAAGTATCGGAGTCTCAGACTGTCTCCCGGTGACCTACGACTCTCTGCGCTTGACCTGTAGTCCTCTTCATCTCACCAAGGTCATCTGAATGCAAAATAGAAGCAATGCTAGCACCATTCACCAATCTATTGCCCCATGAATTGATGCTTTGCACTTTCACCATTCAGATGACTGATCTGTACTATACATGTATATCCCCATAGTGCCATTAATGTTGGCATTCAACAATAAAAATTTGATTTAGATACAAATCTGACACAATTTTGATACTTCAAAATTCAAGGCTAAAGTGTCCCATCAAGAATGGTGAAGGGTGAAAGTTGCTTCATAACTGTAAGGCCAAATTGAATAAGGAGGCATAAAACTAGATATTATTTTTGGTTGTAGACAACTTGTATTTACAAAAAGTGAAACAAAAAAAGGAATTAAACCCAGATCCCAAAGGCCGCCCACTTACCGCAATACCACTTAGCTGGGGTGTCATACAGTTCTGCTGTTACAAATCTACTGTCAAACATTGGTCACTACTATCACTTGAGCATGTGATATCTATGATGATCCTGAACAACATGCATACATTATCCTGATATTATCCTCATCTGACAAAGTGTGATATTCATTTAATTCAGAATAATTTTCCCTTGACATGCTGAAACAGCTCTGAGACATCCAGATCAGATTGTCATTCCTCAAGTGAGGGGTTAATTTTGTCCCCTCCTGGTTATTCCATGACCCTTCAGGGTTCAGCAGACTCTTGGGCAATCAATGGATCGCATGGAAGCTTATCAATGAGCTGTCATTGATGCTAATGTCGTCTTCAATGAGTAAAAGGATCTGGGCGGATGGTTGATTGTCACAAATAATGAGTCAAACAGAACTGATGGCTTTGTTTTGCAATCTTTCTTGAACGGATGGATGATTTGGGCTTCATGTCCTATATTTGTGCACTCAGTAGACTAATCAGGACAAGAGGAGAATACAGCAATGAGGCAAAGGATGATTAAAATTGAATTCAAAAATAGGTCATGGTACCCTGGCCAGTGCTGAAATCAAACCTGGGAGCCATTGATTGAGAGACCTGAGTGCTACCAACTAGCTACCACTGAATCTTTGGGTATAGATTTCTTTTGGGTGCTCTACAACAGCATTTTAAAATATGGGTATACATTGAGGCTTGAGAGTTTATAATACAAATCCACATTGCATATGCTCCCAGTATTAATTTTGCACAGATAAGGAGTCTATATGGATAGATTTAGCAAACTGCACTTTCCCCAAATCTGGCGTCTTTGCTGTTAGGCATTCCTGTAGAACCAGAGATCCCAATGTCAACAAGACAGGACATGGTCAACTTCAACTATTTCAGTCCTCTCTTTTAGAGTCACGATCGTAGAGCATGGTTGTGAGAAATGCCTTGGAATCGTATTGACCTCAGCTGGTATCATGTCAGCCCTGTGAGCCCATGTTGGACATGCTGGTTCTGAGGCATATATTCTGTCCTCAAATGCTCAGAACCCAAGCTTTTGTTTGACTTGTACTTTCATGGATTTTAACAAGGCTTTCGAAGCTTTGACTTTAACAGGACTTTCCATGAACAGTAACATGCCCAATGGATGTCCGAGGCTTTGGTAAAGTCAATCCGATATGATATGAAACTCTTGGTGATGTGACAAAGTCACTTTGGAACATTTGCAAAGTGTTCATAATTCCTTCATTTTCACCTTTAAAGATAATTGTTGTGAATTGCATTTTGTTGACTTCTGTAGTGCTTTGAGGTTGTGGCAAACCAACTCTGCAAGCTGGAAATGAACAAAATGACAATTTCCTATGAGTCCAAAGTTTCACCAAAAATTCAAAACCCTTAGATGAAATTTAGTTATACCTACTGGTAGAAAAAGGAGGGGAGACATCTCTGTGTTGAAGATCACTTATAGACTACTGTAGTGCCTTTGATGCTGTTGTTGGTATTTACATTCTATATGATATAATAATCCAATACACGATTTAAGAGAATCAGTCAACAAATTTGGATATGATATTCACAAGGGATGATAAAGCAATGGCGTGTACACTTTACAATATAAATAAAGTATAAATGCATGTACATATTGTGCACTACATCAAAGGCTTCATGTGGATCTCTAAAAGATCCCTTAAAGGTCCATAATATGATGAAACGTCTTAAGATATATGTATATGTACATTACTTTAAGATCAGTTTATCTTTTCAATTAGAGGGGCACACAGCACTGTAATCACACCCATACCTCATTCCTCACGTTGCCTTTATCCTTTTCATAATGTTAGATGTTAAGAAAAAATGCAAATGCAGCTAATGGAGGTATTATCCAGTGACAATAGTCAACAATTTAATGCCATTTTGGAAGGAGTTCACTACAAGGCATTAAGTAAGAAAGTCAACAAATAAGTGTGTTTATTTTGTCATTAAGGGCTTCAGGGTTGGGGAGATTTTATGTACTCCCAACTTCCCAAGTCCAAAAGCACTGCAAATGTGTGTATCTGCCACTATGATCTGGGCCCATTTATATGAAATGGAAACTGTAAGTATGTAAAGCAATTGTTGGCAGGATTAGTTTTGGAGAGAAACTGTCTGCCTTGGTACCATGCTCTGGAGTAGAGCTTTGAAAGCAGTTATGATCAGCTATTAGAAGCAGATATAATAATGGGATGGTAAATGTGTGATCTTTTATCAACTCTTGTTTGTAGAGTAGTTTACTTGTCAACAAAAGCAGTGAAAGAAACAAGCAATGTTGGGCAACATTTTGTGTGGATGAAATTTATTATTCACTTCCATATAAATACTCCAAATAACATTCTAGGTTATCTTCTTGTCTTATTTTCATCTCAATCAATTTTCACACCTGCTTCTAAGATGTTCAAAACAGACAGGTGGGAAATATTTTTCATTCAAATATTTTCTTGGAATGCCCAGGGTATAAAACCACAACTCTTGCACAAACAGAATCAAATATGTCTCCTCTGTGATGTACATTTTTGCATGCATATCTGATAAAAGCCACAATACATTTTCATGAACAAAACACTCAAACCAGGATCTGGAGGTGACTCAGGTCAATTTCCAGAGAAAAGGCTTTGTCGGATTTGCAATTGCTAATTATGTAATGGACCCTCTCAGTAGTGAATTGACTGTGAAACTTGTGAAAGCCATTGACTGTGAGAGACTGTGAGAGCCTTTTTGTGATTGCTCAGTGCTCACTAAAAAGGGAAATGGATTATGTAACTGCTTTAAAAGTACTTCCTAATGCAATCAGATTAAGTAGCCAGAAAGTAAGTAATTATAGCAACTTAACCAATCTTTATGATGATTGTTGACTTTCCAAGAGCCTTTGGCTGTCTACAACTATAGATCGAATGCTCCATTGAAGTCATTGTCATCAACCAACACTTGGAAAGCAGACCTGTCATTATCTTAATGGCGACCTTCTCTGAAATATTTATAAAGTGGATCTGAACAGCTGATAACAGCTGATAGGAAAACAGTCCTCACATTTTTGACAGCTAATAGACCCATTTATACCCATAATTGAGGGTGAAGAATGACTCTGTTAGCAACATGATGACAGTTATATTTGACCACACACACTGGAGTCATCAGCATACCCGATCGTTTTTGTAGATTTTTGACACATCATTAATCTCCCTTCTTAAAAATGACAGGCTAAGGAGTTTGTGGAGCTGCTTAAAAGTCTCACTTTGTGCCTTTTTCTTGTATCAATTGTGTGCCTTTTGTATGTGAACATCATCCGTCAAATATGACCACCAACGACCGGCGAGAATATGCTCTTCAACAGAACTTGCCACCAACAAACTGGACAATGAGAGTTTTTATCTTATCATTTTATAGACCACCAAGAAGAGTAATGCCATTAAATCCATTGACCAGCAAATGATAATCTATCTAATGCGGATAGTCCGATAGTTACACGCTTCAAAGATTTTCCTTTACCTCAATGTGACACACAATGGTCAATGTTTGTTAGCGGCTTCTCTAAAATGTCCAACTTGTCACCTCCGAGGCTTCTTCGGACATTTCTGTCCTCTCATGGCCTTTTGCAAGTCCAGTCTATTGATCTCAGGCTTATGAGTTGTTGATACAGTTTGCCTAGAAATTTGTCGGAGGTAGATCATCTAAATTTATATCATTTCTAAATTTATGAAGGACTCTTCAGTTGGGGCGCTAGTGATACTGGGTGTTAAGCTGGCTATACTTTGATTCATGTGAACTTTTGATTATTATAGAATGATATGACAGAATATTTGCAACTGATGCAAATGGTAAATGTTTATTTTTGAAGACTCTGCCGTCAGGTTATTCAAATTCATTTATAACACTCAAATTGGCCACCATAAGCTCTTTTTAATTATTTTAAATATTTTCAAACTTATTTAATATTTTTTACCAGATTTTATCCATTACTTATTGTGCAAGTATGATCATATCTTTTTTTTTAAAAATCAGAATCATCAGAAGCATTTACTTGAAGTCCCATCTCAACTTCATGAAAAGAGAATTTTTTAAATCGACCTTTAACCAACCGTAAAATCATTTTATAATAAAACCTTCTATCAATGCATTTATTCTGTCATATCCTGAAAAGGAATTAAATGTCTGTGACCAGTGCATATGCTTAATGCTAGGGTGTCAGTTGGATAACAGGACTTTTGAACAATTATGATCATATTTGATAAGTGGAAGGCATTTGACACAGTTGCACAAATTGTAAACCCAAAGTGAATATGCTGTCAAAGCACATCAACAATCATTCATAATTATGGGTTATGTGACAAGCATTAAAAGCTTTGATTCCCATAGAATACTGCAGACTGACTGTTATAGCTGTTAGCACAAGAGGGGCACAAGAGAGCTTCCAACACTAGGGGTACTGAAACCAGATATGGACCTTTTGTGAGACCTGTTGTGGCACTATTGTGGCACTATTGTCAAGGTCTTATGACTTCCAGTTAATGACTCACAAACTGTATTGGTAAATTGTGACTTTGTCAAATATCAGTTTGAAAAGATAGCTATCAATTTTTGTATCATGTGAATTGAGGCATGTGTTATATTGTCAAATGATGTGTTTCATGAATTAAATACTGTAATGGGCTAAGCATGCAGATGAAAAAAATATATATGGAAAGAGGCACAGCCTGAACTTGGTTCTGTTGGTCAAAATAAATCACTTTAAATGCATATAATATTGTAAAGTAAGCTTTAAAATGGATGACTCTTCTGGATTGGATACAGCAGTACATTAGGCAGTCAGACAGGACAGTACAAGTACTGAAATAGCATATTGCTGACATTATATTTTATCATTCTGATCAGGGTGTATCTGGTATCTTAGGGTGGAGTAAGTGGTCTGCCTCTGCATATCATGCAGCATATGATCACATAGTGGCAACTGCAAATGACAGCAAAAGCCATACCTCCAGAATATCTAGAGAGAACATAGGGTGTGCAGTGACAGTTTGACCCAGTGACAAGAACACTGTGTGGAATTAGTTAAAAATGTTATGTACTGCATAACAATGGCTGTTGTCAGGACACAAGTGAAAGGATCCTGTGTGGGCATTTCAACGCCCTGTCCCCTACCGACCTTTCCGAGAGCCTCGATTTCAATTACCCCGACCTTTGACCTCGCTTGACAGTTCAAAGCGAGGCTGGTCATCAGGATCTACACTACACTCCCTATGACAGATTTCCAAGGCTAGCTTCTATGGCTTGCCAAGGGCAAAACGCTTAAGAATATATAGGAAGGTATCCGGGCACCTACTCCGTCATTAAAGTCACCCGATAGCTTAGTGGGACATCAGTCCGGCCTCAGTCGATAGGTTCTACAGCTTTGGTGACCGCTGTGAAAGCCAAACTGGTCATCTTAACAACTTGAATATCACAACATTGAACACCACCGTACAGCATACCAGTAACATAAAAGGCTCTCTGCCTTCAGTGACCAATGTAAGGTTTTGTGATTTGTGCAATGCTTATGGTCTAGTTGTTGAATTATGGTGAACTCCCCAATATCAATTGAATATTTGCACTCTCTGAGCCATGTTGACTTCAAATAGTATAATTAGTACTACTGATTATATACATTGATAATGCAAATTATACTCAATCAGTATATGGCTTCAAAGAGAGATAAGACCAATTTAAGGTTTGTCTTAAACTGGGTGCATCACTAATGTGTTTTGGAACTCTTCTACATCCGGGACCAGCACATGCAATTGGCACCAATGGATGCCCTCTGGCGGGGCAATTGTGCACTAAGGGTAAAAGTTCAGGGACTGTTCAAATCACCTGTGAGTGTAATTGTCTCCAGTGATCATTACAAGTTTGCCCCCTGGGCTCTGTCTTGCTTACCATTCTCTGACTGTCTGTCCAAGTTGTATTTACTCCACTTGGGACAGCACTGCTTGGCAAAGCCAGACACTAGATGTATGGCATTCCTCAGTACAATAGGTCATACAACCATTATGGTGCATGCACTCAATGCTCTTGGTGCTTGGCCTGCTGGGGCAACTTCTGCTTAGTTGGAATGGTAAACACCACAAAAGAATCAGTGCAGATATGCAATGCATTTTTGCATGGTTTGCAATTTTTATAGTGTACCTGAGTAGTGAGTGCCTTGCACATTTATTATGAACAGTGCACAACTAGTAACAACCAAAGAGACTAATTGAAAAAAAAGGGGTTAGAGTAAGGTAGTTGGAATTTGTTGTGTTGATGATGAAGCATGAATTTTGAGGGGGTTTGCAGGAAGGAAAGTGTTTTTATTTATTTTTTACTTTTTTTCAAGAGAGTGGTTATGATAATAATTAGTAATCACAACATTGTGTGCATAACATGGCAAGTACAAAATGTGGATATGACATGAACATTAATCTGAGCAATTCTGCAATAACTCGAAATTCAGAAATTTAATTGCCACATGACACATAAAATAAATTAGGCTCAGTTGGTGTGTTCAATGCTCAGATCAGCTGATTTTATCTTTGTCAAGGTATGGCACACATTGTTGTATTGTAAGCATGCATTTTTGAGTAAAGAGGACAACTGAACTGTAAGTGTATGTATATATGCTACTTTTTGATAGAGTTGTCTCTAACAGCCAAAGGGCCAAAGCAAGAGTATAGTGTGGAGCTTTTTATGCCTCAAGTTGGCTTCAGTCTCAGGCACTTGAGCATGTTTCAGCTCTTGAGGGGAGCCTGCAGTCTTCCTGCTGTCTATTCAACTGAACATGGACACATTAGGCATGCAATGGTAGTGCAAGGGCATTGCAATGCTTGGGAGGGAAACAGTTCAAACAGACAGACTTGATAGGCAGCTAGACAGATAGACAGACACCTGCACGTGACCTTTGTGACCTTGGGTCAAATCCTGACTTGTCAATGACCTTGTAAGATTGACCTCTGACCCCTGAGATCCAATTTCCTCCCAGTGAACATATTGGCTTCATCAAAAGCTAATTTGTCCATACCTGGAGGCCACACTTTCCCCAAGCTTCCAAGCATGAGAGCCTAACCATGACTTTAGCATGATCAGTTAAGTATGGGAATAATCTGATACTTACTTTTTTCTGCAGTTCTGTTGATCAGTTTGCTGCATTTCTCTGCAGGGGTCTTTTAGTGGTAGAAATTTACACCAGGGTGCCGCATGTAATTCACCTGGTAATTATAAATTTAAATTTAAAAAGACAAGGAGACATATTAGAATTAGACATTAAAGAAAGAAAGAAAACAACAACAAAACTTGAGACTTTGGTTAAAGGACTAAGTCTTGTTCATTGAAAATACATCTATATGTACTCATGAAATGACCATACAATATGATAAACACTCCACTACCCTGGCTTTCCTCCTTCTCTTTGACTACTTGAAAACAATCAGCATCAAAGACTAGTATACATTGTAGGTGAGGAGCAAATAAGAAAGATACATTTGCATAACAATAGGTACTTGAATTTGCTTTGGATCTTTTGCAATAGTATTGAATGAGAATGGTTTAGTGGATTTCACAGAAATAATTTCACTTGTGAGAATTCTAAGGAACGCCCACTGGCCTGCTGGTCACTGTGTAGGTGTACAGAGGGAGGGCCCATATGTTCTTTTGATTGACTGAAAAGAATTTGTAGACTATGGTGGTGCTCGAACATTATCACCGCGCTGCATTTAGCGTTGAATTTAATGGAGTCGAAATGCTGTCGGACGCTCTTGGAGGGTCAATAAATCTGGTGGAATTTAAGGGACCCCGCTGAGACACACTATGAGGGACAATTTCTCATTCTGACTATAGGAGAGCCAGGAGAGGACCACAAGACTGAGCCCTTGGTCATTTTACACATGGGCAAGTTCGACCAGTGACTCCCTGAGAGATTGAAAGTCCACCCTTCCAAACTACTGAGGGGGTCAAGAGAGGTGCCAACCATTGTGCAAATACCTTTGTTGATCTAATGACAAGAGGGTGGACCAGCTTTGCTCTCTACTATTCTCCTCATCGCCCCATTTAACTCGAGGAATACATCTCGGGATTTTATCCGCCTTGGCTTGTTTATTGACCTTGCGCATTGTCAAACGCTTTCTCTTGCGCAATGTTAATTTCATGCCATTGTGGACAGCCATTTAAATTCAATCAGGTACAAAAGCCAAGACTGCTCTGTTTATGTAGTATGTAATGTAATGAGGGGCTGCAACTGACTTTTGATACCACCTGTTTATGTGTTGATTGATTGTGTATCTGATATCAATGCAATTCAGTGGAACCTTTTGGAATTCCCAGTGTCAATAAAAAACACAAAATTGGTGTTATCCAATTTGATATGATTTGTCTGATACAAATGCATTAAAGAATATGCCATGCAGGCTTAACCCTGTGTGTCATACACTGAAAATATTCCTGGTATATTCATAGGCTTCAGGGAATCAAGACAACTGACATACCACTCCATGTCTACCTATGCTTTACCTCAAAACTGAAAAAAAAAAAAAAGGATAACCTAAGTACTTTTTCATGTTTGGCATTTGAGGCTAACTACATGACTGTGCTTGAGCCACTTGTATTTCTCTTGGACATGGTAATCTATTGGCTACTTATAACTTATACTTTTTGAGGTACTTAACATAAGTTGCCTCGCGATTCGCGAACAAGCACTTGTGTGTGAGAATCGAGCATTTGCCATAGGAGGCACCTAATAGAGGACAGAGGAATATTTTATTCACCAAATCCGACTTAAGCACTACTTGCAAAGTGCTTTGCGAAATTCACCCTACTCCAATAAGTAGCTCAGGCATTTATGAAGGCCATTTGAGGTACACAAGCTACCTGACAAGCCAAAAAGGGGATCAGGGCAAAAAAAGGGAAAAGGGGATTTTGACAAAAAATCTCTTCACATTTCTAGGGTTTATGGCAATCTTGCTATATTTCTAGGGTTCCAAAAAGGGCATGTGACACAATTCTACTTATTTGTCTACCCCTAATCAAAACTTCTCAATTTGATTAAGAGCTACCTATTACCCGGATATCTGAAATCTGCACTCCTATAATGGCGAAGTTTGAGAATCTCTGCGCTTCCTACCAAATGATGCTAATGAGCTGAATTGTTGTATCAGCCATTCTTCGACTCACACTTTTACGAAGAATTACCTTCATCGGACTGCATACAATGAACTTCTCATTGAAAAGCCAAACAAAAACCTCTCTCCCGCTTTCTCACTTTGATGAAGAATCTTGATTGTAGACGTTAATGAGGAGAAGAGTATTTGTCATCATAAAATTCAGACCGATGTCGATGCATATATTGTTCAGAAAGCAACTGACCATTAGTGTTAAGTATTCAACAAGAAAACAATCAATATGAAATGCTGCATTCTTTAGAAAAAAAGCTTATTTGCAGTTTTTCGACTTATTTCTTAACTTGCTAAACCCAATGCCTAAGCCAATGAAAAAATGAAGCTTAGCAAAAACCATTGACATGCCTTGAAATTTGAGCTAACAGCCTGAGCAACCAAGCTAACTCATCCACTAAAATTATTAAACAAAAAATCAAAATTTTACTGTTTCATTTTTCAGAGCCTCAAATGAGTTATCTGGATATTATCAAAAACAGTTTATGTAAGTTGTTGATTTGTAAAAGAATGCCAGAATAGGTTATTAATATCAGAGAGTAGGAGTTTTCATAATATAGAACCCCCATAGAAACCTACATAATAGAGCTTCATATGCATCCAATGCCATCCATACAAGGTATACTTACATGCCAATTCAGTGAATTATCAGTCAGACCAAATTGAAGCATGACCAATAATGCATAACACACCACAAAACCAACACCACAATTAAAATACTATACCAATCACACAACAACATTTCACACTGTTCTTCAATCTCAAAAATATATCATCTTTATGTTTTTTTTCAGCATTTCAGCATTCCTTATTTTCCTTCCATCCATAAATCCCCAATCCCTCTTAACTTTTTCGTCCTCTTACTCCAAATTTGTCTTTTCTTTTTTCAATTTTGTTGGATTTCGAATTTTGAGGATTAATCATAAAGGTTTTTGTTTTCCAGTGTGTCATATATCCTTTTTTTAATCTGAGATGTTCAAACACATTATAATATTATAGATGTTATAATTTACAGCCTGTACGCAAAATGGACCCCTTGGAATGATAACTGGTGAAATACAAGATTGGCAAATCACAGCTTCCAGCACATACCCACAGGTTAGTCAGAAACTTAAATTTCCACAGAGTTACATTTAGGATGGTAGTGAAAATTTCAATTCAGTTTCATCTAGGATGGTTGTAACCCAGAAATATAGTAGATCACATGTGGACACCAATCACCCCCTGGCAATCACCTCAAAGGTTCATTTCCTGAACTTTACCTTGCCACAATTATTCCCTGTATAGGCTTATGAGCAAAGTGGACCAATTATGGTAAAAAGCTCTCAGTGGCATGACAAAAGATCAATAAAAGGAAGAAATCACGAAGCTGGATGTATCCAGTATTTTTTAGCTTTTTCGATCGGCACCAATACATATTGTATTGTAAATTTTAATGACTAATGCTGTATCATCTTTTAAAATTAAATCATAATTCTAATTTTTTTTTTTTTTTCATCAGGAATGGGACAAAGGTTGCCACGAAAGATATGGAAGGATCTACCAACCGAACGGACTGGGGTGGTGCGCGAAGTACAAGTCAGCCTCTGAATGGCTCCAAGTGGATCTGGGGGTTGCTGCCAAGGTAAGGATACAAGTATGATATTTAAGAGACAGACACACACACATATTGTACAACTAGACAGAGACAGAGCAGAAGATGAAACGATGGAACGACAAATAGAATGCGACAAGGAGAGAGAAAGAAAATTAAGAAACCAAGTTTGAAATAACTAGCAGAAAGAGTTTGAGATGACTAGCAGAAAGATTCTCAATAGAGTCTATACAAATTAAAGACCGACTGATAGAAACTCTGAAAATTCGAGAAACAAATTGATAAAATTACTATAATTTTAAAAAATGACTAATAGAAGTTTTTGAGGAAAATTAAGAAAGGTTTGTAAAGAAAGAAGTGGCTAAGAGCCAACTTGCAGCATTGCTATGGTCTTTTTGAAGGTTATTGTAAGCTATATATATATTCAATCAAGTAGAAGAAAAATAATCATAGGGTTCCATCTTAAGATTTTCTAAACAATTTCTCTTGAAATGATGCCACTATATCCTCACTGGGATAATCCTTTGGGTTTTATGGATGAATGCAATCAATTTGAATGTATGTGTTAAAATAAACATTTACATGAAAAAGCAGATTACCAGTAGCTTAGAGTACTGTGAATTTGGAATATTTCCTGATAAAAAGTATGGACAAAAAATATTACAGAAAGAGGCAAAAAGTGTTGACATTAACAGGTGTGGTATGAACCCAATAGAGTAGTTTTAATCAGGTGAAAATCACTGAAAGAAGAAATTTAGGCATTTTACAGCAAATGACAAGCTCCAGTGAATTCAGAAATGCATTGCAAGCAAATGGCTGCAGGTATGGTGTGACATTGGTGTGTAATGTTGATGCCATCACTGTAAATCTAGAAGAGGTAAAGATATGTTAAATATTAATGGTAACTTTTATGAAACCCAACAACAGTAAATTTCATATTATAATCCAGTTTAATGTAGACAATTGCCACAATTTGAGAAATGTTCACATCAAATCAAATCAGCGAATTACATCTTATTGCAATCCTCGAACAGAACTTCTGAGTTTCACATATACTTCTTGCGATGGTCTCTAACATAGCCTGAGTTGTGCCGATCTCCCGAATAAAAAGTTTAGATCTGACAAAGTTTCTTACAGACTTGTTAACAGTAATTTTCACAAACTATCTCATGACTACAATAACATTTTACAATGTATGAGTACTGTATGTCCATGGGACTGTTCTACAAGACCGCATGACTACTTCTTGAATGCTGACTGTTTTTACATGTTCTCTGACACTTAATGGTGTGCTGGGCTATTTATCATTCTTGCGACAATTTGGCATAAAATACAAGGTCCCCCCAGCATTGGCCAACAAGGCCGCAATTGTACGCCGACGACAGAATCAGTTCTTTACTGCAGGCGCCTGCCAGCAATGTTTGGCAAAGTATTTCTCTATCACCTTCTATCCCCTTTTTGTATTGTGGCATTAGTTTTTCTTTGATTTCTATCCCAAATGGCCAGAATAATGCTCAATTGTATTACTTTCTTTTCACCCCTTCTGTACACAAGTGTACAACATCAATCGGTGTTTTGAAAACTTTGCAGAATACCTTACAGAAAATCTGTCGAAGTGACTCAAATGTTGTTTTTGCCACTTTCTCACATTTTTCCACACACTCCTGGAAGATCTTGTTTTCCACGTTTTTTCTATATTTTTTTGTATAGTTTTTCTAATTACATTTGTCACTTTTTGCTCAGATGTTCACTTTTCAGCAACAGCTTTTTAGCTTCAAAGCAATCATCACAAGCAATTAACAGCTCATATGCTGTTTCCATATTACATTTTTTTGTCCATCAACAACATTTGAAGATAGTTCAGTTACTGCAAAGTCATGTACAGTGTATAGCATTGTTTCATGGAAAACAAAAAGCACAAATAGTCAAATATGCTCTGTTCACTGCAGTGTAATAATTTCTATGGGCCTACCATTGTGAAAAGGAGTAACATTCCTCTATAGCTCAAGTCACAATTTGTTATAGATTGTCTGTTGACTTTTCTTTCAATGGCACCAGTTGTTTTTGAAGTACCAATTCTTGAACAACCCTTATGGTGCAGTATGTCAGATTCTTGGAGTAATAATCTCAAAGAACCTCTTGAAAGAACCTCTTGAAGGAACCTTTTGAACAGTTTAAGAACCCTTTTGGAGAACCCCTTGGCTTCTGCCTTTGTGGCAATGATCCTCTTGAGCTGAATGAACAGTAAAACACACCTTGAGTGTCTGCATATTAAGTACACCCTCCTTTAGTGTTTAGAGTTGAATCTAAAAAATGTCGGGACAAAATTGGTTTTTTAGAATCAAAATGGTTTTTTGAGAAACCAAATTTCAATGCAAACCAAAATGGATTTTTAAAAAAATCCATTTTGGTTTTTTGCATTGAAATTTGGTTTTTCAAAAAACCATTTTGAATCTAAAAAACCAATTTTGTCTGGAATTTTTTAGAGTGTTGAATCTCTTTTATCTCAGAAATCAGACACTATTCTTGAGTTTGTCCAAGGGAAGAAAAGAAAGGCACCCAAAAGTCAGAGGTTGGCAGGTTTAAGTACCCCATTAGAAATTGAACCAATTTGTCATTGTGTAGGTTTGGGGGGTTCCTTTTTTTCAGAGCTATGATGATAATAACAGCCTCCTAATGTTGTTCAATTTTCCAGTTAAGGGAGAAATAATGTGAGAGGGCCAACAATAAGTAGCTTTTTTGTCTCTGTTGTTGCTATTTCTATGCAGAAGGGGTTTTATTTTCCTCACTTTGTAGAGTTTTCAGGTACTTTTTGCTTATTTCTCAGGTACTTTTTGTGTAGTTTTCAGGTACTTTTCAAGTTTCCATGCCACTCCCTTCCACGTAACAATCGAGCTACCACATGTGCACATAACAATTGCAGTGTAATGGTTCACAAACTGAAGGCACAAAAACTCAACTTCATTATTTCGATGCAACAGGCATTTAGTCTTGTGCCATGAACACTGTAGGTGGTCTCATGCCCATTCTCCCAGTCTGAACTTAACAATCATATATTACAGGTGGAATTGAAAGACAATTTATCTTGAGAATGCTTATACATGGAGAAAAGTACTCTTACAGGAGGCAAATAACTTGTAAAAGCAGGTTGACTCCACACAAGTATGGACCTTTTTGACATTTGCACTTTTATTCTAAACTGAAGGTAATTAGGTAAAGGTGTTTTCTTTTAACATGGGTAGCCAAAGAAAGTTTCTACCTGGTATGGATGGGACAACTTGTTTCCAGAAGGGCCCACGTCACATGTCGGTTTACCTGCCTGACGTCGAGACTAATTTTTTTTAATTTATTAAGCAAACACTCTATGCATATGTATGAATATGTATGAAAATGAGTGGAATAAACTGTCAACTCAACTAATCATAATGAAATGATTTACAATGTTGTGTCTTTTTTGCAGGTGACAGGCATCATGACCCAGGGCAGAGGGGATGGCACGGAGTGGGTCAAGTCTTTCATGGTGTCTTACAGTATGGACGCTTTCCATTGGGACTATGTACCCAACCAGTACGGAAACCAGCGGGTAAGTTAACAAAACTGTTTTATTTTTCAAAGTTGTAAAATAAGAATCTATGGTCATTTTAGTTGGAAGAATCTCTCCGAAGAAAGACGTGTTAGTGAAAGTAGAATGCGAGATCACCTCTTGCGTTAACCCTCAATCGTAAAACTCTTACATAGTATATTTTTGATTGGACAAGAGATGTTTTCCATAGATGGCAATCAACTAAAGGAACATCTCTCTGACATACCATACTTTTTTTTTCTTCCAATCCTAGCACTTGTAATCAACTCATGAGTGTTTTTAAAACGTGACAGGGATGAGAATAGTCGGTATAGTATTAAATGTATCTAAAAAAGTCAAGTTTCTGCTAAACTCCATCCTCAGACAAGATAAGATCTGCAGATTGAAGATAAGATAAAATAACTCTGTGATATTGAGGAGAAAAAGTTAATTAACATGACTGCAGTTGTGTAGACGACATACCAGATAAACGTGTAACAAAACTATACTGGTTTTTTTAGATAAATGCTAATTAGAAGGCATTTTGGCTGGTCTAGAGTACATAGCAATAAGAGGAATTCAAAGTAAGTTGTTGTTTAATTTAGTTAAATGTCAGATTCACTCTCAAAATGTCAAGTACGCCTATAGAACTGAAACTAGTAAATCATCTCATGAGTGAAATAAATATTAACATGTGGTATTCCTACCATTCTTTCTAGATCTAGAATACATAATTTATTAACTGAGCCAGACCGAGATGCTTGATGTACAATCTACAAAGCTAATAAATATCATGACACAATTTAAATGAATTTTTAAACTTTCTTAATGTTGGGTCACAAGATGAGCCAGATTATACATAAGATTGCTTTAAAAGTCACTTTATAATCTATCTAGTAGTCTGGGACTAGGCCAACACTTGTCAGTTCCTATTAAGTCTAAAATGATTTTTCTCATCTAAAAAAGTTTTTGTAATATTGTTAGCCTAAAGGACCTGACAGTTGGAATGTAATAAGTCGTAATATCTCTGCTCACATCTATCAATAGACAATGCTCCCCAGTCCCTTGGATATATCTCTTACAAATCTCCCAGCTGATAAGAGGAATAAGTTACAGATCTGAAAAAGTTCAAGAGAACAGCAAAGTAGCAAAGTAGCGAGCATCTGTTTTCGAGGCAATCGAGCAGTCATTTAATGGCGAACGGCCTTGTATTGCTAGCCGCAGACATTTGTAACATTACGGAGTATCATACTTGGATAATAGAGTTGAATCATTTCATGTTAAATGTTAATAGCAGCTATTATGACACCCAACCACATTTATTGAGATAAATTCAGTTTAATGCAGACATTTTCTACAATCCGAGACATGTTTACACCAAATCGAGACGGCAGACGACATCTTATCCGGAATGTGCAACTCGCGAGCACAACTCCTGAGTTTCACATCATGAGCTTTGCACGGGGTCTAAGGTAGCCAGAGTGAGGCTTTAGTTTTAGATTTATTAGCCAGGGGGCACTGTGGGGCTCATGGCCTTACATGCAGTCATGGGCAGAGAGGCAGCCTGAGATGGTGGGCTTGATAAAGAGCGAAAGAATTGCAAAAATGATACCAAAACAGTCTCCGAGTAAATAATAAACCCTCTTGATGTTGTATTTACTTTGCGTCCATGTCTGCTTTACTGCGTCTTCTTCAATTTTCGCTCATTAAAGTCGATTTGCGTAAAACAAATCCATACATCTTCCTTATCTCATCTCTCTCAAGGTCCTAATTATGTTTCGAAATGAATGCTTTTGCTAATCGCTGTACCGTAATGTGTTTTAAGATACCTTCCCACTTGTAAAGCACTCTTAAACATTTTTTCCCCACACCCAAGTATTAATTCATGTCTAATTAGAGCCATTAATGGTATGAATTAATTGCATTTTTAGACAATTTTTCTGAAAAGTAAATTTTTATCTAATATACAGGTATTTTGAGTGATGATTCAGTATCAAAGTACTAATTCAAGTTTAATTGGGTGCTTAACAGTCCTGAATTAATGTAGCAGCTTATCCTTTCTGGTACCTTACTTAAAGTAATTTTTCTCTGAAACATCTTCATTTGCTACAATGGACAAAGACTACTTTTCTGTGTCTAAAGGAGGCTAATTGGAGGCATTAATATGCTGAGTTAAAGTACATGTGGCATTATCTATTTTTCTCTAAGTCAAATACTTGAAGTTGTCTTCAGACGCATAATAAAAATGGAAGAACAAAATTCCCATTAATTCAAGTCTGATGTGTTCCCCCTACTCATTTGCTGAGTAAAAGTGATATTTTGAGCTTATACTGTTTTTATGTCAATTCATAAAATGTGCAAAGCAGTGTTTCATTCAGGATATATGCTGATGTGAAAAGCTCTTTAAATTGCCACATATATTCTTTAGAAGGTTTATGTGTACAGGATAAGTGTAATGAAAGGGATTGGTGTTTACTAAATTTAAATATTTGACTTGAATTTGGAAAATCCAAAAAATCTTCAGAACTTTAGTGTCAAAATTTTCCAACAAAAATTTACAAATTGAGTCTGACTTAGGAGTCATTTTTCAAGTGTAATAGATCTTTCCATATTTTGATGTGATGTGATATTTAAAATTTAGATCTTTACAGTGGTAGCAGTATGTCTGGAGCAAAATATAATTTTTAAAACAACCTGTCACAATTCTAGCAAAACAAGTATCTTCAAATCGAGTCATGGAAATCTAGATACAAAACAGGCTTTTCGCGACTTAGTCGTCTTCAACAACTGCAACATCGAAAAGTGAAAAACACAGTCCCATAGAACGTGGGGGTAGGTTTTATTTGGGGAGCAAATATTTGAACTTTACTTGATATCAGTTCATAACAGGCCAAAAACCTGTCCGATAGGCTCTGATGTAACACTGCTATGGACATACAGCACTACTGGAAACATCTTACTAAATTCAGAAAATTCCCTAAAGAACAAAACAGAAGTTTGTTGTCACCTTCATACTCTGATACCTTTTTCCATCTTACTTATCTGCTCCTTTTTTAATTCAACAGAAATACAGTAACTTTATAAGTCGACAATATTCAATAAACAGGAGTGAGGAGCAATGACAAACTTCTTCCTTGGACAACGATGTTTTTAGCAGTACTGTAAACTTTATGGCAGGGACAAATTCTTGTGGATGGGGTTCTAGGGGTAGGACATGATAAAGTTACAATATACACTTCTATCTTTCTGCATCTGCCATGCATTGGCCATGGAGGTCATCCTATCTGCTGAAGTTTCACCTCCAACCCTCTATCTCTGCTTACTCTTAACCCCACGTTTTACCCACGTTTCATTTACGTGAACTCATACCTAGAACAACATGCCTTGTACAGACCAATAACATTGCTATTGTATCTGATCTTGAGGACCATGGAGAGTAGAGAGGATTACTCAGTTGGTAGTGCTCTAGGTATCTAATTGCTGGGTACCAGGTTCGAATCAAGCTCTGGCCGGATTACTTCGGCTTATGTTAGAGAGAGTTTCGATCACCCTTTTCCTCATTGCTTTGTCCTGCTTATATATATAAATCCTCATAAACCAACCACAGGGTATAAATGCAGGACGTAAAACTATAATCATCCATCAATCCATTCTGTCAAAGTGCTCCATCGATCCCCTTCATCATGTTCATGTGGCGGCTTGCATCTAACGAGAGAGAGAGAAAAAAAAACACATTGTAAATTGAAACACAATCAGATACTAAATAAAAACCTCCAAATATCAAGTTGATCATTTTTTGTATTTAGAAGGTACCAAATTGACATACAACAGAGGTTATCAAGATCCATACAAGAAGTATTTTGTCACCACTGACAGAGAGATAAATCTCTAAAAGGTGTTCAGTTGCCGAGATACATTGGATAGGCTTCAGTCTCTTTATCAGCATTTAGAAACATTTTCAAGTTGGTTACAAACTATAAAAGTGCTATTACACAACTTTTACACGTTTTACACTTAAAATCGTGTACAGTTTCCATAATGTGTGATAACCGCTTCTGCGACAAAGGAAAATTTTTCTATCGAGTTCTGATGTGGTGCGATCGCTCCCTGGGATCTGATTTTGATGGGAAATCTTGCGTTATAAAGTAGATGCAGTGCGATTAAATTTCAATCAGCAGCCATACTTACTACAAGGACAGAAAACTTTGTATCCCCGGTCGATTGCTGACTGCTTGCTGAATTCTTGTAGTGTCCATACTTCCATAGAAATATGGAGTCTCTCAAAGTTTCAGTGGCATAATAACATACAGTGATATATTTTTACCACACTATATGAAATTCCAAGGTGGAAAATAACAGAAATATATAAAATGATGGATGTTTGGCAAGTAATTCAATCAGGAGTTCCACAGATAGATGATCCTCACAATATGTAAGCTTGGAAACACTTGGTATGCTTATTCACAAAAACAACCTGTTCGCATAAAAATATATGCTTTCCTTGTTGTCTCGGTGAAACATAGACGCCTTTAAAACAGATAGGAGTGATCAAATTTAACAGAAAAACTAGACGAGAAGTACAAACATTAGCATGTGTGGGCTCAGAGTGTGAAATGAGACTCTCCTGTCAAAATTGAGCCTCGTTTTCAGCAGAGTGAGGAGTTGCCATTGGTTACAGTTCAAAACAAATCAAGTTTTGAGATAGACATCTTGTTTAGGTAGCAAAAAAGCTGAATAACTTGCAAATTTAACCTGTTTTGTTCATAGTGTTTACATTCATGTACTGGCAATCTGACGTTAAAGCATAATAATATGTGTTTCACAGGGAAAGTTCACAGTGATTGTGTCAAATATGTGATCACAAAAATGTACTGAGGAATATTCTTGCTATGTAATAACAATCTCTAAAATCTTGGATATTTCATCAAATCGAGCATTACTTAGCTATGTTCAAGGGTAAATGAAACATGAGGATTTCACATAAATGTATTTGACTGCAGATTCGGTGAGAAATCTTATAAAATGAGTGAAAAATGAAGTATCAGAAGATTGATACTTGATTACAAGAGCCATAAGATCCTCTCTGATCATTTAATGAAACCTTACAATGTGAGAACACGTCAGATAAAAAAGTTCTGGAAACATGTATGCTTTCCTTGGTGCGTTTTTATTACCTTGAGTCAATTGGCTTATGTTAAATTTTCAAAGGCGAAGAAAGTTCTGTTTTACTCAGAAAATGTAAAGAATAGCGGTCGCACAATAATAATTGGAGTCACGCCACATCAGAAAAGGACTCCCCTGCTATGAAATAGTCTAGTTAAAAAATGTATTTAAAAAGAAGCAGGATGCTTCAAAGTTTTAGTTTTCTACATCCACTGGTCAGTCCAGATGGTATTTTTTGCTGTACATGTAAGAGCGACAATAAATTATGAACAAATTGTTATTGAATTATTTCTGAAAGCCCAAAAATATAGTTTCCACACTTTTTCGCTGTGATTGTAACAATAAAAAAAACTTTCTAGTCATTGTGTGCAAGACAATAGGCCTATGTACTTCTTTTGTAGTTGCTTAAATAGGCATAAACTACAAAAAGGAAGTTTGGCGTAGCTACACATGTTTGCAAACTGGGACAAAAACAGTCAACATCATTATGTAGCGGGTGATAATGCGGGTTAAAGAGGTGTACAATGCTTGTCAATCTGTTTGTGTCACCATGACAACGCTGTAACCCCAACCCTGTCATCAACTGACTTCCAATTGTTATCTGTGACGTTTCCAGGACGCTAACTGGTTGTCAAGGAAACGTAATAAGCAGTTAGGTGCCTCTACTCCTCTATTATCACTCACTAAGTAAGGCTCACGTCTCGCACGAGATCTGACTGCGAGATATGGAATGATAACTGAAAATAACATATGAATGATGATATGATAAAGTAGCCATGATATCCGTACTTGACACACACCCATTGTTGTTGCTATAGCGATACATTTTACTCTTCACCTTTTACCAACAAACATATAAGTCAACATGATTTAACATTTCCTTGTAGCAGAAAGTCAAATAAATCACACCTTAATCAGATCTCCACTCTCTAATAATATTCATTCAAGGTTCTTTGACTGACTGTAAAATAAGGAATGGAAATGGTCACATGCTTCCTGTCTAGTGATGTTTTAAAGACAAAAAATATAGCACATAATCTTTTAGATATTAGGGTAGATCAAATTTCAACCGTTGAAATCTTCTCGTAAAGAATAAAGACAAGTAGTAAATTGATTTTTAGCTAGCCATAGGCGTAGCTATTGGAATGGGTGAGGAGTGTATGGGATTCTGAAACCATAAATGTGCAACCATGCAACCAGCAACCATGCAACCAGCAACCATGCAATCATGAACCAAAAACAAGCTAGGTGGCAGCACTGTAAGCAAAATAGCCCTCTAGTGGATAAGGCTTGCAATATCTTGAGTTCATTCCCTGACAGGTATAACAGCAATATAGCTCAATTACCTTTCAATAATGTAATTAGATACAATACAATGCATTAGATTTCCGGTGTGAATATGGTCAAGGTGTGAACTTGAAATGCAATTAGCCAGCAATGGCCATTGACATGGTTTGATATCTATGTCACCTCATCCTCCTATGCAGGTACCCTGCTAACACAGTAAGCCTCCGCCACTATTCCAGGCTTTGACATAGTTGGCCTTCTCAGCCAATCAGCAAACGGGATTTAAAAACCCTAAGGGTATAATTTATGTGACCTTCCAATTTGAGGACAAGGAATCTTTATAGGGAGGTCATTTTCAATCTTTAAACTTGCTAACCAAAAAAATAGCAACCCCTTAAAGGGTAACATATGGGCTATTTTGAGTATTAGAGAGAAGATAGTGCGATAAACTCCCATTAAAAAGTAGTTTACACCATTTTGAAAACCACAGGAATGTTACATGCCAGGAATGACTAGTAGCTCATGAATATCCAATTTCTACCCCAAATAGTGACTTTTGCAGCCTGTGTGGGCAGGGGTTGTCTTGGCAGGGTGTGTCACCTGAATGTCAGTTGTAACTGGGCCAAGTACACAATGCCAATTTAAAACACTTGTATTCAACTGTGTAAACTTAATCCTGACCTTCGGAAGTTCATATTTATAGTCAATCATCACAAAAAGAGCTCCTTGGTGAGAAAAATAGAGACCTTTGTGTGATGATTGACTATAGATACTTATATTCAAATTTAACAACTCTGAATATTACATAGGCCTACAGGTATAATGGGTATTAGGCATACATATCACAATACAGTGGTTTTGAAAATGACAATTAGTTCCCCTGTTTAATAGCAAGTTAGGACACCCCTGTGGTGCATTGCAACAGTCAATAGCTAGCTTCATAAAACAAGATCAGGAAAGAGAGAGATAATAGTCTCAAGGTAGGCAAAGTTGGGCCTAATTCAATATAATTTGTATGAAATTATATTATTGTGAGTTAGCTTTAAATGCCTTGCCTCTAAATATCCCACACCAGTGCTGATGGGGCGTAAAACACAAACTCACTCACTAGTTTTAAATGTCAACCAAAACTGTTCACGACTGAATGCAGGTATACGAGTAAGGTAGAGCGAGTGACAGAGGTTGGAAGTAAGGGGGGAGCGAGGAAGGAAGGGGGGAGCGTTGGGGGCTATAGAATAAGTATAGATAGATAGATAGATAGATAGATAGATCCTTACAGAAAATCAGATATGAAAATAGGAAGTAGATAGATATTCTATCTAAAAAAGCACCTAGAGCTTGAAGTGCTTGCATGTTATTTATTGAACATGATGATATAGTGCCATGACTTTATTGATGAAAACATAAAAGTTCTTAAAATCATCTTGATTTAAATTTTCCAAAATTTGGCCTAGTATTACACTTTAATCGTACAACCTTATTTTCACTGTAAAATGTGAGTTCTGATCGTATGATATTTTTGGCTTTCATGCATTTAGTTTCCTATTTTACCACATCAACAATTGATTTTGTGGCTAATTTGTGTAAAAAGAAGGGCGCCAAAGTTTTAACTTCATGGAAACACCAGGGGAAAAGTGGCGCTTTAATCCTTCAATCCCATTGGCTGATAGATTTCCCTGCCTTGCCTCTAGTTGAGATACAATCTGGAGTATGTTTATTGAATTTCTATGTAATATTAAGGCTTCACAACTTGGTCACTGCTTTAGGTTAAATTTTGAAAGTGGTGATTTTTGGAATTAAAGTGCTGTGTCTGCTTCATGTGGAAAGCAAATTAAGAATCACTGTTTTACAAAAAGTTGTTTGGGGCCAATGTTCAGGCCACTCAGTGAAATGGGGTTATTCATTTCATCGTACTTCACTTGCATTAAAATTACAATGACAATGACTGAGTTCAAATCATCTTAACTCATAATTAATGCCTGATCTTCCGATTTTTCATGAGCATTCCTTCCTATTAAGGCAGAAGGCCGCTCCTTTCAAGTCCATCCGCCTTCTATCTTACTATTTATCTATCTTTCTAATTTCATTGTATTTATTATTTTCCCTCCAATTTACAAGCAGCTTGCTAGTTGCCTTTTATTTCGAGGATTTCATGATATTATTTGTGCATTCTTCAAATTCTTATTTACTTATCTGCAGTATGGATATACTATAGATTAGGTCAACATTGCTATCAACCCATTCCATGTAAATCACTGCCCCTTTAATGTAATAGCAAATGGCTAGCTTTGAATCCGCGGATTCTTGTTTGTCATTCTTGCTTGTCATCGGCCGGTCATATAAAAAACCAAATGAAGAGAAAGACAATGTTATTTGTGTGGAGCCTTCTGAAACTTAATTCTAAATTTTGCATAAAGAAGGCCAGCCATGAAAAACCGATGACCCTCTCTTGATCTCTTAATGTTATTTTTGCCTTATAAATGCGCATGATTATTCTACAAGTAATTTCTCTTTTCAGGTATTCGTTGGAAACACAGATTCCTACTCGGTGAAACACTCCTATCTTGACCGACCGATCTTGGCGAGGTTTATCAAGTTCCATGTGGTTCATTGGAACAGGCACCCCAGCATGAGAGTGGAGATTATTGGTTGCCAAGGTAACTTGATTTGATATTTACTAACAAATCAATTATTGCATTAATTGTTCCAAGGGTAACAGGATTCCTCAGAAGGAAATAAAGTGACTTTTCAATTAATGTCTAAAAATTCCTATCCCTAAAATCTTCTATAGCGTTTCCGTGGTTTTTCATCTCATCGTTATGGTTGCCACTTTGTTTTTCTTTATAAAGATTGCACTATTTGCACACAAAAATGGCAAACTTTTTTATCAGTCCTTATGAACAGACATTTCTAAAACATATCTCAGAAAACCTATAAGAAAGAGATCAAGTCTAAAATATCTAAGATCCATACTGAGACATGAAGCAACATATTAATCATACATTTTAGGAGAAGAACTGAAAGTAAATCCCACCTGTGCCTTGAATGAATGTATCAGTGTAAAGTTTCACCTCTTTTATACAAATTAAGAACATTAGCAGATGCTGCATTCCTCAAATTATATGTTGAGGTCACTTTTAGTTTGAGTCATTGGAAAGTAATGAAGGTGTCGTTGAAATCTAGATACGTTAAGTTAGTAACAGTTATGCCTAGATCACACGAGCGTGGTTAAGTGACGGCGAAGTTGTAGAGGTGCCAGGAAGTCAAGTTTCGCCCAATTTCGGCGTTTCAAGCCATTTTTGGACAATTATATAATCAATTAAAGATTATTCATCGTCGTAGATTGATCCTAGGACGACGAGGCACTCGTTTTTTACGCCGAATCGCTCGTAATTACGGACGAGGCAAGAAGAGACTTGTGTCGGCGAGTTGTCAGGAGCCTCGACGCAGTTCCATTGCTTCAATGTTAAACTAGATTCGCCCAAGGAGTCTCTTTCTTCGCCCTAGCATGCTCTTTCTTCGCCCTAGCATCCTCTTACTTCGTCCTAATGTTCAATTACGCCCAAGCAAATACCTGTTACGGCCAAGCAAGTAGCTGTTTCGGCGTTTCAACAGCCTGTTTGTGTCGGCGAGTTGTTGTCTTTTTTCGCCGAAGTTCCATTGACTCAATGATAAGTAGCCTCGCCCAACCTGTCTCTAACTTCGCCCAACCTGCCTCTAACTTCGCCCAAGCTGTCTCTAACTTCGCCCAATCATTTTGGGGGTCTTTCAGGTCTTTTGCATCGTGGCTTCTTCCTTCGTAAAGATTCAACAGGTTGAATCTTTCGTGAAGCAAGTTCTTGCTTCACTATAAGGTCATGTGACTTCTAGGAACTTTTGGCGAGGAAGTTTAAGAAGCGCCGTAGACGAAAATATCGTCGCCGAATTGTTGAATGTAGGTAAAAAACCTCCCTCTTTCCTGGAAAAGCAAGAAGCGACGCGACAAGAACCCTCTGTTACGTCTCCGTGAGAACTAGCCATTACTCTGAGTTTGTGTAGGTCTAAATGAGACCCACAATTAGCGAAGGGGCCCCACAATGGCTGGCTGTCCAAGAGAGGATCAAAAAGTAACCTTCTGAAATAAAGAGTAATCCAATCTGATGTTTATTACATGGGAAAGACTTGGGGAGTCACATGCTTTAGGAGAGTCTATAGAGAAAGTTGTGTATTTATTCGGAAGTGGCCAATAAGTCAAGGGGAGGTCTCTTGGAGAGTCTGAGAGAGTCCGGGACTCTCGAGTCCTTTGAGTGTTGGTAGCCTGGTAGGGTTTGAAAAAGGTGTAAAAATGTAAAATATGGCAAAAAGCATAAAAAACTTGAAAAATAAAAAAGGTTTAGAAGTGTAAAGAAAGCATGATGTATGCCATGAGAGTCAGTCAATTGGCAAGAATGACATTTTCATGTCTCACAAGATTGTTTTGCTCAACATGGGGTGCCCATCATAAGTGGGGGCTGCTACCAAACCCTGTAGAGATGCCATAATAAACACAGGAGACTTAAACATTTTTTGGATCCTTCGAGATCAAACACAACCTGTTATCAACCAGCGGGGAAATGATTAAGTGATTCGCTCAGAGCTTTGGACAATGTACTCTCTGTTTAGTCAACTTCACCCTTGGCAAAATGCTAGCATACATTACTGGATTTATCTACTCTCATTATTCATTACATACCTTGTTTAGAAGACTGAAGGAAGAGACTGTAAGAGGTGTAATTAGGTGTTTTCAAAGAAACACTTAATTGATCCGCAATGTGTTTTGACAGCGTGTCAAGAATAACACCTCGAAACGACATCTTATTCAAAAATTCAAAAAGTTTTCGAATTTTATGAAAGTGATATTCGAAACATTCTTACAGCGAACCTGCATATTTTGTCCATTAATCGTTGAACAAAAGTCGGACAAAAATCTTCCTTCATGTTGACAGATCACCATTAGCCCACCAGGGCTCAGTCCTTGAAAAAGTTACAAATGGAGTCAATTTCTGGCTAACTTTTTGCCAACTTTTTCCTCTCTCTTTGTCCCATAAAGTGAACAACCATTCATTTTATGTACACCTACATAATCGAGCCTTATTTGAGCAGTAATTCATCTGCCGTGATTTAAAAATTCATGTTTTATTGGCTCGTAAATTCCTTCGCCGCATGTTTTCCTTCTCATGTTTCTGAACCACTTGATATATTGGCAAAAATGTAGCGATTTATCCCATGCTCATTTGCTGTGATTTTTCAAACTCTTTAATTGCTTACAATACATCTTATTCATCTTTCATTTCAGTCTTGATTTTTGTCTTATTCATTCAGTTTTTAATAACTTTTTATTGACTTTTAAATGGTATTTATGATGTGAGGCAACCAAGGCTATTAAGTGGAAAATTCTGCTGTCAATGTTTTGTATTTCTTAGCTTATATCTCAAAAAGTTCTGTAAAGTAATTTGTTCACGTTTAATGTACCGCCTCATTTTGAAACAACATCAGCATAAACTACCAGTCTTCTTGTAGCGAGTGCAGAAGGGCAGACTGCATCCAAATCAGTATTGCGAATTGCCTGAGCCTGAATTCGAATGACGCAAGATTCAGCCAAATACTATATATATATATTGATCAGTTTTCTGGATTAGACAACTTTTTCTGTCGTATCTTATTAGCAGAATTCAGCAATAATTAAGTATGTGTTGGATATTGTTGTGTAGAATTTGTTTTCTAATGTAATTTTTTGAATTTCCCGCCAGTTTGCAAGACGCCGATCGCACTGCCCCCTTACAGCAAGTTGAGTGCTTCATCAGAGAAGAGCTACAAGAAGGGAAGCTCCTGTTTGGCTGAAGATGGCCACATCATGACCAACAAGGCCTGGTGTGCTAAGTCCAATTCCGGTGAGTGAAAATGTATCATTAACAATACAAGAAAATAAGAGGATTTAGCCTATATAGGGGTCAATTTTGGCTACACAAAAATCAATGGCCCAAGTTTATTACTGCTTGTCCTTGTGATTAATGTTACTTTTCCTTTGTCTTTCTTAATCATATTACTGTAACACTGTATATTGAAGTTACTGTTCTGCTATGTTAGTCATGGATTGCTGAACTTTATATTAGTCTTACGGGGTCCTGGCTTGGCTCTAATTTCAGACCAGTCCTTCGAAGAGTTGCCTGTTGGATCATCTCTCATAAAATGTCAACAATATTGACCATCATGACGTATTATATGTTATGATAGTATGTTATGATAGCCTGTTATTTGTTGAAAACCAATATGAAATAGGATGTTTGCACTTTCAATTGAATAGGGCGTCTTCAAAATATTGTCTGAATAGGTCCAGAACTGGTTGAAAGGGCAAAAATCTTGTTATAGCATTTTTTGGTGGACCTCCCCAAGTTTATTACTTTGCTGAACTGAAAAGTAATTAAGATGCTTAAATTTGTGGGCATAGGGTGTGTGTGGGGTCTTTGTTATTGGGTTATTCAATCCCTCCTTCAGTCTCAAGAGGTTGGATGCTGTCATAAACAAAATCCAACTTATTCTGAATTTTCATTTTTTGCACGGTCCGCCGCAGGGATGTATGTTTAGTACAAATTTACTACATTGGTACCGCCATTCTCTGAGTTACGAAGTGTTAATTGCTAGTTCTTAAAGCGGCTCATACACTGTACCGTCTACTGAGGGTATACTCATTTGTTGTGGAAATTGTTTGAATACATAAATTAGAGATTTTTTGAACGTCTGTATCTAACAGCACTCAAAATCGTACTGTACACAGAGTAGAAGATATTCAAATACGTATAACGCGCCTCTAAAATACTGTTCGAAACACCTCATAGATCAAAAGATATGACAGAAGTAATTAAATTTCTTTTAAACGAGTAACACGTACCATGTATTTAACACCGGTTGATCACAAGTGTTGTAGTCTCTCAGGGGGGCTTTGAACAGCTTTTAAATTGTGTTTTTTATGACACTTTTCATGCCATATTGTGTTTTGGGGCCACTTTGTATACCAACTATAAATTAATGAGGTTGTGATGACCCTTTTGACATGGCAGAACTCTTGCATAAATTGCTTTTATTCAAAATATTCAAAATGAAAATCTTGAATAGATGTAGCGCGACTTCTTGGGGCTACGTGCTCATGTCGAAAACTCATCAAAATTGTAATTGAATTGTCGACAAAATACCTCCTGGTGTTTTTGGCAAAAAGAATCATTTTTCCCTTTAAAAAAACTTCATAACTTCATAACAGGTGCATAGACGTTCGGAATGTGTCTGATTATTTTTTAAACCCTTCTTGAAATTACAGAAAAAGTTTCCAACAACTCAGTTATGGCTGTGGGCGGCTAGGCGTTTCCCAACTTTGATATTACACTTTGTTTTTGTGCAATTTCATAACATTTTCATTGTAAGATTCAGAAATGAGTTTGTGTTATTAAATTCAAATTTTGACTGTGGTGAATTTCCAAACTTTCAAATAATTTTTGAGTGGCCCAGTTGTTCATGCTCCAACTTTAGTCTATGACTCGAATTTGACTCTAGTGCAAGAGAATGTGGGTTCAAACCCCGCTGCTGCCATATCTGTCAAATACCACAAAAATAAAAAGCAAGATTTGCCAGTTTGCTATGCTTCACACTGGTGTTAAAAGGAATAAAACTTTACATAAATCTGTTCTTTATATTCTAAAGTACTTGTCAAAATTGGTTTTCTTTTGTATTGCCTTATCTAAGTTGTCTTTCAATTATACTTTTATTATTCTTGCACCAGTATGAGGTTTTGTTTGAACGAATGCAGGGTAAAACAAAAAGATAGTCCACTAATAAATTTCGTTTACGTGATTTCAGCAAACCAATGGCTGCAGTTTGACGTCGGACCACCTACCCTAATTACCGGCGTAGTTACGAAAGGCCGAGGAGACACTCGACGAAAACATTGGGTCACACGATTCCGTCTATCTTACAGCAACGACAGCCGAGTGTGGTACTTCTACAAAGATGCAACTCATTTGGATCCTAAGGTAAATTCAATATCATTTAGATGTGATAATTTGAACTTTATATCTTTTACATCTCTTTTTACAACTATTGTATGTATTTTATACGTTCAGGGACATCCCTTTTCGATATTCTTGACTTTTCGTAACATCCATTGTACATTTTGAATCCTTAACAAACTTGGACTTCCTTTTCCTGTAAAGTCCTTGTTTCTTCATGTACTTGTTATGTTTGTGCAGGTTTGTGGATCTTTAAAAATTTGTGAAGTACCAAATTTGAGACTGTTCTGGAATCCGTAAATCCATGTATCACATTGTCAAACTCATTGTCTTCGAATTGTCCTCATCTGTAACCAAGTCTAAATATTTTTCTGTAAATGTAATACTCTTTGATGTTTTACTATTCTATAAAGTCCTCTATGTTAACTTCTATCTCAAAGAAAATAGCAAGAAACACATTTTTTACCTGTGTGTCAAATAGAATGTAGACCCATGCAAATCTTTGGAGTTACAAAATTTATTACATCTCCAAGCATTTCAGGAGAAAATGTTGAGCATTTTAGTAATTGGTCTCTCAACATGGGCACATGTAATGTAAGTCAAAATTTGCAGCAAGTAGAGCAATAAATTATACAAGAAATATGATACAGAAATTGTGCTTTGAACTTAAATACCAAAAGAAGTCACATTTTTGCCAGGACTCACAAACGTTACAACAGTTCAATTAACTTCCATAAGTTAGGGAGCAATGGAATTATTTGTCTGTGAGCAGCTATAACTGATGGTGCGGTGATGACATTGTACGCCCCTGTTTTAAGATTGCCACTTCTACAGTCATGAAGCTGTCTCTCAAGAGGGTGCAGTCTTTCCCTCCGCCTTGGGCTTTGGCCCTTTGGGGTGCGCTATGCAATACTGTTCAGTGTTGGAGGAAAGTGGTCACATAATGTGAGACGGTTTTATTACATGGGATCAAAATTATGCAGGGACAGTATAAAGTATAAATACCATCATGTGCCCCATGAGAGACCACTTCTACACTTATGGGTGGTCTCACAGTAAAGGGACCGATGTGTCTTCCTGAGGCTGTTCTAGTATTTTATACCACTCTCTCCAACTCCAGCGCAAATTGCAGAATGTTATTACAAAATGTCACTTTGATGGATCATGCTATCCCAAAAGCCATGTACACGTTACATGTAGGTGTTCTTTTCTTATGGAATTCTGACAAATATTCTGACATGGCTTAGTGACCATTGCACCAATCTGTCACTTTTGCAAACTGGTAATTATTTTCCCCTCGAAAGCGAACGTTTTGATGAGTGAGGAGTGTTCGTTTTGACAAATCGTATTCGTGCTCATGAGTAGATGCTTCAAGGTTTTTTTACTGACATTTTTTGCTAATTGCTCACAAAATATGTCAACAGAAATGTTGCAAAATTGAACACCACAGCAATGTCTTGCACTCAGTGCAATGTACTTGAGCCATGGCAATTGATAGTTTAACTCATATTTATAACTGACTTCAAGTCATTCCAAAAACGTGTCTGGATAGAATAATTTAGAAGAAAAAGAACTCACAATTATGGACTTCACTTCATATTTACATTTTTAAACTATTTTTCCTTGTAGAAATTGTTAATGTTATTACACAATATACTAGTGTGTACCATCCTTGCTCATACTGAATCAGGCCTTTCAAATAGGATGGATTTATAGTCACCTAAGCAGGCCCAGGGGACCATAGGGCAATTTGGGACCACAGTGGATGTTTCGAAAATGAATCAAACCTTTTTATGGGAGGGCCTCTTCGTATCAGGTGACAGTCACAGTTGATGGGAGTAGTGTGCCAGAGCTGTCTTAACTTCTTTTGACTATCATAAAGCTTTTGACTTCCTGAGGCAAAATGAACATGTGTGTGTAGGCCTATGTATGTCCTAAAAGACTCTGAAACTAAAGTATTATGAAATCCCTGTCTTGACATGAATCAGCCATGATTGGATCTAGCATTACTTTGACCACAAAAAATTAGGCTGATCAAAATTTCAGATGTGTCAGCCTATACATCCAGACCTAATTCCTTGACTTTAGTAAGAATGTCTGGAGTCAGACAATTGATGTTAGTTAGTGTAACAAAAACGCTTAGCTATACTTCTAATTAAAACATTAACAGTAAGGCATTCTTTATTCAATTAACACAAATAACAAATATTCAAAATACTTTAAAAATTAGATTTTCATTTCTCAATTTCAAACAGGAAATTTCTGAAGATGTTTCAGGAACTAACACTGTCTAGTAACTCAACTATCTCATTGTTTCTATTAACTGCTGTACAATGTTACTGTCTAACTCTGTAACGTTACAATCTAATTCTCTTACCATTCTTCTCTCATTGTTCCATTGTGTAGTTTTGTTAACACTAGATGTCTCTGTTGTCTAACCACTCTTGTTTGTTGCGCCCTCTAGCATCAGTGGTCATTGTCACAACCCACCACCCTGAATATTTCTGGGACCCTGTATATCCCTGATCGTCAGGGCCCTGAAGGATTGGTAAGAATGGATGTCAAGTTTTTAGCTTGTTGTACTTATTTTAAGTACATTTAATTAAGTTATTCAAGATTGGAAAGCATGGTTTGTTGACTTTATTCCATATTTTTCTGATGTTTTATTTCTGGGATTTTTGTTGTTGTCTTGATCCCTAATTTTTTTTGTCTTGATTTTTCCCCTTAATTGATGATTCATCTACAATCTCATTATAAACCAGAAGCTTCACTGATTCACTGATTCGCTGGAGCACTTGGCTTCTGGTTAAGGTTGGCAATTTGCAAGGCATGACAGCTAATCATTGTGATATTCCACACAAAATTCCAAGCATTGACAGTTTTCATTGCAACCTTTCAAATTAATCAGGTGATGGTGAAACCATACAGAAAACTGATTTGATATTTCCTTAAGCTCATGCCTTGTAATGCTCAACAGTATGGCAAATTGAAACAATTATTTCTTTTGGTTTTCATTGAAAGCATGTGGGATTGGCAACACTTGTTTAATGAGTAATTTCCTATTTGCATTAATGTAATTATGATCCAGCAACCAGGTGGCTTGTTGAGTTCAATTTGAGGCTCAACCGAGTACTATTGAGCCTCATTTTCATGATGATTTGCACAGCTAGTGGTGTTTAAGATTAAGACAAATATAATGAGTTTTAATTAAAATAATTTGCATGGATTGGAAAAACACTGCATGCTAGTTAAGGTCACGCTCAGTAGAAAATAAGCATTCAAGATTGGTTTTCAAGTTCTCATTAATTCATTATTTTCAAAAAATTGAATGGGGCTCATAATAAGCATGGTCTGCATATTGATACTTTTTTTTTTCAGGTTGAATTTGTTTATGTCTTTTCGACAATAATTTAATGTCATGTGACACGTTATTTCGCGGCTTACCACAATTGTAAATTACACCGATAAACGTGTCAATTTTGTAAAGATTTCTTCACCATCTTCAATTTAAAGGCATTAAAAAGTTTTAAGTCAATCGTAGTCATTTAATATCCAATTGGCATGAAAGTTTTCAGTCTAAGTGACAGTAAATGTCATAAATGATTTGTATGCTCACACGAAGTAATTTGATGTTTATCATTTTGTTTTTGTATTGTCGATGGTGTTTGTATTTTCCCCATACCAGGATGTCGCCATCGCTATACGTTACGATGCCTTGATTTAGTTCTTTTTTTCCCTTTCCCAACAAAAAACAACATCTGACCAGTTGATGACAGGTCACAGAATTTGATGACGTCACTGTTTTGTGCAGTAAAACCCTCCTATTAGAAGTGCACAATCTGTTAGATAAACTTCACATTGCCATTTTTTTACTTCCAGGAATTTGGAGGAAATGTGGACAAAGATATCGAACGATTTCACTACCTGAATTCTCCGTTCGTGGCGCGGTTCGTTCGCTTCCATCCGGTCGACTGGCACAACAAAATCGCCATGCGAGCAGGGATGCTTGGCTGCCCACATACACCTACCAAAAGTAAGAAGGGCTTCTTAGTATTAGCAAGGATTTACAAAGACAAAAAATATGTTTATTTTGGGAAAATGGATTTGTGTCATATTCGTGTTTTCATGAAGCCAGTGTCTTGATCGCTGTTCCAAAGGAAATAAAACAGAATTATAAAAAAATATGATGAAGTCAACACTTGCCTTTAAATAAAGTAATTGAAGGTTACTTTGATTCAATTTCAAATAGAGGCCATCGAATTATAATCTAATCTAGTATAACTGATATTGCCGTACGGCAATATCGGATAATCCCCCGCGGGCCCCGTTTGACCCTAGCCCTGCTTATTCTCCCCTTTCAATTCACTTCCATCATTTTTATGTATACGCGTGTCTGCTCATACTATTAAGGTGTTTCAGTGCATTAATATAGGACATATATACCTTTTCACGCAACGCTTACAAAGGCCTTTCCCTTCAATGTGTATCATTCCCCTGTCGTGATATGCGTAAGCCTGTACCTTATTGTTGATGAGCGTGTTTGAGTGTGCTGCTCTTTGCATGGCATAATGCTGGTGCTGGGGAGCAAAACCTGGCAGTGAGGCAGAATGGTCCCGACAGCAGACTAAGATGCATCTGTGAACGATTTTTGTACTTTATTTTACCAGCAAAGTATTGGAGATAGGAGGATGTCCTTATATCACAAAATAGGCCAAAAAATTAGCAACATGTACATTGAGTTTTAAGTGATTTGAAAGAATCATTCACAAGATATAATTGAATATATAAAATCATTTATGTTAAATTGGCTATGAGTAATAAGTAAATGCCCTTGGAGGACAGTGAAGTCCATAATTTTACGCATCTTTTGGTATTAATTTCATGAAATTTGAACTGGTAGAAGCAGAGCAATTTGCATTTCAATTCTGAATTTCAAAAAATTCTCTTGGAAAAACCATTTGATGCAGGCAAATTTCCTTTGAGGACAGTATGGAGGCATAACAAGGGAATAAGTAAAAAAAATATTCATCAACATTCACAAAGAACTTCATTGATTTTTCAGCCAAAAACGTTTCGTGGGGCGCAAAAAGTGACAAAATATTTTCAATGTCTGACGCGATTCTACGCCGCGCGTCTGAGACTATAATGCTATACACCATTGGAAAGCTGACAAACAGACCTTTCTTGTGATATGTCAAACTTTGTTGTAGCTTAAATAGGGACCGAGATATGGCCACTTGAAAATTGCATTTTTGGACGTCCGTAGCGCCAAGACCGTTTGTCCGAGCGGTCCGTAACTTTGTGAAGTTGGTACACTGTGGTACATCTGTATGTTCACCCATTTTCAGCTCTCTAAGAGCATTCCTTCCCTGTTTTTCAAAAAAATTTTGGTCAGTTTTCGGGATATCCAATTTTCAAAAAATCATATCTTGAAATGTGTTCATGAAATCTCCACGAGACGCCTTTCAGACCTGGAGACTTTGTCAAGGCATCTTATAAAAAATCAACAGGTCTCAGTTATGCTTAGGTTCTCAGAAACCTGCGCCGGAAATTTGTTTTATATTTTCCTCATAACTCATAAGCATCATGAAATTTGATCATAAAATTTCGTATGAAGTAGCGCGCACTGGAGTCGCATATTACCCTTGACTTGTAAAACAGGATCTTTAATAGTTTTGTAGTAATCACAGTTTTCCTGAGCTCAATAATAATAATAATAACTAGAGAATAATTAAAATTGCACAGCAATTTTAAGATATGAATTCCCCTCCCCCATATTCCCTTCCCTTCCATTCCCTGCCCCTCCATTCCCTGCCCCTCCATTCCCTTCCCTTCCTTTCCCTTCCCCTCCCATTCCATTCCATTGGATTCCCTCTCGTTGCATTCCGAGGCCTGATATGGTTGACATGTTGTTAGTTTGGCTTGCCTTGCAATCTAGTGCATAGAAGTGCAGAGGTCCATGTATTGAGTAATATAGCGCTTAGCATGCAGCCAGGTGTGTTGTGAGCAATAGTACCACCCTGAAAGCAATACATTTTGACTGAGCCGTAACCCTAACCCTAACAGCTTGTTGCAGACAAACCATAAGAGGTATGGAGCTGTGCTTATATGGAAAAATAGAGTAAAAAATTAGCATTATGGCATATTACTTTTAACTGAATTGAATCTGTCATTTATTAAATATAATTGATTATATAAAATGATATGTGTATAATCGGCTATTAGTAATAGGTAAATGCCCTTGTAGAACAGTAAAGGCAGTAATTTTACGCATCTTTTGGTGTTAATTTCATGAAATTTGAATGAGCAGAAGCTGAGCAATTAATGTTTCAATTTTGAAATTAAAAAAATTGTCTAGCAAAGGGGACTTGAAGTAGGAAAATTTCCTTTGGAGATATTATGCAGGCCCATATTGGGCACCATAAAAAAAATACTCATGAACATCCATGAAGAGCTTCATTGTTTTTTTGGGCAAAAAAGGTTTTGATAGGCCCAAAAAGTGACATGAAATTTTTAATGTCTGACGCGATTCTATACTAAACAAGCTACAGTGACGTTCTATACACCATCTGAAAGCAGAGAAACTGCACTTTCTGATGATGTTTTTAATTTTTCTGTAGCTTTAACAGGAACGGAGATATCAGCGATTGAAAATTGCGTTTTTGTGCGGCCATAGCACCGATACCGTTAACGCTATTACAACAAAATTTTGTGATATTGTTAGACTAGGGTAGGGCTGTATGCACATATAAATTCAGCTTAATCTGAGCATTCCTTCCTTGTTTTCTGGAGGTTGGAATGTCATTTTTCGGAATTCCGTTTTTTCAAAAAATCATAACTTGGAATTTTTTCAACGGAATTCCTTTAGGCTCCTTTCTGCAATGGATAACTGTCTAAAATATTTAGAAAAAAAATTTCATGCCTCTATCTCTCTTAGTTTTTGAGAAACCGATTACAGAGTGTTAAAATTAGTTTCCAGAATTACGCAAGACTGACAAGTAATTCCACCGTGAAATTGCTTTTGAAGATAGGACTCAAGCCAACATATATGACTCTTGTATCTCTTTTGTTGTATCTCCATTACTTTTCTCATAATTGGCATTTTAAAAATCATTTTAAGGCCGTAGAAAAATAATAATAATAATAATAACTAGAGAATAATTAAAATTGCACAGCAATTTTAAGATATGAATTCCCCTTCCCCGTATTCCCTCCCTCTTTACCCTCCCTCTCCTTGCCTTCCATTCCCTTCCCTTCCATTCCACTCCCTCCTCTTCCATTCCCGCATCTTCCATTCCCTCCCTTTCTATTTATTCCATTCCCAGGCCCCTTTTGAGCACTTAGTAGTCGATGGAAGTGTACAGTTGCACAGACTCATATAGCGCTAAGCATGCAGCCAGGTGTGTAGTGACAAATGATACCACCCTCAAAGCAATACAATCTTACTTAAGCATAACCCTAACTTTGATGAAACCCTAACCCTAATGATTTGTTACGGGCAAACCATGATAGGTAGGAAGATGTGCTTACATACATGCAGAGGGCAGGCAATCAGGAACATGTCAAATTAGTTTTAAGTGATTTGAAACATTATTGGATGAGTTTTAATTGAATTATAAAATGAATGGTAGGAAGATGTGCTTACATGGAAAAATAGGACAAAAATACAGAAAGATTTCATCTGAGTTTGAAGTGATTTGAAGCATTATTTTTGGAGTTATAATGGAATATGTAAAAAAGATTGTCAGGCAAAAAGTACTTGAAGTAGAAACATTTCCTTTGGAGAGATTATGCAGGGCCATAGTGGGTACCACACAAAAATTAATCATGAACATCCATGAAGAGCTTCATTTGTTTTTGGGCAAAAAAGGCTTCTTTCGATCGAAAAAGTGACATAAAATTTTCAATGTCTTACGCGAGATATAAAAACTTCCTGATAAAGTACAATGCTGTATATCATCTGAAAGAGGAGAAACTGAACTTTCTGATGGTGTTTTTATTTTTTCTGTAGCTTGAATAGCAACCGAGATATCGGCAATTGAATATTGAGTTTTTGTGCGGCCATAGCGCCGATATCGTTTACGCGATGACAACAAAATTTTGTGGGATTGTTAGACTAGGGTAGGGCTGCATGCACATACAAATTCAGCTTGATCTGAGTATTCCTTCCTTGTTTTCTGAAGTTTGAAATTCCTTTTTTCGGAATTCCGTTTTTACAAAAAATCATAACTTGGAATTTTTTCAACGTAATTCCGTCAGGCTCCTTTCTGCACTGGATAAGTGTCTGAGGTATTTTGAAAAAAATTCCCATGTCTTTATCTGTCTTAGTTTATGAGAAACGGTGAATACAATATAAAAAAAAATTTCTGGAATTACGTCTCACTGAGAAGTAATTGCACCATGCAATTACCTCTGGTAATAGTGTTTCTGTCAATCTGTAAGGAGGTTCTGTCCATTTTGTTTTATTTTGATCACTGTTCTCATAATCTGCCTTTAAAAATTTTTTTTTGAGGGCCGTAGAAAAATAATAATAACTAGAGAAGACGGTAATTGTCATCAGGGACAATTACAAAGAATTTACCTTTACTTTCAACTAAAGTTTGCCTGTAAATGGACAGACAAATGGCCGGACCAACGGTCAGACAGACAGACAAAACTGAAGGACTCAAGGACACACGCAAATGATAATATTCGATGGGACTGGTTCACATTTTCACTACCTTCATCAATGTTTTACATGTCAGGAGTGAGAACGTTCATTTCAGAGTCCTGACTCAGAGTCCTGACTCAGAGTCCTGACTCAGAGTCCTGACTCAGAGTCCTGACTCAGAGTCCTGACTCAGAGTCCTGACTCAGAGTCCTGACTCCGAGGCCTGACTCCGAGGCCTGACTCCGAGGCCTGACTCCGAGGCCTGACTCCGAGGCCTGACTCCGAGGCCTGACTCCGAGGCCTGACTCCGAGGCCTGACTCCGAGGCCTGACTCCGAGGCCTGACTCCGAGGCCTGACTCCGAGGCCTGACTCCGAGGCCTGACTCCGAGGCCTGACTCAAGGACACACGCAAATGATAATATTCGATGGGACTGGTTCACATTTTCACTACCTTCATCAATGTTTTACATGTCAGGAGTGAGAACGTTCATTTCAGAGTCCTGACTCAGAGTCCTGACTCATAGTCGAGACTCATAGTCGAGACTCATAGTCGAGACTTATAGTCGAGACTCAGAGTCCTGACTCAGAGTCCTGACTCAGAGGCCTGACTCCGAGGCCTGACTCCGAGGCCTGACTCCGAGGCCTGACTCCGAGTCCTGACTTAGAGTCCTGACCTCAAGTCCTGACTCCGAGTCCTGACTCCAAGTCCTGACTCAGCGGCCCCTGACTCAGCGGCCCCTGACTCAGCTCCCCCTGACTCAGCGGCCCCTGCCCTGACTCATAGTCGAGACTCATAGTCGAGCCTCATAGTCGAGACTCATAGTCGAGACTCATAGGCGAGACTCATAGTCGAGAATCATAGTCGAGACTCATAGTCGAGACGCATAGTCGAGACTCAGAGTCCTGACTCTGAGTCCTGACTCTGAGTCCTGACTCAGAGTCCTGAGTCAGAGTCCTCACTCAGGGTCCTGACTCAGAGCCCAGACTCAGGGTCCTATCTCACAGACCTGACTCACAGACCTGAGTGAGTCCTGACTCCAATTCCTGACTCAGTCCTGACTCAGAGTCCTGACTCAAAGTCCTGACTGAGAGGCCTGACTCAGATTCCTGACTCCGAATCCTGACTCAGAATCCTGACTCCGAGTCCTGACTCAGCAGCCTGACTCATAGTCGAGACTAATAGTCGAGACTCAGAGTCCTGACTCAGAGTCCTGACCTAGGGTCCTGACTCAGGGACCTGACTCAGAGACCTGACTCAGGGTCCTGTCTCACAGACCTGACTAACAGACCTGACTAACAGACCTGACTCACAGACCTGACTCACAGACCTGACTCACAGACCTGACTCACAGACCTGACTCAGGGTCCTGACTACAACTCCTGTTCCCAACTCCACTCAGTCATTTGAGACTGTAATATGTATATAAACATTAGTCAGTAGCGTACACTGGCCCCGTCACCTGAAACAGCCAGAACAGCTTTCCATATATGGTTAATGTATGCTAATATATGCGGCCAGCCTGCTTTGGAGTGTGAAATGGTGTCACCTGCATCATGTGAAAATGAATTTTTTGCTGACCATTTCTTCATTTTTCTGACCTTTTGACCTTTATTGCTTAAAGCTGACTGCAGCTAGAGACTTGCCCTTTGGCACAATTTACTGCAAGTATTTGGTCCACGTTGTCAGTTAAAATCAAGGAAATTGAAAAGTTCCTTCCCAGTTAAAAAAAAAAATCAGTGAAAATAACCTGTTTTCATTTCCTTTTGACCTCAAATTTGACCTTGATAAAAGGGTCAAAGCTGAAAAGTAATGCTCTCATGTGATTGACAGATGTGATATAGGGGGGTCATTTAATTGAAAGAAAGCTGTAGGAGTGATATTTCCCACTCAAATAAAATCATTTTTGGTAAATGCCAGGAGTATCGAGAGGTACCATTTTTCACATTTTTTTACAAATTTAGTTGAAGACATAAAATATTCTTCATTGGGGGCTTTTGATAACCATATTATTGACTTGTTGACAGCAGACTTTTGAGAGGATTGGTTGAAAAAAACATAATTTTCAGAATTTTTGCAAAATTCAACTTTTTAAACTTTAATGACTCAAATCACCTTCAAATATAACCTTTTGGTCCACTTTTTTGGTCAATATAGTCTTTTTGGGTAAAGTTAAGGGTAGTTCATTTACATTTTGATCACCTCAGACTACTCCTCATGGAGATTTTACAATTTGACCTGAATTTGGAACCCTTGATTTTGAAAAATTGTCATATTTCACAAACTATTGCACCAAACCAAACCATTTGTTGAATCAACATTGGCCCCAGACACAGGCCAACTTTTGCCACAATCACCAAGTTCCTATCTATTACATAACTTGAGAAACTGATCGTAGACTGAAAAGTGCTCATGCATCCAAAGCCCTTTACCCGTTGGACCAACTGTCATATCAGTTTCACCAAATCGTTCAAAAAAACTTTTTATCACAGGATTTTCACTCTTGACTCATTATCTCAAATACTTTTTCAGTTATTCAACCTTAAAGTTTACAAATTTTCGACTTTGAACGCCTCTGTGAAAAAGACATCTGTGAAAATGACATCAAATGACCCACTTTCACAATACTGTATGACTGATTGACCTTCTGACCAACTTTCATTGCCGTAGGACCATTTTGAAACAAAAAAGAAGAATAAGAATAATAATAATAATAATAATAATAATAAGAATAATAATAATAGCAAAAACAAATAGAATTTACCATAGGTAAATTCTTAACTAGTATACTAAATTGCACAGCAATTTAAAGGAAGAACTTCCCTTCCCTTCCTCTCCCTTCCCTTCCTTCCAATCCCTTCCCTGCCCTGCTATTCTAGTTCCTTGCATTCCTTTCCTTGCCATTGCTTAATAGTGTGTTTAGGTTGTCCTGGAGCGAAACTGCTGCTATGACCTTCCCTGCATGATCCGTGGAACTGCACAAACAGGCATACTTACTCATATTTCGCTTGGCATGGAGCCAGGCCTTTTGTTGTGGGCGATGGTACCACCCTGAAAGCAATACTTTGATGAAACCCTAACCCTAATGATTTGTTACGGACAAACCATAAGAGCTAGGAAGATGTGCTTACATACACACAGAGGGCAAGCAGTCAGCAACATGTCAAATTAGATTTAAGTGATATGCAGCAGTTTTTCACAAGTTATAATTTAATTTTAAATTTAATGGGAGGCAGTTGTGGTTATTTGCAAACAATAGGGCAACAAATTAGCAACATATCATATCATTTTGAAATGATTTGAAACATTATTTGAAGAGTTTAAATAGTACAAAAATATTCATGGTAGGGAGATGTGCTTACAAGGAAAAATAGAGCAAAAAATTAGGAATATGTCAAATTAGTTTTAATTGATTTTAATTAATACTTAATAAGTAATAAATTAATAAGTGAAATTGCTAATGTAAAATTGGCTATCAGTGAGAGGTATATGCCCTTGGAGCTCATAAAAGGGCATAATTTTACGCATTTTTTGGTGTTAAATTCAAGAAATTTGAATCAGTAGAAGCTGAGCAATGTACACTTGAATTTTGAAATGAAAAAAATTCTCAGGGAAAAAGTATTTGAAGTAGAACAATGTCCTTTGGAGGCAATATGCAGGCCCACAATGGGTACCCCACAAAAAATATACATGAACATCCAAGAAGAACTTCATAGTTTTTTTGGGCAAAATAGGTTTTGCCAGGGCAAAAAATGACATAAAATTTTCAAGGTCCACCGCGATTCTAAACCGGACGTGGCACAGGATATTGCTATACACCACTGGAAAGCTGACATTCTCAGCTTTCCAGAAATGTCCCTGGTTTGTTTCTAGGACCAATATTAAGGGAGATACAGCCCATCAAATGTTGGACTTTTGAGGCCCTGTGGCATCAAAAGTATTGGACCTGAGATGCCATACTTTTGCATAGACACTATACCCTGGTAGTACTAACAATTCCTGTAAGGAAATCAAAATCTGACAGTTCAATCATGGTTTTCCATGACATCACCCCTCGAAATTTCGGTTTGCTCAGATTTTGAACTTTTTTCTCTCCATAACTATTCACCCTATAGCCACTAGGCTCCTTTCTGCACTGCATATGCCATTAGAGATTAACAGGAAAAAATTTCATGAAATTCTGACTGACAGTTTTCTCAAAACCGGAATCGGAATTTTTTTGTGAAGATTGGCTGTAATTCCTATGTCAAACGGAATTCCGATGTGTAATTCCCAGCATAGAAGGAATTTTGTAGTTTCTTAATGCTGTATAGATGCTAATTGACATATGTCGTCTTGTAAAGAAGTTATTCAGAATTTAAAAAAGTGAAAAAGTTGGAAGAATAAGAATAATAATAATAATAATAAATAAAGAATAATAAGAATACGTACAATATCAATAAGAACTTCCCTACGGGAAGTTCTTAATAACAAAATCAGCAATAACAATATGAATTCCCCTACGGGGAATTCATAATAATAACTAGTATACTAAATTGCACAGCAATTTAAAGGAAGAACTTCCCTTCCCTTCCTATCCCTTCCCTTCCTTCCAATCCCTTCCCTGCCTTTCCCTTCCAGTACCTTGCATTACTTTCCCTTCCACAGCGTGTTTTGGTTGGGCAAGAGCGAGACTTGACCTTGCTGCTATAGAAATAGTGAAACATACTTACTTGTACTTCGCTTGGCATTGAGCCAGGTATTTCGTGGCCAATAGTACCACCCTGTAAGCAATACAGTTTGATGAAACCCTAACCCTAACGAGTTATTGCAGGCAAACCATAAGAGTTAGGAAGATGTGCTTACATACATAAATAGGGTAAACAGTCAGCAAGATGTCATATTGGTTTTGACTGACTGGAAGCATTATGGGATGAGTCGTAATTTGATCATAAAATTAATGGTAGGAAGATGTGCTTACATGGAAAAATAGGGCAAAAAATTAGGAATATGTCAAATTAGTTTTATTTGATTTTAATAAATAATTAATGAGTTATAATTGAATATATAAAATCTTATATGTAAAATTGGTTATAGCAAAGAGGTAAATATCCTTAGAGCATATTAGAGGGCATAATTTTGCGCATTTTTTAGTGTTAATTTCATGAAATTTGAATAAATATAACCAGAGCAATTTACGTTCCAATTTTGAAATAAAAAAAATTCTCTAGGAAAAAGTATTTGATGTAGGCAAATTTCTTTTCAGGACAATATGGAGGCCCAACCTGGGTTACCTACATAAATTATTCATGAACATTCATGAAGTTCTTCATACATTTTTTTAGGAAAAACGTTTTGATAGGCCAAAAAAGTGACATAAAATTTTCAATGTCCACCGCGATTCTAAACCGGACGTTGTACAGAATATTGCTATACATCACTGGAAAGCTGACATTCTCAGCTTTCCAAAAATGTCCCTGATTTCTTTCTAGGTCAAATATTAAGGGAAATACAGCCCATCAAATGTTTGACTTTTGAGGCCCTCTGGCACAAAAAGTATTGGACCTGGGAAGCCATACTTTTGCACAGACACTACACCCTAGTAGCACTAATAATTCCTGTAAAGACATAAAAATCTGACATTGCAATCATGGTTTTTCATGACATCACCCCTCAAAATTTCGCTTTGCTCCGATTTTGAACTTTTTTCTCGCCAAAGCTATTGACCCGATTGCCACTAGACTCCTTTCTGCACTGCATATTCCATTAGAGATTAACAAGAAAAAATTTCATGACATTCTGACTGACAGTTTTCCCAAAACCAGAATCGGAAATTTTTGGTGAAGATTGGCTGTAATTCCTATGTCAAACGGAATTCCGATGCGTAATTCCCAGCATAGAAGGCATTTTACAGTGTCATAATGCTGTTCAAGTGCAAATTCAGATATATCTTCTAGGAAAAAAGTTATTCAACATTTAAAAAAGTGAAAAAATTGGCAGAATAATAATAATAAAGAATAAGAATACGTACAATATCAATAAGAACTTCCCTATGGGAAGTTCTTAATAATAATAATAATAAAAAGTAGCAATAACAAGATGAATTCCCCTACGGGGAATTCATAATAATAATAATAATAAAAGGTAATCGAAGAATATCAATATAATCCCCCGCTGCTTCGCGAGCGGGGGATTATAATTATTGTAAAACTGACAGTTAATTAGATCTGTATTTGTTATGAATGCAATTAATCTTAATTAGTGAAAATTGTGCAAGATATTTTTTTATTAAATCTTTCCTGATTAACCACTAATTAATCAGTTCCATGAAAGAATTAATTTAGAATACATAAGGCTTCTTTATGATTGAGATACGCTGGTTATGAAAGAGGCTACGCTGCCTTCCTTTCGCCTTTGCGCTTTAACCTTTTGCGAATGTCACATATTTTCACCAATATGCGTAGATTGGTGGCATTCCACTCTGCTTATTATGCATGTTTTGTAAGATATCATTTATATTATTCCTTATTTCAGGTTCTTCCAGGTAACGAATTATGTTTAATTGTTTACTATCTTGTTTTTCAGGTGAACAGTGTGAAAAAGGCTTTGTTCGAATAAACGAAGACACCCCTTGCGGTGAGTGAAGTTCTATTTCTCGGCAGGTTGCGAAAGGGCCAAACAAAATGGCTGAACGGCTGACGAAAATGGCCGAATGAGATCAATCTTTGGCATTGGGCTGTTATTCATGAGCTTGTGAATGGTGCAGGTGTGACTTGGTTATTGATGAAACAAACAGCGGTGTATACCTCAACTCACATTCACCTACTTACTTTCTTTGAGTTCTTCAAGTTTGGCCTACTAAGAATAAATGTAGACACTCCGAATAAAAAATCTGTTAGATTCTACGAAGATTCATGAATCGGGGGGAAGGTGAGGTTTCTTAAGATGTAACGCAATGCTGTGGGTTAGGTGTCAATAAGTCAAACCATTTTCATTGTATAACAGTTTCTCCGTAATGCATTGTATACCATAATGTATATGTGGGATGCTTAAGCTGTCACAATCACAGACAATGTATTGGTGGAGACCTACACAGGTGCTTAACCACAATTTTGTATTGTGTAGGAATTTGAAAAGATGTGAAGCCACCAGAGCAAAAACAAGAATGTTAAAGAAAGGGCTTATGTAAGAATATAGTTCTTTACATTATAGAAATTGTACTACAGCTGTTTAAAGAAACTGAAAGACGAGAAAAAAAAAGTTTTTATATACTAAATCCCATTTTGTAACAAAATTACCATTAGTAAATGAGAATGCAGAAAACAAACACATTCTCTCTCTGATTTCTTATGTTATCTAATAAGTCTAAGGTTTCAATTGTGATGGTTAGTTGGTTTCCAAGAAGAGAGGGTCGACAATACTTTTATATATTAGTTTCGTGATTTGGTTTCAACCTAGGAAATAGGAAGGGTTATATATATACCTGCTACTGATGTCATATATAATTGTATCAACTTACATGTAAGATGCAATAGATGAATTATATTTCTGTAAGTGAGTTGAACCATGTTCAAATCGTGCTTCTGGAATTCCGAAGGGTCACACAGCATAAACACAATGTTGCTAATTGGTGCTGGGCTCGTCTTTCGTGTTCACACAGAAATGTATGGTAGAAATAACGCTGCCGCATCCTCAACACAACATTGAGATTTTTTCACAACATTGCGAGAACATTGCCAGCATGTTGCATCCTATATATATATATATCTTGATATCTTGATGTCGCTTCACAAGGTTGTGACACCGTCATTTCCACCATACAATTCTACGTGTTTTTCGCTCATGTCAACCGTCAAAGATTTATTCTATATTTATTCTTAGGTTAATTTGAAAAGGTTATTTCCCCTCCCAAACTGGGGCCCAGGTTCAAAATCCACTCCTGGAGACTGGAGTTGTAACATTTAGAGGCATTTCATGGGCTGCACCATCATCACAATGTCGTTATAATTATGTTTTCTTAATTTCAGTGGAAAACATGGCGTATAAAAAGGAATCTTGGATCAACAATAAAAGACATTACAAAAGACACACAAGAGAACAGTGGATGCATGGCCACGCGGCGAGGGCGGTGGATGGGGACTTTAACCAGACCCTTCACAGGTACACTTCTTAGGGACACTTCTTAGGGACACCACCTTTTACACATTTTGAACCAGCGGTGACTGGGTGTTGATATCAGTTTGGAAAAAAAAAATTCTGAAATTGAAAAAAAAAAGCGGGTCACCAAGATGCCTCGCAAGAGGGACTGAAACATCCTGAAAGCTGCTTTTATTGGGTCCTTGGAATTCATTCCAAGACCATTGTCGTCAGCTTCATTTCCTGTGAACAGGCAAAGTTGGGTACTCACTAAAACATTTCACAGACAAAATGACAACCCCAACAGATGTGCCCTTGTGATCAAGATGGTGCTTATGCACCCCTGGCTACAATATTGTGCTTATCAGTGCTCAAATTTTCTTCTATTAAACATATTTCTTCTGAGCTGTCAGCACTTCACACAAAAACTGGTTTCTGTATACACACCAAAAGTTGGACTGTGCTGCCCTCTTGAGCATGGTCACAATATACTGCTTTCTTATACCTAACTTGATAGATTGTTGGTAGAATATTGAAGAGCCCCAACTTGTTGAAATAGACCAAGGACCCGATGCATGCATTGCATGCTATTTTATAGTTAGATCTTGATTTCTGGTTAAACGAGGCTTCATGAAGATGAGGAAGGCAAACTGTTTTTGGAGATCCGGATACGTTGCACTATTTTTTATCAGTCCTTTTCTCCGCGTAACTGGCTCACTCTTTATCCGCATACTCCATAAATTCAATGCTATGGTTGGTGGGCTATAACGTACATGGTACGTGTTCCGTTAGGAGGCGCCACCCTCGCATCTTTCTTCATGTTATCCCGACGAGTGGCGGCAAAAAAATATGATTAAAAAAAAAAACAATATATTTTTGTAACTTGTTTCAATTTCACTGTAATGTAAGAATGTGATTGAAACATTCAAGACGGAGAGAGGCTGATTACATGAAATTTTATTGTACTTGAGATTAAACAAAATGGTAGTACACCGTTGCTCATAAATATGGAATACTTCAACATTCTCCATTGAAATTGATATCTTTGGCAACTTCTGCTGGACACGTGATGGTCTGATTCAATGGTAACTACTTCCAATGACCGCTGAAGGGAAGAACATGCTCTTGTGTAAAATGCATGCTGCAGCGTTATACCCAGGAAAAGTTACAGCAGCACGAAATATGGAAATTCAAGGGGTTATTTAGGGTGAGATGCATTCAACCAAAAATTTAAAATTCGTCCATAAAATGTATTTGAGGCTTTCAAAGAGTGATGAGAGATGATGACTTCACTCTAAAAAATTTCAGACAAAATTGGTTTTTTAGATTCAAAATGGTTTTTTGAAAAACCAAATTTCAATGCAAAAAACCAAAATGGATTTTTTTAAAAATCCATTTTGGTTTTGCATTGAAATTTGGTTTTTCAAAAAAACATTTTGAATCTAAAAAACCTATTTTGTCCTGGCATTTTTTAGAGTGTTGACCTTTACAATGGACCTTGCTTGCATTCACACTTTTTTTCCTAAACATTATTCCATATTTATCAGCACGAGTGTAGGTTAAACAATTTCCAAGATGTATTTCAAAAGGAATGTGTTATTCTTGGTTAATTACTTATGATGACCAAAAACATGTCAGGGAAATTGATCCAAATTGCGTCTTCCTTAATAATACGGAGATCATTTGTGAAGATGGCAGAGTAAACAGACTGTTCTTTTGTTGAGACAAAAAAAAAGAAATGAGTTTATTTAAAAAAAATTGTGACTTTAATGAGTGACAATATGTTATAAATAGGTTATAGGCTTTTAAAAACATTTTTGTCAGGAATTAGTGAATTGCTTAATTGGATTTTTTTTAAAGATCTAGATAGTTTTTATAATTTGTCAAATAATAGCTTCTGACCTTTTGTTTTTATTCACTCCTTGACTTGGAATATGTATTTTAGTGTCTATTGCTTATTATTGTAGAAGTAACATTTTTTGAAAAAGATGAAATTGTAATTGTCCAAATTTAATATACTAGCGAGCTCAAGTTATTATATATGTGTTTTTTTTCTGCGCATCTAAAATGGGAAGTTATCAAGGCCATTCAAAGGCCTTAACTATTTTGGTGATAGCTCATCAGATACATATTATATCTTCATTCTCATTAATTGTTTTTTGTTTACAGCTGCACTATACTTGACAACTTCTACGTGGAAAAGCCCATCTGGATGGTTGACTTGGGCCGCAAGACTACGGTCTCTGGGGTCGTGATAATCACGTGGCAAGGTCAAGGTCAAGGTCAGTGAAATGTAGTTTCGTATTCAAGCGTTATTATTTTCGAATCTGATCTTTTAAATTGTAGTTACCAATCTTCCATTTAATAATGATTAAGCCATTGAGAAAATTGGAAAATATGAAATTCGATATGTTAAGTATGGTGAATTGGTTTTGTTCATTGAAATACGACCGCGTAGTAACATAATTACATATATCATATATAATAATGAAATTGCTATCAGTGAGGGTTGCACATTCCAAAGATATTGAAATTCCATCATGATTCACTGTTATTCTATAATCTTTTGTTTGAAATGCAGTATATAAATTTGTACAATTTTTAAAGATTTAACATATGAACTTCACCCTGGGTGATCATGGCAATTCCGGAATTCTATTGGTATCAAAATGACTGACCTTTGAGCGAACTTCAATTACATTTAGGCTTATATATTGATATTATAATACATCACATCTGTTTTGTATGCCCCATTCATAGAAAGGACTATAGAAAATTATTAGAAAATATACAACGTGGGTAGCTCCTGACAAAAGAGCGCTTTGATCATGACTGCCTATTGTACTGTGCAATGCATAGAATTTGCATATGTTGTTTCAATACAAATTTTTTTTTTCCAAATTGAATTAAAAATGGAGAAATTGTCTCGTTTGTGAGCCTTATAAAAGACTTTATTTCATGTTGCATCATACTAGCAAATAACAGACTGTTTCAAAAATTACGTTATTCACTTACGCGAATTACAAGGAAATCTGATGCATAAAAATACCCACTTTTTATGCCTCTCTTCTCAAAGTCAAAGTTGCCCCCTGGGGTTGAACTGTAGGATCATAGGAGTAAAAATGGGTATTTTCAGGAGCACCGATTTCATTGTAATTCGCATAAATAAATGTACATTATAATTATAGGCGTACAGGAGGACAGGGGAGCAGTCACCACCAAAAGTTTGGGAAACTCTAAAATTCAGACAGGTGATTAAAAAATGATATTGAAAATCAATGGTTTCCAAACATTTAGAAATTATATTAAATCTTAGTTTATTGAAATTCAGGCAAATGTCGCTTGCCTCACCCAAAAGAGGTACCGCTCAGTACGTCTATCATACCTATAATTATCCTACAGTATCTATATTGTGATTTATGAAACATGGTCTGTTATTTGTAAAGAACTGCATGTTAAGATTAGTATCTTATGTTCCTTCAACTGCTGTGATCTGTGATGTGCACTGTTATAATTGTCAGATGACCAGCTGGGTTCATTTCTAACTTGGTTTTATTTGTTTTTGTCTCAAGTAGACCCTCGAACCTCCTACACGGACTACATGTACAATCTGGACCAACTGGCCGTCTACGTGGACAACAAGGGTGGCAAGGTAAATAGGACTGTCTACAGCATAAGTTTAAAACAAGGATTTTGAAATGATTGATCCCTATACCAGTGCAAGTAATTATTAAGAAGAATTTGATTGAAGTCGCTCTGAAGCCGTTTCGTTATCTAAGAAAAATGAGAAGACCATTTCACTGTGAAAAATGCACATTGTGCCTCTAACATATCATGCCTCACACATCATGCCTCACAAATCATGCCTCACATGTTCATCATGCCTCACATATCATGCCTCACAAATTATGCCACACACATCATGCCTCACAAATCATGCTCCAAACATCATGCCTCACAAATTATTCCTCACATATCATGCCTCACAAATTATGCCTCACATGTTCATCATGCCTCACATATCATGCCTCACATATTATGCCTCACATATCATGCCTCACAAATTATGCCTCACACATCATGCCTCACAGATCATGCCTCACAAATCATGCTCCAGACATCATGCCTCACACATCATGCCTCACAAATTATGCCTCACACATCATGCCTCACACATCATGCCTCACAAATCATGTTCCAGACATCATGCCTCGTACATCATGCCTCGCAAATTAGAATCTTCCCAATGAAATGGTCGGTCCTTTCTTTTTTTCATTTGTGTCGGACCAGCTGTAAGCGAATGAGATATGTTTATAACCTAAAGATATTTCTTGAATGCTTTCTCAGCCCACACAGGCCCATGTGACATTTGCTTTTCTAAGTAGGCTACTTCCATTCTGAGTAACTGCGGAACTGAGTGTACAAAAACAAGAATTATGAAGAATTGTTGTTAGAGCACTACGTTCAATCTATAATAGGACATTCATCTAAAGATTAGGCTTACCTTCCAGTAATCATACCTGTCAACCATCATTGCAGAAAATATGAAGTTATGTTTGAATTGTTTTTGCAGTAAAACATTTGGTGTGGAACAATGCATTATAAATACCATTTTTACTTTGCCATTTAAAAGATAAAATTAATGAAAAATAGTATGTTGAACCTGAAATATTCTCTCTAGAATAAAAAATATCAGTACTACTTGAGTGTAGTTAAACATTGAGCTGAAATGCACTATTCTTGCGAGAATGGAGAGTAGGTGGTGTGGTTATCCAGGCTACATGGGAGGTACTGTCACCTTTGCTGTAACTTTCTGTCATTACTGCATTGCAGACACTGCATGGAGACAGAGGTTAGAAGTCTGTAAATTACTGATAATATAATCTTCTAGCCCATTAGCTCAATATCATGTGTGATATCCCACTTATATTAGCCAAATTAATATTTCCAGTTAATCAGAGCAGTATACAGAAAATGTAGGAGAGCTATCTTATTTGCGACAAATTATTTGCCTCACCAATGTCCTCCGTCTTTACTATTACAAAGTCTCAGAAAGAAATTAGTTTTTTTAGAATAGTGCGAGTCGGGTATACTCTTGATAAAAAATGTGCAGATTTCCAGAAAAAATTGACAACTTTGATTTGTTGACAACTTCTGACAGGCCATATAAAAGATCAACTCAATTGTAACTACTGACAAGGAAAACAATATCACAGAATCTATCCCAGGAACTGCAACTTTCCTCCAGGTCAAATTCAAATCTGAAATACTTTAGAAGGTCAAATTGATAATTTTGTAAATTTCTTTTAAAAACCTATGACCTTTTATGATATCTGTCTGTTAAGCCGGTGAATGAAACCCAAAAACATCAATTATTTGTGAATGAAAACTAGAAACATCAATTATTAATGTATTTCCTTTGTCTTAATTTCAGTCACAAGTCGACTTGCCGTCTAATGTGTGCGGGTTTATTTTGCGTCTGAACGACGCTCTTTTTAAACCACAGTTGCACGTCCAGTGCAACCGACCAATCACAGGACGTTATTTGTACATTGAAGCGTGGGGCGTTCCCAACAGGTGGAGCCGGCTGTTCAGCGCCGTACTGTGCGAGGTCATGGTATACGCCTAGAGACTCTTCTGCTATAGAATTTCAGCGTTTCCTTCCACTCCACTTTCTTACGCTGAAGAGGGATCTTCCCTGGGGGCAATTTGACCTATTGTGACGTCAGAAAGATGTGAGGTGATGTCACAGACGTTATCCTGACGCCTGTCTGACGTGAGGTGACGTCAGATGCCCACTGGGAATTATATTATAGCTGCTGTGTTCATTAAGGGAATTCATTGAAACAAAGTGAATGATATGAGATAATTATAATAGTCTCTCAGAGTCTAAAAATTTTAGCTTACCAAAGCTTTCAGCTGAAAGCTTTGGTAAGCTAAAATTTTTAGACTCTGAGAGACTATTATAATTATCTCATATGGAATACCCAGAGTCAGGATCAAATATACATTGGTTCAAAGTGAATGATATCTCAAAATATATTTCAAAAGATTATGTGAAGTGATCGTTACATTCTAATTGATGTTGGAGTCATTCAGCGAATCATTTTCATCACCGATATTTCGTACGAGACTAACAGCGAAGTGACTTCCCTCTTCAGACTGTTGACAAATCTTCCTAAATATTTCACTTTACATGTAGCTACTTTATAGGTAGCAATGTTATTTTCTGAAGGTGCTACAAACCTTTATTTATAAGGGAAGAAATAGTTATAAATGTTATTAGCAGATGCTTTTAATTAATGATTAGTGGATGATCTACAATAATTGAATTTTACCACTTGCTTATTATCCACATATTGTATTTATTTCTATATTGTCATAATGCTTTGTTTTGTGACGTCATACAGAATAGTGCACTGATATTTATATGATGATTACCTCATTTGCTGATACGTAGTGGTGAATTTAATGAGAAAACATGTATCTATAAGGGAGATTGGGGACTGATAGGCCACTCAACAGATGATTGACGGCATGGCGTTAGGACCTACTGGAAAACATTTATCACATGATTCATTCTGAGGGTGCTCAAAGTAATCTACAATCTAAAAAACATATTGAGTCTGATAGAATTTAACATGATAAAGAATATTGACCAAGAAATATAAAATACTGTTGTCATAACCTGTTTTTGCCATGAAGTACTGCAAACCTGGCCCGTTGCTCCCTATGGCTCATCAGTCCCCGTTCTCCCCTAATTAATTATTATTGAATGTAATTGAATGTTATTAATAGGCCTAATGTAGTAATGTAATTGTGATAGCTATTGATAGACCAGTAAAGGTGAAATTATGAGATTTTGTGACCTCCTTATATTATCGCCATGTTTAGTTACAACAGAACAAAAAAAAAAACAGAGGGTTTTTACTACTGGCACATTTGTTTTTGTAGGTATATTATTCTGGCAATGTATTGTAAAAAAGGAAATCCTTGATTGTAGAAAATTACCAGGACTCTTGTTTCTTGATAAAAAAATTAATTGTTTGTTTGTTCTGTTAGCATCCTCCATTTTGTATATATAACGGAATGTACATTTTGTTCTTCACTTAAATCAGTTGTTTTAGTTTTGTAGAAATATTTCTGGTGGCTGTTTTTAGAATAATTTTGGCAGCTTTAGCATTTGGTATTTATTTAATATTGAGTTGCGTAATGTTCTTTGCACAAATCGAAAATGTAGAAACGCTGAGTTCTTCCGTTGTCGTAACCTCAAAATCTCTTCAAAAACTATTTGATTATATTTGTTCGGACATATTATTTCATTTTTACTTTAAAAAGATTTATTTTTACTTTTATTGTTTACTAAACTCTTGAAAAATGTTGTATTATTGTATTAAAGGATTTGACAAATGATGTTACTGAAAGTGTTAAAAATTCAACTCCTTCGAAAACGGATTTGTCGGATCAAAATTAATAATCGATCATTCAAAAATAGCTGTGGCGCCATTTTAAATTTGAGTAGAGGTTACTTCATAATAATGGTATACATATATCTTAATGTCTATCGCTCTTTTGTTGAAATCTTCCCACTCATGTGAAGATTATTTATACTGTGAATAGAATTCACTGACGCTCAGTCGACGAGAAATTTAGTTTTCGATTTTCAACATTGAACTAACCAGTAAGACAAGATACTAATAGGTGTCATTATTTATTATAGAATGAATATGAAAGCTTGTACATTGCATTGTTGCTCTTCTTTGTATAGTATTGCTTCGAGATATATATATATTATATATATACAAATCATTTGTACAGTATCGTGTATAATGTGATTAAATATGATATACATAGATCCAATGTTTGTTATGTTTTCAAACTGAGATGAGACTGGCCGTGTGCAGAATTGCGGATGTTCAACAATTTTACATGAACATCGAGATATTTCTGTAAATGCTCGACGAAATGATATTCGCAAAGCTATGGTCACCATAAAGAGCAAGACTTTAGTTTTAGTTTCAAGCCTCATACTGAGTTCCACTTGCTTGGTCACTTTGCAACATCATTATCACCAGGTGGAGTGCTGCCAGTATCTAAAAATAGATATTTCCATTCAGCGGAATCCAACTCTGTGCCTCATAATTATAGGTTATTACATGGCCAAGAGCTGTATCTCCCCGGTATCATCACCCGAGACCCTGTATCATCCCGAGACCCGAAGGTGATTGGAGATGCTGATATCTTCCCTCTAAATTGGCCAATCAGATGGCTCAGATTTGGTATCTTGCCTGCTAGACCGTGATATCTTCCCTCCAAATTGACAAAGGGCCGGTATCTTCCCTTTGTTTCAGGGAAGAGGGTTTGGGATCTTTCCCCGTCTAAAAATATCACCCAGGGAAAAAGGCTTGTATGAGGGAAAAAACATGCTTGATTATGGGATAATCATAGGTATACGTGCAACCCACTTTGCCACTGAGACATAACGCAGTGGGTAAAAAATCTTCAGACCGATGCAGATCATAACAGTCATGGAATCTTTTTAAAAGAGCCAGCAAGGAACTGTGGGAGGGTGGGTTAGATACGGAGTAACTTAATTCTGTACATCTAAAGCAATGCAAGAAGGTGGAATGTCTCTCGGGGCCCCCATTTCGTGGCTAACCTGATGTCAGTCTTTTAATAAAGGGACCAATCAGAGACTTGCATCATGACTGTAAAATACAGTTTCCAGTTGCAGGCCAGGATACAAATCCAACAGAACGCTATCATGTTTTGTTGGCAAATTTCTACTTCAACAGCAAAACATTAGAGGTTGCCTTGTGGAGACTTACCAAAGTTATATATCCTGACATGATATTGAAAAACAAAAGCAGGAAATGAAAAAATATCTGACACCTAGTAGATCATAATTATATGTCTTCTAGATTCGCGTTACAAAGTTTGAATGACAATGTCGTCCTACTGTATTTTTAAAACGTGTCTTTAAACAAGGCCAATATTTTTCAGACAAAGGTTAGGACTTTTAAAATCAGCAAAAACAAAGCCACAATTTTTGCCATATTACATTTTATAAATAACCCATACAGCAGAGCTATAGTAATCCAAACAAAACTGTTTTTGTGATCTCCAATTAGCAAGCAATTTGATTTCTTCTTCACAAAACTAGATGATTACCAGGCATGTGGATCATGCCATGATGATTGAAAGACTGGCCTCATTAACATAACAACCAACCCCCACAAATAAGGCAAAAGCAAATATACCGAGAGAAGGACAAAACAATTTCTCCAAATATATTCAGAATCAGGAGAAACAAGATTGCATTTATCAGAGTACGTCCACAAGAAGCCAAGAAGCCAAGCATGCCAGATTTGTTGACTGTGGAATCTGAGACATCGATACAAAAAAGCAGACTATGTGGGCCTGTAGTTGAGATTAGTCAACATGTTTATCACAAAAACTCAAGTTACTCAACATGAAAACATGACCTCTGTTGTCCTAAGGTTCCAGGCCAAGCCAGGCGTTTGATTTAGAAACAACAATGATCACAATCAAAGCAAAACAATGAATAAAAACATTTATGATAATAATTCAGTCAGATGTTTCTCAAGTTGGCCTCATTCACACCGATAAAACAGAAAATAGTTTCGCAAGATCTTACAATGAATGGAGCTATTCCTTCTTTATTCTTTATAACTTTATTGAGAACTTGCATAGCCTACCGTTTGTCTCCTTGCGGACTTCCGTGAATATTTTAAAAAGTTATAAGGATTATAATAAGACCAAATAGGTATGGTGGTATTTTGAGATGTCCTCCACGAGCAGAAGATATCCTGAGTCCTCTGTACCCACATTCTTTCTGTCCATACCATAGACAAACCTGTTGATTTTGTCAAGATTTAGAGACAAGTAGTATTTTACTAATTTTATCTTCTGCTTGTTTGCAAGATTTCTAATGACAGATTTGTTTGATACTAATCCACATAAGGAAGAAATTGGTGCAAAGCCGAAATGAAATATCCATTAAATAATCTCCTTCCACATAAAATCAAATTCTATTTGCCCACGGCCATTACTGCATGGGGATCTCCAAATTAAACAATTTTTGGGCCATCTCATTCGCATAAAGAAAATAGGCTTGAATGATCTACTTTATTTGCTCATGACCATGACTGCATGGGAAGTTATTAATAACACTTTTTCTGGGCAAACAGTGTTGATATCACTCAGAGAAAACTCCGTTTCTTGCAGCCGTCCTGTTGCCTTTCCAAACAATTCAAAACAGCTACAATATTCCAAGAACATCAAAATACCAGTGCTGTTTTAGAATCTAATTTTCAAATTTCCTGCTGCAAGCATCAAACAGGAAATGTGAAATTCTTTTTAGTTCAAATGATATTTAAATTGACAGCAAAAGAAGAACATCTACAGTAATACGTTGCCACAAAAACTGCAAGAATTCATTTTGAAATTATTCTTGAATATCTCAACTCTTTGGCCAACAAGTTGTCAGGAGTATAAGAGAGACAATGCTGTAAAAGCAGGGAGACAATATACTCAAGGAGAGACAATGTTATTAAACTAGGGGAAATATTATAGATTCAAAGAGAGACAATGTTATAAAAGCAGGGAGACAATATACTCAAGGAGAGACAATGTTATAAAACAAGGGGAAATATTATATATTCAAAGAGAGAAAATGTTATAAAAGCAGGGAGACAATATACTCAAGGAGAGACAATGTTATTAAACTAGGGGAAATATTATAGATTCAAAGAGAGACAATGTTATAAAAGCAGGGAGACAATATACTCAAGGAGAGACAATGTTATTAAACTAGGGGAAATATTATATATTCGAAGAGAGACAATGTTATAAAAGCAGGGAGACAATATACTCAAGGAGAGACAATGTTATTAAACTAGGGGAAATATTATATATTCAAAGAGAGACAATGTTATAAAAGCAGGGAGACAATATACTCAAGGAGAGACAATGTTATTAAACTAGGGGAAATATTATATATTCAAAGAGAGACAATGTTATAAAAGCAGGGAGACAATATACTCAAGGAGAGACAATGTTATTAAACTAGGGGAAATATTATATATTCAAAGAGAGACAATGTTATAAAAGCAGGGAGACAATATACTCAAGGAGAGACAATGTTATTAAACTAGGGGAAATATTATATATTCAAAGAGAGACGATGTTATAAAAGCAGGGAGACAATATACTCAAGGAGAGACAATGTTCTTAAACTAGGGGAAATATTATATATTCAAAGAGAGACAATGTTATAAAAGCAGGGAGACAATATACTCAAGGAGAGACAATGTTATTAAACTAGGGGAAATATTATATATTCAAAGAGAGACAATATTATAAAAGCAGGGAAAATAATAGATTCAAAGAGAGACAATGTTATAAAACAAGGGGAAATATTATATATTCAAAGAGTGACAGTGTTATAAAAGCAGGGAAAATAATACATTCAAAGAAATTATATATTTTCGTGGAACAGTAATTACAGTATGATTATGATTGATAATAGCGCTATATCAGCATCTTGTTTGTGTTACTTAATAATTAACAGGAAGACAAATATATGAATATCAATTAAGGTGATATTACCGTAACATAGCCAGCGCAGGCTATATAACTTGCTAAATTGAGCAATGGAAATTAATAATTAATAGTTATCATTCACACAAATGTCCTGTAATTCATAAGTCAAAACTATAGATGGCAGAGGAACATTAAAGCCAGGTAATTTGATATGTAAGAAGAGTGGACTCTTGCACGGCGAAAATGGCACTTCGTGTGTCATCATGCTGATGATTTGTCATGATCATAACCAATACTTTCAATGTTAAATATGATTTAAGGAGACTTATCCCGGTTGTTGGTGACATGTAAATGAAAGGATTATGCATCTGATTTTTACTCCAACATCAGTTATGACAAGTCAAATGGCCTTCTCTTGATCATGAATGTAGAGAAGTTGACACTTCATCAGCTGCCATGAGTCACGAAGTGCCATTTTCACAGTGCAACAGTCCATTCGTTTGGCATATCAAATTTCCTGATTGTAACCCCAAGTCTTGTTTAGATATTTCAATGACAAAATGACATTCTCTCTGTTAAAACCAGCCTAGGTCAGGGACGATATCATGAAACAGTTTTTGCCAATATGTCAATAGCCGATGTTCAATTAATTTCGGGGTGAATAAAAGACTGGTTTGAAATTAAAAATTGCTAGTTTAATTTGTACAACAACCAATCAGCCCAAATGAAGGCAAAAAATAATACTAAGGTCAACAGAATACCCAGTTGATATTTGTCTGTTATTTGTCTGAAAGCTTCCTAGCTTGTGTTGCTTTTTTCTGTGGTCATCACCGACTTGAAATAAAGTTTCATCTCATTTTACTCCAAAGGGATTCACCTTTATGATGAGATGACCTTTATTAAAATATATCCAACAGTCGAGCAAGTGCCCAAAGGTTGTTGACCATAGAATTTCAGATATTGATACAAAAAGCAGACTATGTATAGGCCTGTAGTTCATAGGGATCATCCAACAATGGCCAACATATTTATCACAAGCTTCAATTACTAAATATGGACACAACCATGTCCATCCGTTATTCAAAACACAAGAGATCGAGAGTTGACTGTATCAAAGTGTGAGCTCCAGGAGTCTACTGATTGACAGAGACAATCATAGATTAATAGTCACAATTGATAGACTAATTAATCAGTCCTCAATTAAAACAGCTTCCCAAATGTGTGCTCGTATCACTGCAATTGAGGGAGCTCAGCTAGCCAAGGTAATGGCTATCACAATTCCAATAATTCAAAGACCAGTTACACTGGGATTTCAAGATGCTAGTTTGTATATGGTAAGAATGACAAACTATATAGTTACGGTTCACAGATAGACTAAAAGGTAATTTATTGTAGGTAACAGAAGGTTATATAGTAAAATGTACAAACAGGTAATTGGAGGATGGCAACAGCCAATCAGAATACAGTATTAAACAATGGGGCATTGCCCCTATGCATTGTATACACAGTATGTGGGTTCAGTGATTCTGGACTCCAGGTTTCATAACCAGAAAGGTGCTAATTGGTAAAGTGCAATTAACTTCCCTTAGATAATTGTTACTAGCTTTTATCCCCCCAATTCATCTTAATTCCCAATAGACAGAATGCTGGATCACAGAGAATTGTCAGATGCCTTGGTTTGGCAAGGCCTTTGTGTTGGGGCTTATAGATAGGCCCAGCATGATAAATGGTACAACAATATAGAGGATTAAAATTAGGGCCCTTTGTATAACTTGCTGTCACAAAGGGCAAGCCATATGTGAATGGACTTTAATTATATGGTATCTTAAATGTGGACAATTCTCTGGACTGGCAAACTTGTATAATGCATTAAATGCATAGAAATTACTCTTGGCCAAAATGTACCAACTTAAATGCAGAAAAGATATATTACCCAACTTTTGGATCCAAGCCTCACTGATCAAGGTAAATACATAGAAGTGCTGTAGGGAAGCTCTAAGAAATAGATCTAAGGAATATATATAAAATGGTATTCATAATTGCATGTATGCTTTTACATTGGTTATACCGTGCCCCAGCTGTGTGATACTTGTTAGGACACAGCTTTGGGTTCTACCAAAAGTTATCAAAAAAAATAAGTAAAAGATGCAATTAATTAAACAATGCTTGCTCTCCCAAGGATTAAAGGCCGGTGTGTTACAAAAGACTCACACCAAACATACCAAGTATACGACATTGGCCTTTAACCAGCAAAATTTAAATACAGTGATTAAATGACAATTGTGTAACTGATAAAATGCGCTGGCCGACAATAGGCTTAATAAAAAGGCTTAATCTTTAGTTACACAATGATAGGGCTTCAAAAGCCATTATCAGTAATTCCCATTGACACCCTAGTTGGTGGACAATGGACAGTAATCCTCAGTAATCTAGAGTAAGATAACTTCTATACATCAATGGCATGACAATCTGTCATGGTACACAAAAGATGATGCGTAATTGCACCATGGCTAATTTGTGATGCAATTCAATACAATTTAATCTATTTTGTTATATAATATAATACAAGTAATTCTACACACATATTTGAGCTTCCCTTAGACAGCGTGAACCATAAAAAAAAATTTTGATGTTTTATGCACACACATGGACATGACATAACATAAACGTAAATGACAAACAAAATGACAGATAACACGCACTGATACATCGACTTACAGATAACATATAAACATCAAACATATAGACACAGAAAATGACACATATTAATACCTGATGGCGTTACTAGTTTGGTCTTTTAGATACCAGACCGCCATCCTACCAATTAAAGGAAATATGATGACTATAACGTAGGATTAAGGTGACTAAGCTTAGGACGTCTACGTTAATCTATTTCCTAAAATTGTGGTGATAACTAGTTATTGTGTGTAGCGCCGGGGACTAAATTGAGGATGAAGTTTCTCAGCCTACAACTTCGGACTTCCCAATTAACCTGGTGCTCACAAATGGAAATTTCTAATTATCTAAGTTACTTAGTGTGGTGACTAAACTTGGGCTTGAAGCGCCGACCCAGCTAAATGGCTCCAAGTTGACCTTCCTAAGATTTTCTAAAATACAGTAAAATGATAGAGAAATGTTGTGATTAATGGGTGCCCTCGACCTAGGCAAAGCCCCTTTAAATATATGTGTCATTAAAATGAGAAACCAAAAAAATAATTAAAACTCATAAGTTTTGGAGAAAATTTGAAAAACTCCTAGAATCTCATGCGCAAGTTAACTCAGGAACTTGCTTGAGCATGTTAAATTGAAATCCATGACTTCAGTCTATAAAAACCTATTGTAGGAAAATTTGACTGTTAAAAACCTACCAGGAAAATTAGACTGGTGACTGTTTTGACATGACATAAGTGGTAAAATTAACAATTGACATTATAAGTAAAATGATGATATTATAAAATGTGCTTATTGAGTTGTTGTAATTTTAAACTACGTCCCCTCATCGTGGTTCCCTGTTCTAGTTTTAGATTGTGTTTTCAGGTACGTCCACGTGGAGGTTCGCTTAAAATGACCTAGTTAAATTTAACAACGTTTGGCAATGTTAAAAAATGTTGACATTAATACAATGTGACCCATAAATATTGCAACACAAATTGTGACCACCGTAGATATAACCTTGACGTGCCATTTTGTTTATAGTGATAATCTTCAATTGTTTGAAGAAAACAATAAAATTGGTACCAATGGCATTTTGATATATTTATATAATAATTCGGGCAGTGTGGAGTCAACTTCCTGCGAAAACCTAGGACGAAATGGAAGTAGTCTCCTTTACCCTACTGATGCGATGGTAATTTGGCAAATAATATTTGTTATATTGACGTTTACAGAGGAATAGTGGTTTAGAATTTGTTTACACAATAATAAACTTATATTAAGTGACACAATAATGAGTAGATTGTAATTATCCCCCATGCTATGCTATGGGGGATTTTACTTTTAGTCTCCATGTCATGGCGTCCATCAAATATCTCAAACACCACACCATGCACAATGCTCATCCTTTCCCAACATTCAAATACCCCCCTAAACTTGTCAAATCTGACCATAAATCAATAAATATCATAACCATTTCCACATCCCAAATACTTTTTGCTGTGCTTTTGGCCTGCAGCCATGTTCTTTTTAAAAGCGAACTCCACCCCCAGGTGTCTCCACCTCCTTACATGTGTGCACAATTATGCCCCTGGTGGAAATGTTTGTCATAACTAAGATTGGAATTCTGGTGGGTATTGGTAGATGTGTAGGGCATGGGGGATATGGAGGCAGTATACCTGCTCTTGTTCATAATTGATGTTGTTGGTAACTTTGCATGGTATGCTGTTTAACAGTGTAGACTTGATTGAAATTGTCACCTTCTTGTAAAAAAAACCTTTGTATAAGGAAAAATGCACTTTGGGGTGATAATAAATTGTGTTTACGAGCCCAAAAAAACCTCTTCGAGGAAAAGAGCTCACAACTGTTAAAATATTTGTTGCGGAAGCAAGAAAATTATACTGATAGATAGCTAAGAATGTATGCTATTGAGGTAAATTAGTTGTAAACCTTCGCCAATGATTTTAGATGAGATATAAGAGTTATTGTTTTGGGTCTTAAAATTTGCGACTAATGTTTACATTTGACATTTTGTAAACAATAAAAATGCTGCGTCATGGTAGATCAAAGGGTTTGGCGCGTGGGTGGGCCTGGTTGTTACGTAATCTACTTAATAGGCAATCAAGCCCAGAGAGGTCACTGGGGCATTTTGAGTGCAAAAGATCCAATGTATTAGAAGACGTAGAATAAAATTTGATATGAAAGTCGCACAGTATCGTCTTGAAACTGGCTTGTCGACTTGAATTGTGGGGTAAAACCTGGTTTTACGTCCCGAAATTATGCATTGAATGCTAGACAATTAATGACTGCGTACGGCTTATGTATTCAATGATTTTAAGGTGAGTTTCTTTGCGTTACAAAGAAAAGCGATGACATAATGTCATAAAAAAAAATTTTGTGCATGCTAGGATGCATATGTAGATCTCAGCTGCTCTATTAGGAAGCACCTAAACTGAGTCTAGTTACATATAATAATACAATAATACAATGAATGATACGCTGAATGACATAAGTGAGACGCATTTAGATACCCTTGCCCTTGAAATACTCGAAGGTAGAAAACATATATTATGAATGATTTAATCTGCAGAATGATAATTACTTTCAACGAAATGACAATGTTTCAGCAGCAAAATGTTTGTCACAGCCAGGTTTAGTTGGAACATTAAATGGTCAATAAATTTGGCTGATCAGTAGCTAATTGATCAGACCTAGGGGCATCGTTCTCAGGATGTTAACCTTTACATCACAAGTGTTAACTTAAAATTTGCTATAACTTCAGCGACTTTGTTGACAGTCGATGTGCTCCATGGTGGTCCTGCAATCAGTGGGCAGGGGAATAGAGGGATATAAGTTATTTTGGGGTCGCCTGATGGGTTGGTGGTTGGTTGGTTCTACTTGCGGAGCACCATTTGGTTGATGGTTCTCTGTGAGAGCTAGGTTCTCAGAGAGAGGATGGTTCTCGGGTGCTTGTTGTGCCATTGCCCTTTTGTATTTTGATGTTAACCTTGCCACTAGGTGGCGTCCTTTCAATGCAACAACAGCTAAGAAGAACCACAGGCATACAATTAAACTAACATTTATGAATGATAAATTGTTGTTGAAGTGGGCAATGTGTGATGTTTGTTTGACCACGTGGGCAGAATTTAAATGTGATAATTCGGTGAAGATGGGTCCTGAAGCTGTGTCAGGGACTATTTGGGGAAGGGCTAATTCCACGGTCTTGTCAGTGTATCTATATTTAAAGTTAAAATGGGATGTTACATTGACCGTGGGCATGATATAACGTCTCTTCATATATAAATGACCAATACAGGCCACTGTCCATCCATCACCAATAATTGCAGCCAAAAATTGCATTGGAGCCTTCGGAAGAGGCATTTGGCCATATGGAGCTTTGACTGGCTGTCTGTTGTGGACTACGCAATGAGGGCATTGCTTGATAAACTGGGACACTTGGCGTTTCATGCCTGACCATACAAATGCTTCTTTGATTCTCAGCATTGTCTTCCGCACCGACATGTGACCGACTTCCTGGTGAGCCTTAGAAATGACTTCCATCTGGTGACGTGGTGGTAAGACGAGCCTGGGATGTTCAGGGGCGTATCTGTATGGAGGTGTGGTGGAGTAGAGGAGACCATTGATGATTTCGTAGTTATCGTCGTCATCGTCCTCCTCTTTGTCCTTCCATTCAGGCAGGGCCCTTTGATCAGCGGCTAGTTGTCGTAGATCGAGACCATAGGACTGGGCTTCGGCATGAAGCTCGTTGTCGATTGGAGGGATTTTGTCGCCGAGTTGCCAAAATCCGACGTCGAAGGTGGCCACAGTGTCATGTTGTCTAATTCTCGAGAGCATATCAGCTCGGACGTTGAGTTTGCCCTTGTGGTATTCCACTTTACAACCATATTCCGACAAGAGTACAGCCCATCTCTGTATCTTGGTATTGTTGAGGTCTTTTGTAAAGAGGCTCGTAAGGGGCTTATGGTCGACGAACGTCCTGTATGAGCTGCCGATGAGATACACTCTGAGTTGCTTGAGACAATATACCAAACCATAAGCTTCTTTTTCGATCGTTGCCCATCGACGCTGAGTGGCTGTCAGTTGTTTCGACAAATAGACGATAGGTCTTTCCACCCCATTATCGTCCACCTGGCAAAGTACGCCCCCCACAGCGTAGTCGCAGGCGTCGCAATAAAGTAAATAGGGCTTGTCGGGTTGTGGATGAGCCATTATTCGTTCACTGCAAAGTTCAGCCTTGAGAGTGTCGAACGCCACTTGTTGGTCGTCTGACCAGATGAACTTGACATTTTTTCTGGTCAGGAGGGTGAGTGGTTCTGCTATTTTGGCATAGTCGACGATGCAGGAACGATAATAGGAACACATACCCAGGAAGGTCCTTGTCTCGGATAAATTTGTGGGCGCTTTCATGTTGTTGATGGCCTCGGTCTTCTGTGGGTCCGCCGCGAGGCCCTGGGCGCTTACAATATATCCAAGCAACTTGACTTGCTTCATGCCGAAGACGCATTTCTTGGGATTGAGTCTCAAGTTGTACGATCGAATGCGGTCAAAGATGATCTCTAGATGTTTGAGATGCTCTTCCTCGTTAGAGCTAAAAATAACCAAATCGTCAATATAGATTAAAGCGATTTTGCCGATCAAGCCCTTCAGAATGACCTCCATGGCCCTTTGGAATTTCTGAGTGGCACAGTTCAGGCCCATCGGTAGCCTGGTCCAATGGAAGAGCCCGCGATGGCACACAAATGCGGTCTTCTCTTGATCATCAGGATGAAGTGGCAACTGATGGTATCCAGATTTAAGATCAATGGTGGAAAATACGGTCGCACCTTGTAATTGATCGAAGATGTCCCTGATCAATGGAATAGGGTAGGCATCATTCTTGGTGATCTTGTTGACGGCCGTATAGTCCACCGTGAATCTTGGTTCGTTGCTGTCTTTCTTCTCGACGAGGACGACTGGGGAAGACCAAGGAGAAGACGAGGGCACAATGACACCCTGTTCGAGTAACTCGTCCAGCTTCGCATCGAGCGCCTGGCGTTTGCTGAAGGGTAGACGATATGGTCTTCTCTTGACTGGGCCCCCAGTCGTTTCGATCCTGACTTCAATCTCAGGATGACATCCGAGGTCCTCGCCCTTGGCTGCAAACAGGTCGTCATTTTTGCGAACCAAGGCCTCGATGTTAGAGTCTGAGATGAGGGGGGGTCGGTCCCCGAGCGAGCCTATTATCTGCCTCCTAGGTAATAGCTCGAATGCATGCCCTTTCCATGAAAGCATGCCTTGTCCATAATCAATAAGAGCACCATCTCGCCTCAGTACGTCTCGCCCCAAGATCATACCATGGCCGATGCCCTCCACAACAGTCACATTGAATGCCCCCACACGCAATTCAGTCAATTCTACCACACCGACAGTCTTGATTTCACCCCCAGTGACGTTACACAATTGCATGGTCGGTGGGTTAATTTTGGGGACGAAACCAGCCAATTTACAAAAATTGTCAAATTCTTGGCGCCTTAGAACGCTCCTTGTTGCTCCGGTATCTAGAAGCGCTGTACAATTGCAATGTTCAAATTCCAGCTCGACATAGACTAAGGAGTCGACGTCTAAGGCGCTTATTGGCCCCCCTGGTTGCGAGGTCCTCGGTAGCTACGGCCCTGGTTTCTGTTTTGCCTGGCCCTGTCCGATAAGCGTTTTCTGCAGTCTGGGGCAATATGACCAATTTTGTGACAGTAATTACATACCGGGTAGCCATCGTCTGTAAACTGGTTCTCGGTAGGTCCCTGGGCACGTTGGTTGCCATATTGCTGGTCATATTGGGCCACCGGAGCCCTGCGTGTAACGTACGCATTCGGTGTGGGATGGTAGTAGCCTTGTGGTTGTGGCTGTTGTCGATGAGACTGCTGTGGTCGGCTGTTGTGATGTCGGCCGTTGTCATGCCTTGACTGTTGCGGTTGTGACTGGGCCCTGTCCTTCTTGAGGTCATCCCTAAGACCTTGCAGTAGTGCCGTCATCTTGGTGAACTGGTGTGTCAAGCCAGTGAGCTGACGTTTGCTGTCCTGATCCTGCAAGTCTTGGGGGGGCGGCTGGCGATCTCGGGGGGGTTGTTGTCCCCCTACGGCTCCGACTTCCATCGGTTCTTCGAACCTTTGGGTCTCTTGGTGTCCAGAAATGAGGCCCTTTTCTCGAGCCATGGCCACTCGATTTTGGTTTGATTGGAGCTGGCAGACCTTGTGAATTGCAAGCTCGAAGGTTTGTGGATAGCCCTTCTCAATGAGCTTGATGGCTAATTTATCGTCCGAAAGGCCTTTGATGTAATACTCGATGAGAAGGCGTCTCTCGGCATCTTCTCTCTCCTCATCTCGAGCTAAGGGATAAGCCAGTTCCACGGCCTTTCTGTAACGCCTGCCGTAGGCTGCCGTCGTTTCATAAGCAGCCTGCTTGATGTGCTGAACTTCGTGCTTCAGCTTTTCATCTTCCTGTGATGAAAGGAATTGGGTTTGCACATGAAGTTTAACCTCTTCCCATGTGGCGTACAGGCGTCGGTCACGAGCCCTGAGAAATCTCTCGATTTCTTCTCTTAAGTCCGCTGTGGCTGACGTCGTCGCCACCAAAATTGTTTGCTGGGTGTAGGGCAGGGTGAGTTCTACTTCCCTGATCCAGTTTCGCACAGATTGTGATGTGCTGCCGTCACAGGATGGGACTCTTTTTGCACAGTCTAGTGCCTGTTGGCGGTCCTCGGCCAATAATTGTTGCTGGAGGGCCCTATACTGTAAATCTAAGACTTCTTGGTGCTCTTTCTTAGATTGGTGCATAAAATGGTCTCTAAGGACTCGTTCTTGCCTGAGATACTCGACGAATGTGATCTCGGGTAGTGCGTGTTGGGCCTGCTCATTGTCCTCGACGGGTTGTGGGTCCTCTCCTTGGGCCACTCGGGCTGCCGCTTCTTCTTCGTTGGCCCTTCGTTGGGCTTCGACGTGGGCCCTTTGTTGGGCTGCCATCTCTTGCTCACGTCGTTGGAGCTCGAGGAGATGGGGGTTGTTGGGGTTAAAGGGCGGGTATGGCATCTCGATTGCCTTGTAGAAGTAATCCTGATATGTGAAAGGTAAAAGTGATCAGGGGACCTAACTTTGAGCTAAGGGTAGATGACGATTCTGGAAGCCCATGTGTTTTGGTAAAATATGTCTTCGCGCCTATAACTTTCAACTAATTGCTGATCTTGTCGTACATCCAGTAATGTGTTTTGGTATAAGTTGTGTTTTTCAAATATCCAGACTAAAAAAAAAATTTTGGCTTGTAATATCCACTATGTACTCACTGTACTGCTCCAATATGTTCACAAAAAGTTGACTCTGTTCAAATCACGTCAGGGTCACCATTGTGAGCTCCAGGAGTCTACTGATTGACAGAGACAATCATAGATTAATAGTCACAATTGATAGACTAATTAATCAGTCCTCAATTAAAACAGCTTCCCAAATGTGTGCTCGTATCACTGCAATTGAGGGAGCTCAGCTAGCCAAGGTAATGGCTATCACAATTCCAATAATTCAAAGACCAGTTACACTGGGATTTCAAGATGCTAGTTTGTATATGGTAAGAATGACAAACTATATAGTTACGGTTCACAGATAGACTAAAAGGTAATTTATTGTAGGTAACAGAAGGTTATATAGTAAAATGTACAAACAGGTAATTGGAGGATGGCAACAGCCAATCAGAATACAGTATTAAACAATGGGGCATTGCCCCTATGCATTGTATACACAGTATGTGGGTTCAGTGATTCTGGACTCCAGGTTTCATAACCAGAAAGGTGCTAATTGGTAAAGTGCAATTAACTTCCCTTAGATAATTGTTACTAGCTTTTATCCCCCCAATTCATCTTAATTCCCAATAGACAGAATGCTGGATCACAGAGAATTGTCAGATGCCTTGGTTTGGCAAGGCCTTTGTGTTGGGGCTTATAGATAGGCCCAGCATGATAAATGGTACAACAATATAGAGGATTAAAATTAGGGCCCTTTGTGTAACTTGCTGTCACAAAGGGCAAGCCATATGTGAATGGACTTTAATTATATGGTATCTTAAATGTGGACAATTCTCTGGACTGGCAAACTTGTATAATGCATTAAATGCATAGAAATTACTCTTGGCCAAAATGTACCAACTTAAATGCAGAAAAGATATATTACCCAACTTTTGGATCCAAGCCTCACTGATCAAGGTAAATACATAGAAGTGCTGTAGGGAAGCTCTAAGAAATAGATCTAAGGAATATATATAAAATGGTATTCATAATTGCATGTATGCTTTTACAAAAGCCTCTAACCTACTTGTACTAAGGCATTGTAGTCAGGCTAATATCCCGCTTATCATAAGATTCCTTATTTTAAAATGTGAACAGGTCAGAGCCTATTTCATGATGAACATTGCGATTTGCGAGCTATCAAGATTTAGATTTTATGGCAAATACAGGAGTTTTTAAATTTTCTTGGCAAAAGTTCTGTTGATGACACTTGGGGCCTTCCTTATTTATGACCTAATCAAAGTTGGCTTTTTCACAATCTAGTGTAAGAAAAACACATGTTTCAGTCTTTAGAATGTCTCTGGTTTCAAATAAATGTGAAACACATTTTAACATAAAGGCTGAGCCATCTTTAGAGTGTTTGGTTTTCTTTTTGTTGCTATTTGTCATTAGCAATCATTTAGTCATCTTCTTATTTTCTAACTCTAATAAAAGATTTGTTTAGAACTAATCCACATTAGGAAGAAATTTATTCAAAGTCAAATTTTCTGGGAATGATCTAACTAAAAATACAAATCAAAGTCTATTTGCCCATGACAACGATTGCATGGAGGATATCTAAATTCAAAAATTTTTGGGCCATCTAATTCATATCAGAAAGAAATTGGCTTGAATGCTTCACTATACATGTATTTGCCCATGACCATGCTCCGTTGGGGAGTTCTATAAGTGAAAGATTTCCATGCAAACAGTGTTGATATCAGTCAGAGAAAACTCCTTTTTGTGGCAGCCAAAAGTCATCCTGTTGCCCTTCGAAACAATTAAAAACAGTTATATTAATCTAAGATAATGAAAAAATACCACTGTGCTCTTGTGAAATCACATTTTCAAATTTCCTGCTGCTATCTTCCAGGAGGAAATCATGAAGTTTCAATAATGTTTGATTTGCCAGCAAAATAAAAAGATCTAGAGCAATAAGTTGCCACAAATCCACAAGAATTCACTCAGAAACAAAACTTGGATATTGCAACTTTCTGGCCAAGCTTCTTGTTTGTGCAAGTTAATTCTTAATAGGCTCGGATAGGAACTCTCCTTTTTACTACTTTCCGACGTCTGCGCACACATTAAAACTATTTCCGGAAACATCCGCCATTTTGTGGGCCTGTACAATGCAATGGGGCCGGGTTTCCGAGGTCAATGACACTGTTTAATGAGCCTGACATCACTGGATTAGCCCAAACAATTGAGTTCTGTATCTAATCAATGGATCCCACCAGTTTTATGAGACCTACCTGTGAGTCATCCAGATATATCGCCCAGTGAAGACCGTCTGGCCGATTCTCGCGACATTTTTCCCACTTCGCCGGGCCAAAACTGAAGGTGTACATCATCAATGAACTGGATAATTGCCGGAATCCATGGTAAACATTCCATTTTACAACATTCTGGAGCCAGGAATCCAAGCCCCCATTGACTCAGGAATGATACAAAATGGCGGCTGGTACCCAAAATCACAACAGCAACGCAATTTCACACGTAATCACGTGGCTACACGAGAAATAGTAACACCTTCTATAAGAATGGGATACAAGTTTTCAAGGGAACGTAAGATTACAATTCACATTTATATCAGGGATTCAGCATCTTGTTTGCATTACATAATAATCAATCAGAAAATAAATATATCGATACCAAGCAAAGTAATGTTTGCATAACGAAACTTGTGCAGGCTGCATGAACATCTTCAGAGTACTGATTTTATTTTCATCTGCGTTGATGTGTAAGATCTGTCAATTTATCAACAGATCACTGATTTTTAAAATATTTGTAGAGGAACTGAGACAACCAGGATAAGACAACCTCACATCAGAGTCAGGAAGAATTTCTAACATGTTCTCTTGTAACTAGCTCATTTTTGGAACTTTTATCACTGCAAATTCTAAAATAACTAGCAATATCAAATGACACAATCAGAAACCTTTTTCAGGTGGTGCTATAGGTAAAACCCTGTATATGAATATTTTAGTTCGGTAAAAATATTTAAATAGCATCAGTTGTTGAATGACCCTGAAGTGTCGTTTGGGTTTATGTGTGTCGGAGCTTCAATGGAAAACAGCTACAGCTGATGTGTGCATCCTTAATAATTATAAGTTTTTTGAACTTTGAACTTGAACGTTAAAAATGTAATCCCCCTGAAGCTCAGGCTATCAAAAGAAAAGTTCACAAAGAACAACACTCAACCTGAGGTGAAACTTGGACATCCTTCACTTCCTTTGTTCTTCTTCTTTGGGATCTTTCATGCAGCCTTGAATGCATTGTCTTATCCAATTTCAGGCCTCTCTTAACAATTATGAATGCTTCCTAAATGCATATCAAAGGATTACTTTCTGCTTACTGCCTCCAATATCCTTTTCAACTCTCAGCCTGTATTCTTAACATGTGTGTTTTTTACTTTCTACGTATATATATATTGGACAGTTGGACATAACCACTGTCTCCTTAATGCCTGTTAAAAAAAGAAGATTTCCTGAGTAAGGTATTCTAGTGTTGCATTGGGCATTCCACTTGTGTGAAAGGTATTGCAGACTACAGATCTGGTTTCATCTTATATCATAGAATTTTTCATGGGCATTTCCAGAAACTAAAGAATTTTCTGCTCATTTTGTTATAATTTACATGACACTTCTTGTGGTATCGCCACACGGCGTGGTTCATCTCAGAAATTGGCCTTCTGTAGCTCTATTATACTATGCTTTTGCACTCAACAGCATCAGCCCTAATTTGCAGTCGGTTCATATCGGTTAGGGTACAGGTAGAGACATGGCATAATAGGCATATGTATATCAAGGCAACAGATGTCTGAATTCCACCCTGACAAATATGCACAGTTGCCGAGTTACATTCAGAATTGTGACTGATTCTTTTTTTTTGCAGGTTGCTTTCAGTACAGGGAAAGTGTCCTTGGTCTAGTATTAGGATATCAACAGTCGACTTGGGTACAATTGCTTAGTTTTGACAAAAGCAACAAATCATTTTTGGCTGTCTAGAAATAAATACTTTCTGGCATTTCTTAACAGGATGTTGTTTGATTCAGAAGCAAATATTTGCAGCCATTGCCCACTCTAAATAAATGATTACTGCCACCATTCATGAAAAATAAATAAAGATGGCACCACTTGTGGCATAGATCAGACATTCTGTTGAGTGTTACACAGCCTTTTAAAACAAAGTTGTGAACTATTCTGTTGTCATGGTTCATCTATCGCCACAAAATAAATGAAGAGTACCAATGAGTATTTTGGTATCATAAAGCAAAAACGGCTGCTGTATAAAGCCGTGTGAATAAGTGATACAGCATTCTTTTTGGACACTTTTCTGACAACACTTTGACATGCATAATAAGTTGAAGTCCATCCATTTTTCAGGGACTGAAAGCCTAATGCTGCCACTTGTCAATCATGTACAGAGACATGTGTGTACTGTGTTTAATAAGAAAATATTTGAAACTGTTATGGCATACCCTTTCTCGAAGAATAATAAAAAGTGCTATCCGCAAAAGGGACTTAAAGGAGCTTTTAAAACAATACATTTGACATGAGTACCAATTGTCATACAATCACGTCAGTGCAACATGTGCTACATCATGCCATGATCAGTATATCACCATGTCAATATCACCAAGTTATCACCATGTACAAGAATGTGTTATTGAAGGACGGATGAAAAAGGTCTTGCCATAAATTACGGAGTAATCTGAGAGTATAGGGTAAGGGGCATATGTACTTAAACAAGATCTCTGTAGAATGAGATCTGGTCACACCCGTGAGTACCATAATACTGGGATAACAAAATATCACAAGCATATGTAACATAAATTTTGAGATTGGAGAAGAAAAGCCATTTTTTGCAAATAAAATTGGCTGTAGGCCAAGTTGACCTAACTTTAGCCTCTCACCCAATCAGCCCCCCTACAGAAAACTCCTTTAAATTAAATTTCCATTTGGCCAAGGTGTCAGTTTTTGGGTTTAAAGTTATTGTCAATGTGTTTAGAATAAATTGTCAAAAAGTTATGACCATCATAACATATGAATCAGGAATTTTGCATGTTTTTTTTGGTGGACCGCATTTTGCTTGTTTTGCAACGCGAATACAACGCGAAACGAAAAAAGTTTGATAAAACTGTAAATCTGTCAGTTGGCTGTAACCAATTCACCCAAGCAGGAGCGATGAAAAAAAAAAATTTCATCAAAAGGGAAAATTAGTAATCTTCCATAAATTAAGGTTTTTTCAATATTTTCTACTTGATCATTCACTGAATTAGGTGATTTATAAGACATGTCAATATTACCTAACTTCAGCCCCCATGGTCCTAACTTCAGCCCCCATATGACCTAAATTCAGCCCCCAGGTTCCCAAACTCCAGCCAATAAATCTCAAGTGAGAAGTTTGTTTATTCATCCCTGAATATCTATCTATCTAAAAATTTAATTTTTAAAGCATTTTTACATCTGGCATACTGGAACAGACCAGTTGCCTGAATTGGAGTTTTCAATTGGTTGTCTTTGGAGCGCATTTGCACTGCCTTATAAGGCATATGGCTGTTTTTTCAAAATATGTTCATGAAGAGGAGTGGAGGCTGGGGTTAGGTCCACAGCTACAGGTTATTCCCATGAATAGCCAGCCGCTGACAAGCCATCAAAAACCAAAGTAGGTTGAAGTTAGGTCAACTTGCCCTATTGATATGGTGATCACAAATCGTATTACATTGCTTATTCTAGGAGTGATTTTAGCAGTGAGACATGAACTGAAATTTGGAAATGATTTTCGCATGATCTATCTTTAAAGATTATTGTAGCTAAAGATAGAAACTAAGATTTTCTTCATGTGCTAAACAAACTTCTTTCTTAGTGGTATGTGTTGTACCCAAAGTCCATAACCATCAATGAAAACTCCCAGGTCCCAGGAGCACGTACACACGGACAAGTACCTTGGCTTACACCTGGATTGCAACTTGTCTTGACGGAACCTTGTTAACAAGCTCGACAGTCTACAGTATAATGTCGGACTTTGACTAGGTGTCCTCTGCAGGTTTACAAATATCCATGACTAGGCAGCAGCTCTTTTTCTTTATCATGCGCATTGCTCATATATTCCCCTTAAACAACTCCAATACAACAGGAACTTCAATGTGGTTGTACCAACATAAGGACAGCATCTTGACAACGTTACAATGTTGGTGTAGATCAAGCAGAATTGTATCATAGAAATTACGTTGTCACAATGTTGTGAAAAATATGACGTTACTATGCGACATTGTAGCGACATTGTGGCAACATTGTGGAAACATTGTGGCAACGTAATACATAGAAAAGTCTCTGCGGCATTGTGTGGTAACGTCATTTCTACCATACATTTCTAGCTGACAACAAAGGAGCCCTCCACCAATCATATTGATATCAGAAACTTTAACGTAAAGTGCGTAATGTGTGCCATGGATGGACCAAAGGGCTTCAACCTACAATTGAAAAGCTGATATAAAAGGGGGATAAAAACACACTGGAGATGACCGACGACTGCATACAGCGTGGTTATATAGCACAATCACCACATACACTTTTACACATTTCTCATGTCAATCTTATCTGGCTGCACCGCCTATAATAATCCTGTAATAATGCTATGCAATACAATTTTATTCTATGCCTTCCCCCCCCCTTTTTTCTCACTGCGGGCCTTGGCACTTCTAAACAGTGTTTCCACATTGTTTTTTAAAATGTGGTACATGCCATAAATGTTTCAATAAAAATATGACTAATCATATAGTGATATGATCTATATATAAATTGTTGAATATTATTTATAGGCCAACAATCAGAAAATTAATCATTAAAGTCATGACATCGAAAATAAATGTCTCTGCCATTTCAATGTTGTCAATAATTGTCATGACATTTACATTAGGTCCATTTAATTGAAATCAATATCATGAATTTGTATGAATCAGTATGCACCAGTCTTGAAAAATCACAAACTAATATGCCATGTTTCTTTTCTGCACGTGGACACACAGATTTTTGTAATATCTCATGACGTTGACATACAGTGTCAGTGATTCCTGAAGTTGTTCTGCATGATGTTGGATGGCAGTGATGACGTCGAGATTTCTGACAAAGATATCTGCCAGATCAGCCCAGTCTATCATGGGTGGCAACCTCAAATACTTAGGAAGACAATACAATGTGGTTCCAAGGACTAATCGGAGACTGAGACTCTACAAGTGTCCAAACTATGAACTGGCCACTGTACAAGCATGTAAAGAACTAAAATATGACATTGTTCTACTAAGCACAGAAGAGCAATATATGAACTTATCAATCTAATTTGCACATAATGACTGTCACTACTTATATGTTTCTAACACTTGTAATTAACTCTATTATATTACTACAGATGATATACCTTATGCACTGAGAGTAAATATGAATATATATATATATATATATATATATATATATTATATTAATAATTATACTTTTCATTTTGCAAAAAATCTTCCGTGTGCCCAGCATCTGCGTTTCAGACAGTTTACATTACAGAAACTCAAGTTGTATTGTTGCAACTGGGCAATTCCGTAAAGTCATCAACCAATCAGTCAAAATTTCAACATTGACATAGGTATGCGTTATTGGAGCCTCAATGTGCCAAAATAAGTCTTTTTTCAGGTACAGAGAAAATCAATTGATTATTTCATTTGGTTTTCAAAGTGCAAAATCTGGGCATATCTTTTGATCTCTTATTATCCAATACACTCATTTTTTATCTCTTATCCGATACACTCAGACGGATCGACATGGTTCAGGACCAATGGGCCACCATCTTTCTTGACAGAAAATGTGTTTTCATCTTTCTCCCTAGTTTGATCTATGTGAACCTAATATTATTTTATAGAAAATTACACCGGCTAAAAGGGCGCACATTTGATTTGTCTGAATGATCAATAATTCGTCAGGCGGTTCATCTGTCCCTACTCTCCAGTCTCCCCCAGACCATAGCATCTGTTTTTCCAATTGACAAATGCAGCCTTTTGCTCAGTGTATTTTATTCCATGCTCGAAGATATTAAGATGGATCACATAAGGTAGATGCTCAAAGACAAAGGACATTATTCGCTGAGCAAGCAAAAACTAATTATTGTGTGAACACTTGAGATGCATACATGATGAATCCCATAATTGTGAGGAAGTGCATAAGAAGTGGAAAACCTGGCAAGGAATATTTCAAGCTCAGAGCAAAGATGATGATTATATATATATTTTTTCAAACAATGATGAACATTGGGTAAAATTCAAAGACTCCAGAACCAAGCAGCAAGAATCATTCTCAATAATTTTGACTATATTAATACGAGGGGAATAGAATTGGTGAAGCAACTCAAATGGATGAATGTCTCTGAAAGATTCTTATATTTTGAAAGATTGTTAATGTTCAAATGTATTCATGGCAAAGCGCCGGATTATCTGACTAATGAGATTACAATGGATATTGAAATTAAGAATGTCAACACCAGAAGTCATCATATGAATGTATACATTCCTTTTCCAAAAAGTGAAATTGCAAAACATAGTCTTTATTTCTCAGGTGCCAATAACTGGAATAACCTACCAAATGACATTAAAGAAATTAGTAATATTGATGGTTTCAAAAGAAACCTGAAGAGGAATGTAAACATTTCATAAATTTTAAACCGTTTTATTGATCAGTTATTTACTATAAGTTGTTATTGATTTTTAGGTTCATCTGAACCATTTTGTTTTATTATTATATATTGTTATTTATTCTAAAGGGCATTACCGAAAAACAGCATGCTGATTTTGCTGAGTGATTAACCCTTTTAAAATATATTTATAAATAAATAAATAAATAAAAGTATGTTATTTATAGGCCAACAATCAGAAAATTATTCATTAAAGTCATGACATCGAAAATAAATGTCCCTGCCATTTCAATGTTATCCATAATTGTCATGAAGTTTACATTAGGTCCATTCAATAGAATTCAATATCATGAATTTGTATGAATCAGTATGCACCTGTCTTGAAAAATCACAAACTAAAAAAAAGTTATGTGTCGTCTCTGCACGTGGACACACAGTCTCAAGACATTGACATACGGTGTCAGCGATTCCTGAAGTTGTTCTGGACAATGTTGGATGGCAATGATGACGTGGAGATTTCTGGCAATGATGTCTGCCAGATCAGCCCAGTCTTTCATTGTATTGGTGGCAACCTCAAATACATGGGAAGACAATACAATGTGGTTGTAATGGCTAATCGGAGACTGAGACTCTACAGGTGTCCAAACTATGAACTGGCCAATGTATACAAGCATGTAAAAGAACTAAAATATGACATTGTTCTACTCAGCGCAGAAGAACAATATGAACTTGTCAATCTAATTTGCACATAATGACTCATTACTTATATGTTTCTCACACTAATTAACTTTATTATATTACTACAGATGATATACCTTAGGGACGGACGCAGGAGGGGATGGGGGGATACACCCCCCCAACTGACCAAAATTTATATATTTTTATATGTTAATTTTATCAGCGCGCAGTCACGTTATGTCGCGAGCTACGATTCGCGACGCGATAGCCCGATAGACCCCTCCCCCCACCGGAATTTTCTGGATCCCCCAGATATACCTCATGTACTGAGAGTAAATATTCATATATATATAATTATATTATATAGATCTATAATAAAAATTATTCTTGTCTTTTTGAAAAAAATATTCCATGTGCCCAGCATCTGCGTCACAGACAGTTTACATTACAGAAACTCAAGTTGTATTTTTGCAACTGGGCAATTCCATAAAGTCATCAACCAACCGGTCAAAATTTCAAAATTGACATAGGTATGTGTTATTGGTGCCTCAATGTGCCAAAATAATACTTTTTCGGGTACAGAAAAAATCAATTGATTATTTCATTTTGTTTTCGAAGAGCAAAATCTGGGCATATCTATATTCTTTATCTCTTATCCGATACACTCAGACGGATCGACATGGTTCAGGACCGATGGGCCACCATCTTTCTTGACAGAAAATGTGTTTTCATCTTTCTCCCTAGTTTGATCTATGTGAACCTTATATCATTTTATAGAAAATTACACCGGCTAAAAGGGCGCACATTTAATTTGCCTGAATGATCAATTATTCCTCAGGTGGTTCATCTGTCCCCACTCTCCAGTCTAACCCAGACCATAGCATCTGTTTTTCTAATTTACACATGCAGCCTCTTGCTCAGTGTATTTTATTCCATGCTTGAAGATATTAAGATGGATCACATAAGTTAGATGCTCAAAGACATACCGGTAGGACATTTTGTGCTGAGCAAGCAAAAACTAATTGTGTGAACACTTGTGATGCATACATGATGAATCCCATAATTGTGAAAAAGTGCATGAAAGTGGAAAACCTGACATGGAATATTTCAAGCTCAAAGCGAAGACGAGGATTATATATTATATAGATAGTGGATGGTGAGGAGACCAATATTGAGTTTTATTGCTAAGGCCAATAAAACTCAATATTGGTCGACGCAACATCCACTATTTGTTATATTCTGCACCACAACTTTCAGACTTATACATATTTGTAAAATACTGGTTTTTTTGAAGATACTTAATTTTTTAATATGAAATATGCTTAATTTTTCCCAATTTTTACAATGAGCATATTTATAAAATGATAGATAGACATTTCGAGAAGTTAGATTTCCTCCTACCCAGGCCCTCCCTTAAGTAACAGGCAATTAAGTGCATTGCTGCTGCTGAGATCATAGGGGCACGCCAATATCACTCTCTACTAGCCAATAACACTTTTAAGACACCAATATCATTATTTATTGGCGTGTCATGTGACTGATCTCCTACTACATGATTGGTCTTAAAATTTTGGTGCAGAATATTATATAGATAGTGGATGGTGAGGAGACCAATATTGAGTTTTATTGGCCGAAGCAGTAATATTGGTCGAGGCCGGAGGCCGAGACCAATATTACCTGCTAAGGCCAATAAAACTCAATATTGGTTGACTCAACATCCACTATTTGTTATATTCTGCACCTCGATTTTCAGACTTCTAAATATTTGTAAAATACTGCTTTTTCTAAAGATAATTAATTTTTTTATATGAAGTATATATAATTTTTCCCAAAATTTAAGATGAGAATATTTATAAAACGATATAATGCCATTTCAAGAGGTTGGGATTCCTACTACCCAGGCTGTCCCTTAAGTAACAGGCAATTAAGTGCATGGTTGCTGCTAAGAGCATAGGGGCACACCAATGTCACTCTCCACACACCAATAACACATTTAAGACACCAATATGGTTATTTATTGGCTTGTCATGTGACTGATCTCCTGCTACATGATTGGCCTTAAAATTTTGATGCAGAATATATATATATATATATATATATATATATATTCAACCAATGATGAACATTGGTACAATTTCTTTGGAGTTGAAAATAAAAGTATAAAAACAATGACAACTTAAATCAACCAAAACAATAATACGAAAATGTTGGTTTGATTTGATTTTATTGAATAAAAACTATAATTACAAAAAGTAAGAAAAAAGAGGAGATAATTGCATTGACTTAGGCGACACACACTCCTGACAACTTGACAAGGCCACATTCGTAGTGAAAAGTAAAAAAAGAAAGTTGGTGAAACAATTAAAGCTGTGTTATTTGGCATCATCTTGGAGAAGTGTGGGCTCAATCAATAATGTTTTGCAAAACTGCAAAGGCTATACAATTTCAATGAAAAGGGAGGCATAATTGGGGCAAGCTCTTACTCAGCATTTTACATCTGTTGTTTTCAATCCAAATTTTTTGTTGTGGTTATATTTCGGTTATTCAGTATTCATAAATGAAATGTATTAAAATAATTCTAGCATATATTATAGATCTTTGCGGATTGGTGGTCCACTGGAAAAATAAATTTTCTTATTTTCGCCTTGCAAACTGGCTTTGCAGCGTCATCGACAGTTTTCTGTTGGTCTACTAATCTTCTTATTTGATCAAGTACCTCAAGTCATTTAATTAGTTTGTTTATTGTCACCTATGCTGCTACAAATGATAAGAACTGAATCAACTGATTAGCCATAACTGACACAAACAAAACATCTTTAAGCTAGTGACATCACACGACCAAGTTGAAAGTTAATTTTGAAATAAAACTGTTAGGGCCGCTAATCCGCAAACAGCTCTGAATGCATAAAATGTTGTATTGGTTGACACTAACACGATTCTTCACTTGATACAGCCACATTAAATTCGCAAATTGCAATATTGACACAAAAAAGTATGAAATTGCAAATTAACCACAATATGGAAACGTGAATTTAAAAAAATTGAAATTACACATAGCCACACAATGGAAAAAAAGGAAAAAACTTTTTGTGAAACTGAAGCATTTAATGAAATGGCTTATGTAATAATTGCTGTAAAAACAACAGCCTTACAAGTATAAGGAAAACATGTTGAGTGACTGTTGACCCATTTCTACTTTTAAAGTCATATACAAATGAGGAGTTTTAAGCTTGGAAACACTTTGAAAAGTTTGATTTATATATAAATTTATCCCATGCCTTTGGGAGAGCCTTGAAGCGATTTGGAGCTTCTATCTATATTTGTACCTTATATATTCTGATTCTTTTGCTTCGAGTATAAGCAAAGTGTTGGATTAATGCGTAAAATGAGTCGTTATCAGTTCTATGCCATGGCTCCTGGCGATAATGCTTTGTAGCAGTAAGTATACGGTTATACGCCTTTCTCATGAATATGGCTCAAAAGCGTTTATGTGACATCTGTACAACTCACAAGGAGAAATAATCCAGGTCACAGAATTTACTTACGCTTTACAGGTTACGGGGGCGTAGATGAGTGCAATTGCACTGAAAAGTGACAAAGTTAGCGTACGTCTTAATTGAGTTTTATTATTATAGAGCGGTAAGCGAGAGCAATTTGATACTTGATAGGTGGCAAATCGCGATTGTTTAACAATCCTTCCAACACTAAATATAGTCGTGTACATATATATTAAAAAAATATGGTAGTTGAAGGCTTCAGATAAAAGGTTTGATTGCCATATTGTTGTTTGCAGCGTGTAAATGTATAGCACAGCTTTTTCAGACATGCTTTTGTAAAAATAAAAAAATAATAATTGCGCAAACCAACAACACCCTGAAGTAATTTATTAAACAAACATAATTAACGATGTTAGTCTATATATTATATTACAGTCCTTGTCATACTTACGTGGAATCTCAAGTTTTTTTTCTATGCTGTTCAACTGTGACGTCAGAGATATGACTCCATTCTAGCATTGCAATATATGTAAATTAACTACAAGCTGTGATGTCATTTCAAACTGGGTCAGATTCCCCAGCATCTAGCCAATGTTGATCTTCCTGAACTGAGCGTCACAGTTTCAACACAGTGTCAGAGTGAGAGTTTTATCAGGAATAGCCCCTACAACTACGTCATCACAGCTTGATAGCCAATGGGCTGACCGTAAACTACGTCATCACAGTTCAAACATTGATATTTGAAGGAAGCATTACATTTGTGACCCCAATGATTTATCACAGCAATCACCAGTCTAATCCTACCAGATGGCAGCTTTGTGAGCTTCACAGTAGACAACTGTTATAATCCCCACAGAGTTGTTTGATTAATCTACAAACTTGCTAACTTACAACTTTAAACTTAGATGGAAGTTGGTATAAACAGAAGGCTTTGACAATTTGTTTGTAAACACATGGCTTATGTTATATATATTTGTTCTGGCAGCCCATTGGCTGAGAGGCTGTGATGTCAAACTTGCATGGGTTTTCCCGGACCCAATTTTCACTCTGACACTGAGTTGAAACTGTGATGCTCAGTTTGGTGGATTCGCATTGATTAGAAGCAGGGGAATCTGACCCAGTTTAAACTTACATCACAGCTTGTAGTTAATTTACATATATTGCAATGCTAGAATAGAGTCATCTCTGACATCACAGTTCAACACCATAGAAAAAAAAATTGAGATTCCACGTAAGTATGACAAGGACTGTAATAGGTTTAGAACATTCTTCAAAATTAATCCGTACATTAGGGTGCTCCTTCTGCCCCCCAAAATTGAAATTTCTTCTGGATCCAACCTTACTTTTTTTTGGTGGTGAGGTTATTAATGTAGACCATTTTTCTGAAATTTCATGAAATTTGAAGAATCGCTAGGTGTAGGACATTGTAATTGAAATTTTGTCGTTTTTCGTAATTTCGAGAGAAAAGAAAACAAATAGCCAATCAAGAGATAACATGGTTTGCATGATAAATCAGATTTAAACATACATAATGAAGTACAGACACCATTTGGGAAAGATAGAGGTCAGCTGAGTACTAGGTACCACTCGCCAGGGTCATCAATATGATAGGTGTACAACATCAAGTTTTGCGCTGTTTTCTGTGATTTTGGCGATAATTCAGAGAAGTTATTTTGAAATCGATCTTCCTTTCTTGAATGATCTTAATAATCTGCTTCTAATTTTACCCTCTTTCTGGACAGTCATTTGTGACCCTAAAGGCACTGGAGATCTTTTTCCCTGATATGCATTCTGCATATTGTCATTCAGAAGGTTCGGATGTGTTCATCAATCTGCAAAAGGGATGGTTCAATCTTCATTAAAGAAACAATGTGCATGCCATAAGTCTGCAACCACTAACCTACAGTTCCATATTTTCCCTCAATTCAGGAAATGAATTTAAGGCTTCCCAAAAGCAATATCCTTATGTGCTTTGATGGTGGACATTTTATGGTTGTTTTAATATTTCTTGCACTATATGTGTTTTTCTCATCGGTACGCAAGTTATCATCAAACAGTGTCAAAGCAATCATGTCAGGAACAAGATAACAGAGGCGATGTTTCAGTACTTTCAGCACAGCTTCCCAAATTGTGGAGTAAGTTGTTAATAACTTAATGATATTATTACACAGTACGAGGTCATTGCTTGGGTTGAATTCAACTGAGGTGTATACACAGAAATACCTCGAATTTGACGAATCATTTAATTTTTTGCATGTTGCAAGCACTGGCAAAAAGCCTGGGGTCTTGTCTTAATTGTCACTTTTTATTTATAATTGTCAAATAAAGACAGAACTTCATTTATGCAACAGCTAACCAGAGTGCATAAGAAGCTTTGTCATCCAACGGGCTACTGAGTAGCACCGTCATTGCTAGTTGCAATTGAAGAGCAGAAATATAGAAAGACAAGATCAAGTATCAATACATCATCAGAAATAGGGTGCCTTATGAAGTTTTACAAAAGGTCTGCCACAATCTCTTTCAGCTCACTGAGAAAAGGCTGAAAACCAGAATCAGCCATTGACAATGAATTTAAAACACTGAATGACATTTTTTGGGGTAAATTTTCTCCTAATTTTGATATATAATGGTGTACATATATATTCATGGTCCTGTGGCCTACCACTTTGGCAGGAGTCTTTCCTCTCTTGGTGTTTTATTTCAGTAACGCTTTAAATTCCTCATAGCATTAAATATTTCCAAATTCATCTTATTTGGGGCTGACAGGAATATGTGCTCTCTCACAGAAAATTAAAACAAGTTCAGAGTTTTTTTTCCAAATATCTTCCCTATGAGCTGTGAAGCTGAACAAGACCTACTTCCTTTGGGAATAATAATTGAAGACACAGTTTCTTGTAAAACAGATACCTTGATCCTAGTGTCTTGATGTGGCTAGGAATGCTGCGCAAAAGGAATATCCCAAGCATCTGCTGAATTTGATGATTGACATCTTTGTATAGGCCTTTAAAACTTCAGAAATGTCCTTCACACTTTTACCATGTGAGGTACTGTGCAGCTGGTCACATTACAAAACTTTAATTTAGTGACTACTAGTGTCACAACTAAATGATTTAAAGTGTACATTCAACACTGAGTCTTGAAACTCTTGGCAACTTCCTATTTTTTGACTCATTTAAATGATCGGAATTCTAGTTTTCATCAAGATACTGCCTTATTTTGATAAATGCATTCAAAGAAGTGAAAAAGTTTGATTTGTAACAAAGGTTACCATGTAATTAAGGGAAAAATAATTTTATTTGTTGTATAATATGCTATACATACTAAACCAGCCTTGTTATCAACAATTAATTATAACGTTATGACATTATGAGACAATGCAATCTGTGTTGCCACGTACAGTGCCTTCCTGAACCTAAGCTGAGAATTTAATCTGATGGTAAATTTAGAAATGAGTAAGATGGGAATGGAATATGCTGTTTTGACACAGAAATCTTCTTTCTTAAACAATAATGAAGACCATTGAAAAAAAATATGATAGATAACCTAGTAATTCACAAGAATCGCACAATTTTAAGGAAATTTGGCAAATTTCAATCCAAATATGCTACACCTAGGCATCAATAAAATTTCTTGAAATTTGACATGATTACTTCTATTGACTAACCTCACCCACAAAAAAAAGTATACAGGGTTCTGAGCAAGTTGGGGCAAAAGGAGCACCCTACCGTACATTAACTCACTGTAAACTAAATTTTTACTGAATTTCAGTTAATTGAATGTTTTACGCGCAGAGGACGGCGGATAATCACTGCAATTGCAGCCACACCACCATCGAACAAAATTTAGTTATTAAAGACCTAGATCAGCAGACCTAATAAATTTGGACAAAATACAGCATTGTGGGTATCAGCTAGAGACATGCTTACCACTCTTTCAAAAAATCAACTCACAAGCAAGCTTAGGATGGCTAAATATACATTTGTAAAGGCACTTGGCACATTGTTCTTGTAGTTTCAAGTCGGTGTCAACAACTTCGAATTTGGAATGTTTCTTTTGCAGTATAAATTATTACTAATTTACAGAAAGATGATGATAGCAAAACCTACCAAGATTATTGGATGCTGTGCATGTGTATATATGTTATATTAAACCGGAAGTACAGAAAGAGCAAGGTCTGTCAATAACTTGTTCACGTGATCTGCAATGATCTAGAACATCCGAGTGCATGATAGCTTGGCGCCACCTGTTGGACTTCGAAAAGGAGTCAACCGGTATTGGAGATCAATGCATACTCCCACTACCCAGAGATGTGACAGTTGGAACCTGCTGAGATGATGCAATACATTGTCTGAAAAGGTCTTTTACAGGAATCATGTGTAACTCACATTAAGCTTTTGTCAAAGATTGCGTCAATATGTTTCAGGCTGCAGCGTCTTTGCGTTTCTTGTTTATAGCTTGGAATTTTTTGTGTCCCTTTTTCATTGTGCTATGTCTAGCAAGTGATGCTATTTATAGAAATAAAAGAGAATTATTGGTACAGGGCTGGCACTTTAAAAAAAGCAACATTTCAGAAATGTATTGTTGATTTGTTTAATGAAGGGACTAACCTTTTGGTCTTTGGAGGTGAAGGCCTATGCTACATTGTCATCGTATGTACACAGGGCCAAACCTATAGCCTCATGGTTTGGGGGGTAGCACCCTTGGGGCCCCCTTCCCTGGACTCTTTGGGCCCCCTTGCAGATGTAACTTAACCGTGCCGAAAAAGGGGGTGCGCTGGAGCATGCGCCTTTCAATAAAAATGATACCCCCCCCGATAAGAAAATTTTCGGGGGTTCATTAACATATGTATGCCCCCCAAAATGGGGTCCCATCCAGAAAATTGTTTGCTTCCAAGGTGCTCCCCACTTGAGACTCCGCTAGTTACGCCACTGAATAAACCTAATGTTTGAGAGAGTGCTTGCTTGCGCAACCACTTGTTCTGAGGGCGTGGGTTCGAATCCCAACTTGGAACTCAATTTAGTCATTGCCCATGGGACAATAAATGGAGGTGGGACCTGGTGGGTTGTATCCATTGTTCTGTGCTGGAGCAAATGAAAGACCCTGGGCATCCCTGAATTAATGGAGCATGTGCCCGACTCCCATGCAGTCTTCTCATCAATCCTCCTCATATGGCGATCACCAACGTTGGAAGGTGCTACGGCATGGGGGTCTTGGGCAATGTTCCTATATCCCCTGCCCATGGGTGCTGCTCTGTGGCTGCCCGGAGCTCTATTCAGTGGAAGGCTCACCACAAATTTCCCCACAAATACAAAATTAAATTTCAGACTGTTACTTCTTTTAAACCTCATACACTGCATGTCAATGCCTTAGTTTTGTTCAAATCTATTCTTCAAGATCAATTCCATCATATAAATATGAAATTGCAAACTTGCAGGAACACAACTGCCCTGCTGCATCCCAGAAAGAGTAATACTATGACAAGTTATGTATGGTAAAGAAAAATATCAAGATTGGAAGTGTTGTGGCTTACAAGCCCTTTATCTTGCTTCAATTTAAAATGTTAGAAAAATTAAAGTATTTTGGGCGTGTTGGGATAATTGAAAATCTCAAAAAGATAATTTTTTTTTTGAAAAGGTAATTTTGAGAATTTGTGCTGAAATCATTGACATAGGGCCTAAGTGTGGGCTCAAACAATGATGTTTTGCAAAACTGCAAAGGCTATACTATTTCAATGAAAAGGGAGGCATAACAGGAGCAAGCTCTTATTCAGCATTTTCCATCTGTTGTTTTAATCAAAATTTATTATTATTTGCACTTTTTGTGTGGTTTCATTTCGGCTATTCTTGTCAATCATGTATGAGATCTGAAATGTAGTAAAATAATTATAGTACCTATATATAAAATGCATAAAATGCTTTATTGGTTGACACAAACATGATTGTCCACTTGATGCACCCACATTCGCAAACTGCAATATTGACTTTAAAAAATATGAAATTGCAAAATAACCACAATATCGAAATGTGAACACAAAAAAATTGAAATTACACCATAGCCGCAAAATGGGCAAAAAATAAAACACTTTTTGCGAGACTGCGGCATTTGATGAAATGGCTTATATAATAATTGCTGCAATAACAACAGCCATATGTGCACAGCTTACATTAGCCCTGGAGACCCACGTGTGCAAGCACGTGGGTCATGGTTCGCTACATTGGAAAAACTTGAGATTTTCAACAAAGGTTTAGGAGAATGCCCGTAGCTAATTTATCAATCAATCATTGATATTATCTGTTGGCACATTAAAAACAGATAATTTTTGCAGCTGATATATTTTCAGGTTCGTGAGAGCAGAAACTCCTACAATGCAATGCATTGAAGTTGAGCTTAATAATTTTTTCTTATACATTGCAACGAAACTGTGCTCTGATTGGCTGACAGCTCATGGTGATGTCACAACATGATTGTTTACACAATCGCTATGACATCACCAGAGATTGTGACGTCACCAGTTTTTATGACATCATAACAGTGCTGCTGCTCTGTTTAGACCAATCACTGTGGAGCAGCCATTTTATTTTCTTGAGGAGGCAGTTTTTGTGTAGCTTAGACAATTTAAAACTATTGTCTACAGTGTATGTGATGACATTCTGGGCTGAAATGATGTGCTATCAGCAGCTAAAGACCTGGAGATTATTGTGAGATAATCGCAATGACCAATAGAGCTAAAACAATGACACCATTCTGATTCTCCTGAAGGGTATGCTGAAATCTCAAGTTTTTACTATGTAATGATTCATGACCCCTGCGCTACACGAAGGATCTCAGGGCTAAGCTTACATAATGATTTTTTCATTTACAAAAACCTTACAAGTATAAGGGGCGGGGAGTAGCCATTTAATATCCAGAGGACAGGCTTACAGTTTTTTTTAAATAAATAATTTCGTCAGTTTTAGTGAAATCTAATATGTAAATGGCACTGCCATGAAATTCGCGCAGCATTGTCATAGAACTACTGCACTATCTTCAACTTTCCATGCAGAAGACCAATTTATCTTTTAAAGGACTGGGCAAATGGGCCGATAGATAGAATAGATAGATAAGATCAGATCTATAGATAAGATTAGATAGATAGATAGATAGATAGATAGATAGATAAATAGATAGATAGATAGATAGATAGATAGATAGATAGATAGATAGATAGATAGATAGATAGATAGATAGATAGATAGATTGCATTTACACTGACAGTGGAGTAATTCAAATCTGTGTTAAATTTGGATCTATAAATTTGGATCTATTATGTTAAATTGTTGATGTTACGTAACTGAGATCAATAAGACAAATAGCTATTCAGAGATGACTGTTTACTATTAGACTGTTACATAATGTGTTGATAGTTAATGAAGATTATGTAAGTGTTGTTATAATTTCTTACTTGGTGAGCCATTTGAGTCATTAACTTTTGTGTTGGGGTATGGAAATATTTATTTCCAATGTTGATGCACATGTTGATTTAAATCCCTGAAATATGTCATTGGAGGTTGTTATACGACAAGACTGAAATTTTAAAGCTATTTTGGAAGATGTTTGAGGTATTTTAATTATTTACCAAACTAAACTCTGACTAAACTACTAGCTGCACTTTTATGGCAACTACAGGCACTTCCTGTTCAGGCAGTCACTGTGGACAGGAGAACCACACATAATGAGCTGTCCTTGTGCTAAGGATAAGATAATTTCTCTCTGAGGAGTCTTGAAATAAATAATTTTTATCTGGGGTTTTTCTTAACAAGGTGGTGTTTGGAATAAATAATCGCTACCGCTGTTACCGTGAAATTAACAATTTTCCTCCGGGGAAAAGCCCCCCCCCCTGATTGTTTAATGGTTGCTTCCTAATTAAAACATGTTGACCCATTTCTACTTTTAAAGCCGTACCAAAATCAATGTAATAAGGAGTTTAGAAAGTTGTTTAGCTTGCAAGCACTTTGACTATGTAAAAATTGATCCCATGCCTATTGGAGAGCCTTGTGGCTATTTGGAATTTCTATCTTCTTTGCTGATATGCTGATTCTTTTGCTTCAAGTTAGCAAAGTTTTGGATTAATGCGTAAAATGAGTCATTATCAGTTCTATGTCATGGCTCCTGGCGATGATACTTTGTAGAAGTAAATGGCTTAAAAGTGTTTATGTGACCTCTGTACAACTCACCCCTGAGAACTCATCCAGGTCTCAGAAGTGACTTACGCCTTACAGTTTAGGGGGGCGTAGATGGGTGCAATTTGCCTGAAAAGTGAGAAAGTTAGTTCATAATAAATTAATGGGGTTTCTTTTCCAAAGAGCGGTAAGCGAGAGCAATTTGATACTTGATAGGCGGCGAATCGCAATTGTTTATTAATCCAACCCTTTAGTCATGTACATATATTTAAAAAATATGGTAGTTGAATGAAGTCTTTATATAAAAGGTTTGTTTGCCATATTGTTGTTTGCAGTGTGTAAATATATAGCACAGTTTTCTGAGACACGCTTTCGTAAAAAATAGAAAACAGATATTTTCATAAACTAACAACACCCTGAAATACTTGTTTAAACAAACATGATTAAAGATGCCAATGTACATAAATAGTTTTAGAAGGTACTTCAAAATTAGTCCCTACATTAGCTCACTGTAAACTTGATTTTTATTGAATTTTAGTTAAATTTTTTACTCACATAGGGCGGCAAACCATCATTAGGTCTGCCAGCTCTGCTGAGCAGCCTATTGTGATGCACCAGATTATCCTGTGTGTGACTCTGTGCACCAAATTCTGTTAAAACTACGCATTGTATCGATCTGTTTCTTTGCAGTATGTTTTCTTGTGACACACTAAAGGCCCCTTTCAATTTTGACAGATCCCCGTAACTTCAACATTGAGTATTTGGTGTTTTACAATTTTACTATATTTATACAGACCTCCACCACTGTGCACAGTGTCAACACGTACATATATATTATGGCAGGCTGGCAGACCTACATATGCACTCTCTAAGTGTTCATTCTTGTTGCAGTTGCAGCACCACCACCAGTCCACCAATTGATGATCAAAATTTCGATAGATAGATAGATAGATAGTTTATTTATTGATGCATTATGCACATACAATTTTCATAAGATAGAGAATAATATTTTTAAAAACAAGATAATTAACAAGACAATTTAGGACAAAAATAGCATCAACGGTAAACAGATGAGTTACAATGTAACTATGCAATTGCTTCAACCATTTTAAATAAATAAAGGCCTAGATCAGCAAACCAAATAAATTTGGACAATAAAACAGGAATGTGGGTCTCAGCTGGACCTGCTTACCGCCCTCTCCTGCTTTAGCAGATTACTTTTTTTTTTTAATCAACTCGCAAGAAGGGGAGAGCGGGCCACAGTGAGACACTTTTTTTATTTTCAAGTTATGCAAAATGTTGGCAGTTACGAGTTAAATGAGATCAGGTCCACATTATAGATAATGACGTTGGGTATATTGTCCAGTGGTTTCAGGTTCCTACCTTTTACAGGTTTGGAGAAACTTTGAGTTATGTCCATGCTCGTTAAGTGTCTCACTGTGACCCGTGGGTGGGGCACAGTGAGACAACAGGCGGGGCACAGTGAGACGGGCATAGTGAGACAACAGGCGGGGCACAGTGAGACGGGGCATCTTCTACCGTAACTGCCAATTGTTAGCACCTGCGGAATTGTTCTAATAATTGTTGCTACAGAAACTACTATACTCTAATAAAAGCAGCTGGCTAGGTGTTTTTTTAGGTCCTTTTTTGAGCATGTTTTGAAACTTCATCGCACGGGACACATGCACAACTTATTTAACCTGCTGCACTTGTTACATACTACTCAAAATTCTTTTCTGATGCTTCCCTTTGGATATCACTCACTAAAATCAGTAGTTTATAGCAGACATTTTGTTTTTAATAATGAATTGTGGGCCATGAATTACATTCAGGTCGTTCCAATTGTATTTTATGATGTCTCACTGTGCCCCACATCAAACTGTCACACTGTCCCCATGCAGCTCTCTTTATAAAATTTTTGAATCCTGCGGACCAGATGCCTGCATTTCGGTTAGTCATCTCACTGGACTAAGACAGATAACTAAGGTTTGAATCCCTGGCAATTGATTTGCATTATAAATTTTTTTTTGGTAATTATAACAAAAAGTCATGTAGCAAAATTATTTACTTTTACAGGCTAAAAACCAAAATGTTGAAATTCCACTCTCGAAATGCTGTGTAGGCATTCAGGATATAGGACAGTCTCTCACTTACTTAATTTGTGTACTATACAAAAGAGGGTTGATCTGTAAACAGTACCAGGGTCAAAATTTGATAACCTTGAAATTTCAGCTGAAAAAATTTTGAAAATTTTTCGTTCCAGAAATGCCTTTGCGTAGGGTGGGTCAAACAATCAGCTATCACTGCACTTTCATGTCTAAGGGTCCCAATGCCCCGCTGATCTGTACTGAGGTGATAAACATAGCTGTAATGTTTTTTGACCGTCATTAAAATCACACTTCTAACTAAAAATTCCTGGCCACTTAGGGCTAAACAATCAATTGCCAATGATTTGGCAAGTTGCTTGCACATTTTGGGCCAAGTTCCAGGTCTCTAGTGCCAATTATTTTTGAGAAACTGCATTTGATCAATTGAAATACCAAATATGTGTGTCATTAGCATCATGCCTATAACTTGAAATCCGTACCACTTAGAGCTGAATAATGTATTACCAACAAATAGGAAAGTGGCTTTTCTGCACATATTGAGCTTTATTTCAGGTCTCTATGACCAATAGTCATTGAGATAGAACATGTCCTTGAACCAGAAATTTACAAAAACAAACCAAAATACCCTTTTCATCAATCGTTTGGATTCTGAATGATAAAGATGGTCTCCACTACTTCCTCCAGTGCCCAGTGTCTTTACTAAACCATATTCCAGATGCTAGACAATGGTAAATGTTACTGGCACTCCATATTTGGTAAGTAGTTTTAGAGAAGCATCAAACTCCTTACTTAGCATGTCAGATGCAAGGAAAATGCAAAAATGTTATGTAATAGTCTGTTGAAACATTTATTGATAATATATGTACAACTGATTTCAACTCAAGTCACAAACAACAAAATTTTAGTGAGGTAAAGCCAATAAGCCATTTTTGACATGATGCTAATGACAGCGTGATGCTAATGATAATTACAGTAAAAATCTTTGCAGGGACCAGCGGAAAACTGGCAGTCTGGCAATATGTGCATGCAATGACCTTATGAACACCAGACACATGTTCACAGTGATTTTGGTCCAGAAATATGTAGTCAAAATAGAGTAGCAAGACATTTGCTAACGACAAATTGAGATAGGACAACTGACATGCCAACAGAAATGCTCTAATATGTTGGTTTACGTAAATGATGCAGAGCTACAGATAGTTCAGTTATTTTCTTGGGTTCTCAGACAACATCAGACACAAGGATTTCTCACAGAATGTGTGTCCTTTTAATTTTTATTAAGAAACAAAACCGGGGTGATGCTAATGACGCAGTATTGGAGACATCGACAAAACAACCTCCTGCTCTTATACAGAATATTATTTCAGCTATTGGTGACCAGATTTTAGAAGACTGACAGTCAAGTCTCCGTGTATGGAAGAGTTTAATTGAATTAGGATCCTGTACTGGTTTTTGTGATACGATCTTTCAAAGAAAATGTTGTTGGAGACGGGCCATTTTTAGGGGGGTAGGCCACTTCAATGCTACTTTTAGATGGGATGAAAATATTCTGCCTCATATTTTTTGTGATAAAAGTTTTGCTGATATCCTTGTCTATGACAAATGACAACAATAGGTACTCTATTGGTCTTCCTGCCATCATGAATTACTGTCAAACACCGGAGACAAGAATTTCAGACAAATTTTGACCCACCAGGTAGATGCTATGGGCTTTGTCTCACTGTGCCTGCTGTCTCACTGTGCCCCGCTCTCACCTAGGCTGAGGATGGCTATCTATAGGCACTGACACATTGTTCTTGTATTTTCAAGTCAATAACAACAACCTCGAATTTGGAATGTTTCTTCTGCAGTATAAGGAAACAAGATGATAGCATAACCTACCAAGAGTGGATTTTGTGCATCTGTCTACATACATGTTAAACCGGAAGTACAGAAAGAGCAAGGTCGGTCAATAACTTGTCCACGTGATCTACGATGATCTAGAACATCCGAGAGCATGATAGCTTGGAGCCACCTGTTGGACTTCAAAAAGGAGCCAACGGGTATTGGAGATCAATGCTTTATACTCCCACAACCCAGAGACGCAACAGTTGGAACCTGCATGCTGAGATTATGCAATACATTGTCTGAAAAGGTCTTTTACAGGAATCATGTGTAACTTACTAAGACACCATTCAGAATTTATGACTGGGGGGGGGTGGGAGTTTGCTGGAACTTCCCCTTGAGTTTCATGCGGATTTCTAGTACCCCACCCTTAGGTTTCAATCGCATTTTTAGTACCCCCCCCTCGACATACAGAGCAATACACACATATATACTGTTATACACCGCCACACGTACAGATTCGCGTCATTTCGCATCATTTCGCATAAAAGAGTCCAAATAAGATGAGTTTATGCATGTTTTTTAACATTTTTTCTTTGTTAAAAGTTCCCCCCCCCTTCGAAGTGTTGTCAAAAATAAATACCCCCCTTGAAACACGTGTGAAAAGTTAGTACACCCTCGGTCAAAACTCCCACAACCACCGCCCCCCCCCCCCCGTCATAAATTCGGAACGGTGCCTTGAAGCTTTTGTCAAAGATTGTGTGAATATGTTTCAGGCTGCTGCATGCTGCTTTGCGTTTTTTTGTAGTTTGGATTTTTTTGTCTCCCTTTTTCATTGTATGTATGTATGTATCTTTATTGAGACCAGGAAAGCAATGCTTATCTGGCTGGCCTATCGAAAAGAAAACAAAAATTTACATTGTGCTATATATGACAAGTGATGCTATTTATAGAAATAAAAGAGAATTGTTGGTAGGTCTGGCAATTTGAAAAAAAAAGTAACATTTCAGAAATGTATTGTTGATTTGTTTTATCAAGGGACTAACCTTTTGGTCTTTGGAGGTGAAGGCTTATACTACATTGTCATCGTATCATACAGTGCCGCCTGTAATTTAGTGAAATGGGTTGGCTATGTTTTGCCATGAGGTCAATGCTAAATATCCTAAACAACACTGTTGATGGAAGCAAGGATGCTCATCCAGTGATTATGTGAAGAGAAGAAAGCACATGGGGTCATGAAGAGCGGTATTTGAGGTATGTTGGATAAAAATGGCTACCCATTTAATTTGCTCTACAAAGAGATGCTACACAGATAAGTATTTTATTAATGTCTCACCCTGTATACAGTCAAACTAAAAACATGTGGGTCACAATAAGGGATATCTTCTTCCCATTGAAATAATATTGGCCTTGTGTAAGTTGTGTCTCACTTACTTATCAAAGACTTTGACCCAAACTTAAATATGAGTACAGCAAAGAAAATTTGAGCCATTGTTTTCCCAGATGTCTCAAATATCGTCCCTCATGACCTAATAGTGTGTTTTAATCTAATTGGAAGAGAATTCATGTTTCCACAAGAGGTAGAGGATGTTCAGCATTGACTAACTTATTTTCAGGTAGCACTGTACAATATTGCATTGTATGTCCCATTGCTGAACACATACACCTTCAACACTGGGCATTTCTGGTGATGTTACTTAATCCACAAGCCACACAAATTGCCATACAGAAAAAAAAAACAGGCCCTACATCACGACCTCACCTCACGTGAGCAAAGATGATCTTTTGATTCGGTATAATTACAGTTATAATCAGTAAGCCATGATTTTGATTTTTTATTAGCAATTCAGGCATTGTATACATGTAATTACATATATGGGTGGAGGTGGGTATTGTAAGTACCTGTCCAGGCACTCCTTCTAACGACTGTTTTAAAGGGTCTTGTCCGGGTGATTTCAATTTCATGACAATTATGTTCAAATTACGGCCATGATTTTCAGGTGTCACCTGACAGGATTAATTTAAAAAATTGGCTGCACGTGGGTGGATTATGAAATTCACAATACGGGACAGTTAAGAATTTAGGGTGGGTGGAAGTCTTGTTTGAAGCAGCAAAAAGGTATCCTTTTTAGATTTTATGCGGACTTCTAGTATTCTCCTGATCAACGCAAATATTACCAATCATCACCCCTGATGGAAATCGCCAATGGGGTGAGGGGTTTGGGGAGCTCCCTTATTCAGAAAACTGGTTGAGCCCTTCCAATGCATAATCAGTAAATACAATTTCCTGTTAATTTTTTCAGTCCTCCAGTACTTTTAGCCAACACCATTCTCTGGTGGCAGAATTTTTTTACATTTTAAAAATTTGGAATGGCGCGACACAGCTGCACCAGCCGAGAGCTCTTATACATGTACTAACAACACATGCAAAAAAAAACCAACTTAATCTTGATGTGTAAAACCAAAAAACATCACAATTTTATGTTGAATGCCATATGATTGACCTCTGCCTTCACTTGACTTGACATGGATTCCGCCAACCTGTTTTTTTGCTTCTGTTTGACTGGTATGGCCATTCTTCAGTGAAAGACACTTGCGCCTGGTCCACATCAGTTGGCTGAACCTCCATCTTATCTGCAATATGGTCCAAGATGATCCCTTTACTGCAATTAAGGTTCAAGTCTGGTGAAGTTGCCAAAATGGCAAATTCTCAATTTTCTCAATTTTCCAGGTTTGTACTGATTTGTGGTGCCCTACAAGCTTGAGCTTAGTCATAAATGAATAAAATCTTTCATATAAATGAGAATTGCAATTAATATTAGTCCAACATTCTTCCTTGGCCCACAAAGGCACAAACAAGCAACTCTACATGGCCTATTTGTAAACCTTTATTTGAAACTGACAAGGAACTTGCTCAAAGCTTGAATTACTGACTCCTATTAAAAGATTGGAATTTTTATTTAAAGCAGTATTTATGGCTATTATAAATTGCCATTGAACTTTAGAAAATGTAACTGAGAACAGTAATTATTACCTCAATTTGCTTAAGGTCAAGGCAGGCGGTTATAATTGATCATGATGGTTATGTGGTGGCGATTAATTTTTTAATTCACATTATAGCCTTTGACACGTGTATACATTGTATTGATATTTTTATCTTATCCTCCAGAGCTGGTTACTAATTGTCAATAATATGTTTCTGAACAAGATGGTGGCTCCATGAAAAATTATGACAACATTTTTGTCACCTTCGTGCCCAATTGCCCATGGGGTCACTGCTGTTTTAAGATGGGAAAACTGAGGGTATTTGAGGGTTCTTGTGGGTATTTGAGGGAAGGCGAGTTAGGTTTAAGGAAGCAGAGAGTAATATGAGGGAGCCAAGGGTAATTCAGGGAATTTGAGACCCGAGGAGGGAATTTGAGGGTAGGTGAGGGTAAAAGGGGTTAAGTTTAGGCTCAGACACAGATTTATTTTGCCAGCAATTATAAAAGTTCAGTTACAATTAAAAGTTAAATATATTTAATATGGCATGGATGACCTCTCCAAGATAAAAAAATTACCGCTATCGAGAGGCCACCATAACAGATATAAAAAAATGAAAGAATTAACAATTGTAATACCTACTCATCATTATATTAATTATATGAAAGAAAGTTAATGTACATATTCCTCAGGAAAGTAAATTTACCAGTTAAACAAAGCATAAATCAGATGAGATGATGAGAGATTAGTATGGAAAAAAATAGTTAGAAATTATAGATTAAATTTTTGTCACAAGGAACCTGGAAAAATAATGAACCCGGTCGTAGCGGGAGATGGCATGAAAATTGACCCAAAGATAAATCACATATTGCAAATATAACAATTTGGGATTAGACAATCTGTTGTGTACCTTTCCAAAAACTTTTCATTAATATGCACTTTATAACCTTGAAAACTACTTGTATATATTTTGTCTTTAATGATAGGTTCTATAGAATTAAATATATTAGGAAGTCGATGAGATATACCATTCCTTGCGAAGTCATATCTCACAGCAGGCAGGTGGAGCCTCACACTTGTGCTCTATTTATAACAAAGTTTGAAATCCTGCAGTGCACACAATTCCATAATTTTTAGAGTACATCACTCCTTAAATAAGCCGCTGGTGTGAGACCTCACGTTACTCTTGGTAATACATGAAGGGCTTTTTTGATAATTTGAATAAGTTGAGGGTACTTAGTTTATGAGAGGGTTTGGGGGTGTAACCTGCCATGAGGCCGTCACGTTTATCGCTTTCCCAACTAATCTGGTGCGAACTGTGTAAACCCACACAACTACCCATGAAAACACATCGTTACTTCCCCTTAAGCGCAATTAATACATTTTACGACAATAGGATGTTGACTTTAAGTTTTAGCACGCTGGTTTGACCTTTATAATTATATTGCACGTGTTGCGAGAGTTTCTATTCCTGAACTTGTTCATTCTAAAATTAATTACACTTCATTTAGGGAGTCGATATAAATAAATAGGATAATTATGGAAACCAGAGAAAAGACACTACATACTGTGAGAAATTTGATTATTTTGATGAAAAAATCAGTCTATTATAATTACCTAGGATAAATATATCTGAATTTATTAACAGAGTAAAGCTGAGCCAATTTATTTTATTTATACAAAGGAAAAGTTAGCTATATTATGAATTAGTCATCTTCTGTAGTTACTCTTGTGGCTATGATATTACAGTCCTTGACATATTTACACGGAATCTCAAGTTCTTTTAGGCTCTTGAACTGTGATGTAGACGGACCACTCATTTTCATTTAAAAGACATGTACATAGTAAAATATCATTCATATTCATGTTAGAGATAAGCACTGATGTCCTCATACAGCTTTATATGATCACCTGTCCTCCCTAGCCCCAGTGTGACTCCAATGCCTGCATTGGTAACGCCATTTTGGACGCCATCTTGAATTTGAAGAGCAAATATTTCTCTAACACACCTAACAACCTCATAATCAGACCCAAAATACATAGGTATAGACCCAAAAAGTGTGCTTTTATCACTATTAGAAGAGGAGATAACAGATTTTATAATTTCGGCGGCCATCTTGGACGCCATCTTGAATTACGGAAAATGCTCAAGGGTGCCAAGTGGGCACCCGGCAGATTCTTAATCTACTCATTCTCAGCTTTCAAACGAGCCCAAGAACAGAACTATAGACCACATTTGAGGGTTCACCCCTCCTTCTGCTGGACTAAATGGTATAGTAACAGTGTTCGTCTCTGCTGTACTTGAGAGTTTGTCTCATGGTATAAGCTGGTTATTCACCATGGGATTGGGAATATGTGTTTGTCACGCCTCGGATTAACGCCTTTGGTTGATAAATCACATGTTCCCTCTCCTGTGGGGAATAACCTGCACACATTTTGTAAACTTGAGCATGAGATCTGAAAACAACTACAAATTATACATTTCATGATCAAGCAAAGAAAATAACAATCAATTCCCTCCATATATTTGAGGTTTTCCTTTTAATTATCTGGATATTCTTCTCATTATTTGAAACTTATTGAATTAACTGGCTGCTTTAAAAATAATGAGTCTTGCAGCTTCTACCTTTGAAGTAGAAATGAATTTGTGAATCTGCACTCTGTCTAATGATGAAATTTATAATGATAGAGAAAATCAAATCTAATCACATTATAGCTCACATAGAAATTTGATATATGTTTCAAAGAAAACATTATCCTCCGCCTTATGATTCCTGCTGCATGCAGCAAGAAGCAGCTGTGTTTGCTATAAATTCAGTTAGTCATTTACCACAAATATAACCAAGTTACAGTAAACTATTTTTTCACACATGTCTTGCAGCTGTTTGCTTGTGCATGGCGTGTGGTATGCCCACTCAATATAAATGTATAAATTTCTGATTCAGCGGTAAATGAACTTGTATTTATGAATGGAAGTGAAAGCAGTTTTCACGGTTTCTGTGTGTTTTTGGCAGTGTTTCATTGTTGGAACTTGAAACACATTTGATGAGCCTCCGTGTCAAATTGGTATGCACCAAACGTCATTGAGTACAATTTTTAAACAAATTTTAATAACTGGACAATTTTGGCAGATTTTATTGTCAAATTTGAAGTCCAGATATCATTAAAATAGCCATGCCCTTCTGCAGGCTAAAGAAGTTAAAAATTAAATGCATTTTAGTTTAGATGGAGACCAAACAAAATTTGTCTGAAAACCAAAGGAAAAAAATTCTGATGTCAACTTTGATGCAATCTCCTGTAATTGTTTGTTACAAATACGACCGAAAACCTGACTTTTGCTCTTAATCTTATAATACCCCTTTCACACCAATTTCGTACAAGATCGTATGAGCCAATAATTCAGCCAGCCAGCCTCCGAGAAGGCATACGAAATGATAGGTAATGAATCAGCAACCATCAGCAGTCATCAGCAACTGTACGCTCGATTTTTTGGAAAAATTAAACATGTTTAATTTTTTGTTGCGGATGCTGGCGGTTAATCTATACGAAAAAATACGAAATTCCTGCTAAAATGCACACAATAGCACGAGATTAAAGGAGGTCTACACGACACAAAACGAATCTGTACGCATTTGTACGAGCCTGTACGAGCCAGTACGCAATCCAGAACGTGGCTAGTACACCAGTGATCATCCATCAGTCACCAGCAGTCCAATTCCAGTCCAGTTTCGTACTGACCTGCGGATTAAAAACTGCACTGGCCTGCTGACTCTTGCATGGTCATTACGTCAGTGTGAAAGGGCTATTTAGAAATGATTATTTCGCAGAGCTCTGTGTGCTGATGGCTGTCATTGATTGGTCACTATCAAGGTCTGGCCTGCCTCAAGTCTTTGGCATAGGTTTGAACTCCAAACGGTGACTCCAAAATTCTCAGTGGTCCTTAAAAGCAAAGTCCCAGTTGGATGTTGCTTGGTTGGGATGTTAAATTGGTGGCCCCCCGTATTCAGGATTCGGTGTGATGCTGGTCATGAAATTAATTGGTTATAGACGAAACGTCATAACAGTCAAAGTAAGTTCAGTAACAAAATTTAATGGGCAATTATAATGAATCTCTGAAAAAATAAGGTCTCCCAGTGATACCTATTTGGCAAAGACCAGAATAAAAACTTTTCCACATTTGGGAGACGAAATTTTTCCACATTTGGTCTCCCAGTTAGGCAGTTACCGTGTTCAAAAATTCAACTAGTTGGTTGTCTCCGAGATATGAAGGCGCGTAGTAGATATAGGGTAGATAAATTTCACCTACACACTACATTGGGTATTGACGTTAGCCTTCAAAATTGAATAGCACTTTTGCCACAGGTCTGTGTTTTAATACAGAAAAATCTTCTTTGGTTTCTAGGCTCAGAGCTCTTTAGATTGGTGGTCCACAGGATAAAACAATTTACTTTTTTTCAATTTGCAAACTGGCTTTGCCGCATCATTGACAGTTTTCTATTGGTCTCCTAATCTTCTTATTTGATGAAGTACCTTAAGTCATTGGATTAGTTTGGTCATTGTCACCTATGCTGCTAGATGTGATAAGCACTTAATCAACCACAGCGAGCCCGAACCAAATTTGGGGTTTAACAAATGCCCCAGCATAACGATAGGCACCATTACGAAGCTGAAGATGAAACGAACAAGCAGATGTAAAAAACAAAAAAATCTGTTGAAAACTTTTTGAGATATTGCAATTTTTCCATTTCTGGTTTGTCACATTCCTTTGTTCGGGTGATATTCCATCTAACTGGGGTGCAAGTTACAAATTCATGTGAGCAAACTTCAAAATAATATTTTTGTGTGTTTTAGATGATATTTTAAAATTAAACAGAAAGTTATCTTTATTGGGAAAAGTCCCATATTGACGTAGTGTGTGACAAACTTCTTTTTGTGTATTTATAACAAATACAAGAATTTTGTCACAAGAAATAGAGAATTATTTGCTGTCTTTACCAAGGAAATGCCACAATTTCTTGATTATTGACACAAAACAAATTATATAATAGTTGTTGTTTAATAAAATTGAAAATTAGAGTAATAAAAGATATGGCTATTCTGGAAAGGTATAATTCTTCATGAAATGTATGGTTATAAATACTTAGATGTCTGCCTGTGTGCTGGCCTTTGGCAGTTTGGTATTTAAAAGAAAGAAGAAGTGTGCAAATGGTTTTATGAACTTTGGTATCTTAATTTTAATCAGTTGGTTTCACATTCATTTTAAAAATAAAATCACAGAACTATGAAATAGGGTGAATGGATTGGATATCAGGCAGTGCACAGGTTTGGAAACTCGAATAGACATTTAATATACAATGTTTTAGGTATTCATAACGCTGTGGTTTATCAATTTGTTATTTCATTCCTGAAATGAGTTGAAGTTAACGACGGAAGACCATGGATGTTCTTCTACTGAAAAACCTTTTATCATTCAATTGGATTGTAATCAAACAGTATTAAACAGGTCAAGTAATGTTAGATTATTCAGCTAACATTGTTGTTTGTTTCATAGAATCAAAATAAAGTGAAGTGTTTTCTCCTTACTCTCCCTAATTGATAGGATAAGAATATATCAGTACAAAAGCTCTGTCAAATATGTACGCACATACGTTTCATAATACTACTTGCTAATGCCGGGGGAATAGTTGAGCATGCAAATTTTTGCAATTCTTATGAAAAATGTACACTTTACTTGGAAATTACGCATGCATGAGTTTGTCACACCTTTTTGCATTAAATGCAACAGCATAATTCAAAAAAAAGAAAAGAAAAAAGATTATTATGTCTTTTGAATGATATTTTGTATCATTGTAACTGGTTTTGCAAAGGCGGTGCTCATTTAACAGACTTTCCACATGACTTGTGATGTTAAAAATGGGGTGTGATAAATCAGAAAGTGAAAAAATTCAATATCTCAAAAAGTTTTCAACAGATTTTTTTGTTTTTTACATCTGCTTGTTCGTCTCATCTTCAGCTTCGTAACGGTGCCCATCGTTATGCTGGGGCTTTTTTTAAACCCCAAATTTGGTTCGGGCTCGCTGTGAACCCATTAACCATAACTGACACCAGCAAAACATTTTCAAGCCAGTGACATCACGCAACCAAGTTGAAAGTAAATTTTGAAACTATCTGGACTGCTAATATGCAAACAGCTATAATGCTGGAAATGATGTCCTGGACTAAAATCTTTGTATGGAGAGAAATATAACAAAACGTGCTCTGTCACAAAGGATGTCATCAGTTTTGCAAGGTCCTGTACAGAAGTAATATTTTGCATGATTACCTATTTGTACATTTAATTAGCCATTTTGTGATAAAGTTGTGATCAGGTTGGCACATGATTGTAGTACTGTAGAGTTTAGCCACTATTTTTGCTGAGGCTGCGTCAGGTGCATCTCTAAAAATGGTAACTGGGAGACCATTGTATTTTGGTTTCCCATTGGACAGATTTGATCTCTCAGTCATTGCCAAATTGGTATCACTTGGAGACCAATTTCATCAAGTGACTCTCATTAATTGCACACTTGTTAGTCTCAATTTGAGGTTCTTCAATACATTTAAAACCAAGGCCCTTATAATTTCCTTGAATAAAAATTTTCACTGTCCTTTTGGTGGAAATTGGTACACCCGTAAACTAGCAATCAGCTAAACCGATCAACTTCTTTTCGCAAGCATATCAGGACCAATAATCGTAAATACATCTAATGGATTCTTCAGCTGATCTATTAAAGTCACGCACCACAGCACAAACAATAATTTAAGGTTGGTCCATCGGTCTCCCATCCTTTAAACAAGAACAAAAATTAAAGCCAGTTTTTGGTTTGCCACTGCTGGTGCAAAAATAACTTTCGAGCAGCAAATAATTTTTGTAGAATTTCCAACGCATTCTAAGTAATTTTGCTTGCCACTGCTTGTAGTACAGACAAGCAGCGTGGAGCCAAATGTTTCTCATAACTGTGTTTGGCCAAGATGAGCATGAAAACACTTTTTGAATGAGACTGCAAAGCATTTGATGAACCTGCCGGTGGTCAATAGGGGGATCCAGGGCAACTCTTGAATGTGGTTTTGTTCACGCTCCCACATGGTCCATGGAGGCTGTGGCTGCCAGGAAACACATTGTAAAGGATGTCCTAAACATGCTCTATGGATTTCTGGCCTGATGACTTTTCTGGGCGGTCCATCACGGCAACACCGTCCAATTTAAGCTGAGCTGTGGTCACCCAAGAGGGTCCAGATGTGCATTTTTATGCATGAGCAGAAAATTATCTTCAACTGACCCAGCATTAGCTTCAGTGTGATTTGCACAAGCCCATTGCTGCACATCATGCCATTCTTTTGCCCTGTATGCACTCCATACACACCATGTACCCCTCCATTGACAAGGCATCCCTGACCATCAAGAAAGCTCCAAAAAAACTGTATGTTTGAAAATGTTACAAGGACTTGCTATATAGGAATGTATATATATTCTTATCACAAAATGACACATTCACGATAGTGAGTGCACAATGCCCCACATACACGCACGTGTAGGTACATTCACGATCACCTGTGGACATGCCATCCAGCGCATCCGTGGATTGCCAGGCAACTGCCCCTGTGGTGGAACAACTGCTCTGAGAGTTGAAACCGACACAGTGAAACAGCCGGAGCGTTGCTCTGAAGCAGCTGGAGCAATGCTCCGGCTGCTCCGGAGCAATGCTCCGACTGCTCCAGCTGTTCCGGCTGCTCCGGAGCACAGCTCAGGCTGCTCCAGCTGCTCCAGAGCAATGCAGTACTTTCCCAGCACAGACGATGCTAGAGCAAATACACCACCCACATTTGAAAATAGATTGATTGATTTTGAATATAATGTACTACAATAGGTTGACAAACATTGTAAATTGTCATAATTACATAGGCCTATTCTTCCTCTAAATTGGATTCAACAACTTTAAATTATCACCCAATCACAGGTCAGTGACCACAACCAGCTTTGATAAACATGTTGAAGCGAATATTTAATAAGCCCATATATCATTGATCATTTCTAAAAAAAAGTATAGTAGATAGTCCTATCTTATTTGTCTTGAGTATAGCTTTCTAATGCTTTTTACCAGATTGTTATAGGTCTAACGGTTGCTGAGATAGTGCCAAAACAAGTTGCTCCTCAGTAAAAGTGGCTTCAAACCCTCAATTTCCCACTACTCACAAGAAATGCAAGGATATGCACTTTTAAAAGCATGTGCCTCTGAATGATAAACATTATATATTTGGAGTCTGTACCTATATCTGGGGTATTAACTTGTTTGGTTCTTTATTCAACGTGATGCCATTTTCTGTGCCCTTATAATTGTCTCTGACTGGGCCGCATGATGGCCTTGGCTTTATCGTTCCATTCAGATCATTCACCTTCTTGTATTTTTGTGCCAAATTTAATATCGAAGAAATATTGTTTGTGTAGCCCATGCCCTTATTATCCTAAATAGTAACCCTTGAAGAAACCCGTCATGCAACAACAAAAAAGTAGAACAAACGCGTTCATATCAAGGTGTCAGGATTTTTATTCATCGAGTTTTATCTACAGATTTTATCCACACTCTCCCAGATTCCGGAGTCAAGAGATAGCGTGCAAAAATCTTTAGCATGCAAAATCATGGATACAAGTGCAAGGATCAGCTGGTCTCAAACTGAATAACAATCCTTGACCTGTACTGCTCTCGTTGAGCTGAACATTTTTGTCGCTGAACGTTTTGTCGTTCCAGCAGAAATTCTTTTTTTTTTGTGTCGCTCAAGCTGAGAGCTCAATAAATGAAAATGGCATGAATATATAAACATGAGGATACACGTCAGATGCTTTGGTATAATGCTAATTATAACCACCAATTAACTCATCATTCAGTCAACAATTAGTTATGTCAATTAAAAATCAAATAATCATCAAAATCAATCGTCAATTCAAAATCAATCACCATCAAATCAATGACCTACAAATTTACATGTCTACATTGTCCATAGCATAAATCACATGGTCATGGGATCAGATCAGAAAGCTTGATACAATAGTCGTCCCAATATTATGAAATGATATTATAAAAGAGACACGTAAAGCCACACGCGGACGGCAAATTCAAAACGAAACAGACAAGAAGCTGCAGGCCTGCAACATATACACAAGGTGGCGCTGTTGTCACTCGCAGGAGGGCGCCTCTGTTGTTATAACGCGGAGAAGGTACCAGAACGCATGCGTCAGTTCACCCTGCAATGAGAGAAAGGGAAAATGCCTTGAGCAAAATGGAACAAGTTCAAATAAACATAAACGTTAACCTGGACCAAATGAATTCAATAATTTTTTAGTGCGTATAGAGGTGACATGGTGGCACTTATTCATTAACTTAATATGAGTGATGGACGGATGATCTGATATGTAGCTTATTTATATAAATCAATGAAGTACAGTGCCCTCAGAAAGTGAAGGGAGGGAATCCTCAATAATGCATTCAACGTAGGATATGTGCGCTGTCCTAAACTCGTTAAATGCCGTGAGGCTCTTTTCATCACCATTCAATATACAATACGTAGATTTGTTTTTCAGTTTCATAATTTTGACCCCATAAAAGTTTCAAATCTGAATCACTGTTCAATATCTAAAGTTTGTTTCATCAATTTGTATGTTCTGTAGAAAGAAAATTAAAGAAATTCGGCGACATAAAATCAAGAAAACATGACAGGAGCTCTTTTTCTCTTTAATTCCTCAAATATCCCTGACAGTGACCAAGTTTCAACAATAATTACTTAAGAAGTCTCCCACCTATTTAAATTATTAAAAGTATTAAAATCGTGTTGATTTGAGTTTCATGTTTGATCCTGAACTTCTTTATAAAGAGGAGGAAACCTGGTGTCCTTCGAACTTAAAATAACAACATCTGACATTTGTTCCCGTGTTTTATCAAACGGTTTATTTTAAAAGTAATCTTACGATTTGATCCCCAGAGACATTTGCAAATGGAGCATAGAAGCTCAGAAGTGCACTTGCGATTTGATTTTTAGTATCAATTTCAAAGTCTAGTAAAAAAAGTTTGTCATCAATCTATTTCTTGGAATTAAGAAGATTAAAAGATCCTGCCACGTGTTGGAAATGAGTGCAAAATTTTCTGATTGTGTCGTAAGCGAAGTGTGTGAAAGAGGTATGCCTGACGAGTGACAACTAAAGCTCCAGCAGAAATGGTTTGAAGTCACATATATATGTATGCGCCAACAATAACTGTTATACAAAAATAACATACTAGTATACACCCTGTGCAGGCATATCTACTAAAATGCAGGGCCACGCACTCTGCTCAGGAGGGCCACGGGTCTGCTCAGGAGGGCCACGGGTCTGCTCAGGGTATTTGGAGAGAAGGTCTGTGTAGGATTGAGGAGGTATGTGTCTATTTTGGTCTAAAACAAGGTTTTTAGATACACTACAACACTTTAAATGAGCTTATTGAGTAGGCAACTTCCATGAGAAACAACCTATGCAATCCAAATATCATGACTTTATCTATAATTCCTGAAATGTGTGTTACAATTTGTTTGCATCATGTTTTGGTCTGCTTGTGTCATCTTCAAATGCTGTACTCAACGAATATTTGACATATCAATACTTTAATTGTACACCAAATGTATACAGGGAGCCCATATCTATCATTGTAATGCAGTATTTCATGTTTTTGAATCAAATATTTGATGCTAAGGCAGAAAATATTACTTTCTTTCAAAATACTGCGGCCACGTGTAGATGCACAGAATGATCACCACTAAAACGCAGTTCTACTTACTGCAAGACATTGAGGTTTGTTGTCACCTACAACAGAGATGAAGTATGGGGATGTTCCATCCACTTAATTCATACCATTTTCTAGTGTTTGGTAATTTCCCTGGTCATCTGCTACTTCACTAAATTCTGCATCACTGAATTTGGCGTATCTTTCAACATTTGGCAGGCTCAAACGTGGCCTCTTCCTTCTATTAATTGTTAGTCTGTATCTGGGCCTGAAAGGTTATAATACAGAGACAGTTGTGTAAGGTATTTCCACGGAAGTACCTCATTGCTACTGCAAAATAATAACTATGTTTCACTGCACATTGGTAGTGGCCACTTTGGCTGCACCTGCGACATTACACTGTTGGAGCAATTTACAGAAAATATAAAAAATCTACAAAAATAAAGCAATTAATGTGTAATAATTGACTTAAGTACATGTCTATGAGCTCAAGGGCAAACATTATAATGATTTTGTCATTGGTTTTGCTCAGAATAACCAGAAAGGAGACCAAAAACATGAAGTAAAAATTTACGTCAGTCACAACAGTGACATTGTGTTGATTATTACAAGTTTATTGTTTGAGATTGGCAAAAACAGATATATCAGATGAAAAGTCATAATAGTTACTCACTCGATGGAGCTATTATGATATGTTATACAAATTTAATTTACCTTCGTTTTCATGATGTTTTGTGAAAACTCTTCTACTGATGCCATCACTGCCTGAGCAGAGTTGTGGCTATCCTGAGCAGACCCGTGGCCCCCCTGAGCAGAGTGCGTGGCCCTGCATTTTAGCAGATATGCCTACACAGGGTGGTATATGTCAGACAGACTCTTATCTACTTTGTTGTAAAGTATAGTAAAGTATAGTAAAGTATAGTAAAGTATAAACGTGCATCTAACTGAAACTATGAAATTATTTTCAAATATATATATATATACTGGTACTGTTTGTAATCAGAGTGTAACCCCTCTGCATGGTTTAATTGAAATATTTTCAATGTTTAACTGATATCCTTTGGCTTAATCATCATTCATTATATGTTATAGATGGTCTCTTTATTCTCTGCATATCTTGATACTACTGTATATGCGCATGCATGTGCCAAAATAATTGATGATGGCAAATGCATTGGATTAATAATACTGAATTAGAAACTACGAATATTCCGTCTGACACATATATCAGTCATAATATTACCAAAGGAAACCATGATGAACGGCAAAACCATTAATTAATTAGTAAATAATGGGATTGAGTTATAAGTAGAAACCACTGTCTCTAAACAACACGTGATACGTCATTCTTTAACCATTATCGGTATTTCATCTATCTGTGTCATGATATTCATCTGAGCTAAATCAAAATGACCTCATGCAGAGCGGGCACAGTGAGACGGCAGGCACAGTGAGACAAAGCCCGTAGCGTCTCACTGGTACTGTTTAAAGATCCACCCTCTTTCATATAGTACAGAAAGTAAGTAAGTGCGAGACTGTCCTTTTTCCTGTATGCCTACACAGCATATCGAGAGTGGAATTTCAATATTTTGGTTTTTAGCCAGTAAAAGTAAATAATTTGGCCAAACGACTTTTTGTTATAATTCAAAGGAAAAATGGTGTACTGTAAATCAATTGCATGGGTTTCAAACCCTGATTATTTGTCTTAGTTTAGTGAGATGATGAACCAAAATACAGGCATCTTACTGTGCCCCGCTCTCCCCTACAAGCAATCTCTCTGTTTCATAAGATGGGAGTGGTTTGTTGCAGTCTCCATGAGACTGCTTTATGTGTTAGGCAGTGCAAGCATTGCACTGCAGTCTCCGGATATTGGCCATGCAAATGAGCACAAGCAGCATGCAAATGAGTATGATATGGCAGAATGAACTTCAAACAAAATTTTTTTCTTTAGAGTATGGGAATTTTTAAATTACTGGATAACAATATAATTGTTTATAATTTTAAGTTGTCAGTCCCAACTGCAAGTTGTTATGTGACAATAGGAGAAGCCAAACAAAGTGACATAACAAGTATTTGTAATTAATTACACAAGATGTTTTAGGACATAAAACCCAAAACAATAACTACTGTTTATGAAAAGTTATGTAACCAGTCAGTTAAGATATTTGGAAAATAACCAATGACAATTAAATGTTATGTAACCAAACAGTAAACATTTTTGGACAATCCAATATCTGGAGTCCCTCTGACACTTCGTGTCATCGGAAAAATGGGGACTCATGGAGTCTGGGTTTGTTGTGTGGAACGACAACCGCATATGATTTATATGATATTACGAAAACACTTTTATCAGAGAAGTCCTGTTTGCAAGAAAATCTAGGGTAAGAGCGTCTATAGATAGAACTGCGAATGCAAATTCACTTGTGTCAATCATACAAGGTATATCGCGATCCTTTTTGTACCAAGCTGTGCTCAAAAGATACTCAAAAGAAGCGATATTTCGAAAACATTGATGCTCTTAGGGCCTTCCTGCTCTTTTGTTTGCTCGGCTGTTGCCTAAGACACCTTCACCATCCGTAGGTTTCAATGCCTTTCAATGTTTACAAGGCCAGAGGAACACTTTTCCTCCATTGCAACACTCTTTGTTGGAGTATCGAGTCTCCCGGCAGCTCCGCGTGACATTGTTCCTGCATCCGGCAGATGCTTCCAGAAAAAAGTTTCACAACATCCCTCACAGTGATATAAAGTGGTGCATAACAACATGACATTGCTATGTCTGACCCATTTTATTATATCATAAATACAAATACATGCACGTTATATTTTGCACATAATAGGCCAACATGCATGTTGCACCGAATCTATACAATATTAGAAGTTGTTCATGAATGATTCTGTTATGCAAGTTGCAACAATCTGTTCAAAGACTCCGTCCAGAAAAGTAACAATATAGATTAAATTTTCATATTAACCATAGCTCAGCAATTGCTGGAGTTGTTTGTCAATCTTTTCATCCTGGTATTTAGCAGTTAAGGATCACACTAAAAAACTGTGGTAGTCAATAAGGCATACATGCTTACATACATATATAAATATATCAATTTTTTTTTTCTTTTAAGGGCATTACTGAAAAACAGTGTTTTTATACTGAGTGATCACCCTTACTAAATATATTTATAAATAAATAAATAATAAATGAGTAACAGATAACACCAGCGTTTAGGGTGATATGCAATTTATTCGCGGCTTGTCGAGAATTAAATTGCATGTCACTGCAAACAAGGGTGTAATCTGCCTCACACCACAATGTATCATAACAAATTTTTGAAATAAAAATTGTATGTTTCTTGTTTAATCCTACTTCTTTGACAACATTTGATTGTATTTGTAGCAAATTTAATGTTCTTGAGTTCATTTCCAAGTGACAGTCCTTGAGGCAACAGGTTAGATAGAGATAGAAGTGCCGTGGCCTAGTGGATAATGTGCTCGCTTGGTAACTGAGACATTGCAAGTTCAACTCCCAACCATGGCATGGAGGAACTGAGCAGATCCTCCATAACTCTTTGCTTCACTTCACCCAGGTGTAAATGGTTGCTTGGCTCTAGACAGTTATGGCGATCGTAGAGTGACTTAGCATTGTGTGCAGTGGAAATGGCTGCCTGCCTGTATACTCCCCAGGGAGTTGAGAAAGGCTCATGCTTGAATGGGCTTGCCAAGGGTGTAATTGTAAAGTCTATTGAGACTGACTTTGTTGGTGTAATGGACTATACAAAATCCAACATTTACATTCATTTTAATTTAGAGATGCCCATATAGAGATAGAGAAAGATGGATAGGTAGAATTTGATAGACGGATAGACAGATAGAATCTAAGAGACAAAGGCATATGTAAAGATCAAAAGATATATATAGAGAGATAGATAAACAGATAGTGCAGCCCTCTTAGCCCCGGTCGGGCATGCGGGAGGGTTGATTAGTTGAACTGGAGAGAGGGTGGTCCTGAGTTCTCTACATGTACCACAATGACCTCATGTACATGTTTTAAAACATAATTTTTCCACAAATTATCATGTATAGTAGGTTTACTGTCACCTAATTTGTAACTAATGCTTCTATGATGTTGTTTCAAGACTAATTTTGTTGTAAATGGTCCTTGTGACAATAAACATACATACATAAATACAGATATATGAATGGTTTCTATTTTTTCATAAACAGACGCTAAAACGTGAGGAAGTAAATTTAAACATAATTGCTTACCTTACATTTTTATTTGGACCCATTACAATTGGTATTTCTATATGTACACATCCATTAATGTTTTGCCTTAAATTATATAAGACTTCAAGAACATTATCTGGTCTATTTTAGTACAGCAGCAGACCCTTAATCAGCAAGTATTAGGGAAGCAAAAGGAATTACATTTTTTCTTCAATTTGTTGGGCTGCCGCCCCCACCCCTGCTTATACTCTCTTCAGACACCTTTTAATAATGTGTTTTGTAACATGAAATTCATTTATCTTTCAATGCACTAATTGGCCTCACTGCAAGTGGCACATTTACATTAACATCCCATTCTTTCAGTATCTGTATTGGGAAAAATATCAGTAAGTACATGAGGTCATTGTGGCATTGTGGAACATGTTGGGAACTCGGGACCACTCTCTATCCAGTTTAACGAATCAACCCTCCCGCATGCCTGACCGGGGCTAAGAGGGCTACACTATCTATTTAGCTATCTATTTCTATCTATTTCTCTTTTGATCTGTCTTTATACATGCATCTATCTCTTATATTATATCTGTCAATCTGACTATCAAATTTTATATACACTGTATATGCCTATCTTTTTCCATCTGTCTACCTGTCTATTAATGTGTCTATGTTGTGGCACTTAAATTACACCTTTTGTGATTCCTATTTCTTTAAAATCAACTCCATACAAAGACGATATAAAATAGCTTGCAAGTGAACTAAAGAACATCAATTCGCAACAAAAGCAATCAAATGTTGTCAAACAAGAGGGATTAAACAAGAAAAATAGAGATTTCAACACGTTGGCTGTGATACATTGTGGTATAAGTTAGATACCACATTTGTTTGTGGTGACATGCTATTTAATTCTCAGCAAGCCTTGAATAAATTGCATAATAAACGCCACCATTATCTATTACTTATTTTGACCCATTGCACTTGGTAAAATTTGTAAAATGCATTATATCACCGCAAAACCCTGGCTTCTGATTGGGCAAAATGCAAACAGAGGTATTAATGCAAAAAGAAACACTAAAGTAAGTCGCCACCTATTTTGAAAATTTCAGTTTTCTGCCATTTTTAGAGCTCAATCACCAAAACTCTATAGGAGATACAACATATAGCTGGTACCATAAACTTAAAAAAACAGGGACGAAATGTCGTGGTGACAGTAATGTTATAGACCTGTTGTTGTAAAATGTCGAAAATCCGAAACCGGACAAAAACACGTTTCTCCTAAAAGTAGAAAAATCATCCTATATTTCAAATATTCATTTCTCCGTGACTATTGACAGCACATACTTTAAATTTGCTGAAATGCCTGACTTAGGCAGCACTATATCTGAAAATTTTTCAAAATTTTTTGAAATGGCCAGCTGGGGATCACCGGGCGATTTGGCATGGAATGACCAAAATTTTAAAGTATGTCAAATTATTTCTTTTCTTTCAGTCACAGGATAAACCATCATTCAGACATGAATCATGTGCTGCTATGCTCACTCTGTCTTACGCTACCAAATAAGATCAGGACAAGGTGTATCTCCTTGAAAAACCCCAGCGTCAGCACAATCATAGCGCTTTATCCAAAGTTCTGGGTCAACTGATATAGGCCAACCACATAAGCAAACAGGAACAAAGACTCACATTAAAGTCAATCAATAACATGAGAAGCTTGAGGCATTCAAATGAACACACAAACGACCTTGCTACCATTGATGAGGGTCCAGTGCCTGGGAAGGAAGACACGTGCTGAGGAACTCACCGTCACTGATGAGCAAGCACTAATTAAAAGCATAGACCTCATATATGCAGATACATTGTACATCTGGTTCTTATATTGGGTGATCTCGATTTCAAAACTCTGGCAAACTCTAGATATGCCAGTAATGGTTAACACACTTGCCGTCCGCGACTGGAAAACAGGTTCGATTCCAAGCTGGGCTTCCTCCTCGAAACATTACACCTCCAATCAACTTTTGTATTTGTTTATATTCGTTTAAGTATTTTGATGTAAGACAGAAATAAGAGCATGTTGATTCCGATAGGGTATGGTAAGAAACGATGCGATAGATAAGACCACAGGTAAACCGGAAATGGTCTTACTGCAACGAGTTTTGTAATATAATTGACTTTTTAAAAATTGAAAAGATTGCTAAAACTATGAACTTTTGATTTTTATTCTTTTTTTAAGTCTTAATTTCCACTGTGGCAATCAAGGCGTCTTGAGAGCTGCACAACGGTGCAAAGCGACTGTCACTATTACATAACAGCTTTCACACTGTAGAATGTACATGTATGTCAGGAGTTTATTCCTGTATGCATTGGTTTTATAGTTATGATATATTTATTATAACACAATATTGAATAGGTTGCAGCGATGTTGCCACTTCCAATGAAAGTGAATGATATATGGAATCCTGTATAGTATATATATACATTATTAACTATTTCTACATGACTTATTCCATCTTTGTAACTGTAACCAGTGCATCTGAAAATCCATGTTATTGTGGTCGTAAGCAGTTTATTCCACACCCACAGCAACACATATTCGGGCTAACCCCGTTGATGTATTCCGTGTGCAAAAGTAGAACAGATACATCCGTTGTGTAAGCTTGAGTTCTCTATTTATGATGATATAAAGGTTGAACAATCGGCGCAGCTGTTGACGACTGATTGAATAACTATAAACGCCACGTCATTCTGTAGTCGTTCTGTAAATCTGAGTGACATGCAATGTCTTGACCTCTGCAAACCCACACGTAAGTCGTCTATAATGAGTATTCCAGTGAACGATATAGTGCACAAAAATTTTTAGGCACAGATCCAGGTTTTTTCTTCAAAAACAAGGGGGGGCAGCTTACTCATGACACCGGAATATCTATTACTGAATTTTTTTTATAAATATGAAGGATCTATCTGGTTTGCTTGCCCCCTGTGCCCCAGGTTCCACCTATTGTTTTCTTTGCGCGTTTCAAAGTAGGCTACTAACTAGGGTACATTCATTTTTCATGACAAGCTGTGACACCTTTTTAATTACTTGCGACACCGGAATGCTTTCTTTTCGTGCATGTATATGATTGATTTGAAACATAGAATACATCTTAACCATCTATCTTAGACCATCCATTAATCTATCTATCTATTCATTCAAGGTCAGCTAGGACACATTGAGTACTATGCGAGTTAACTGATTGCAGCTGACAGGACAGTGACACGTGCCGCCATTTGATCTGTGAATCGATGAGTGTTCAACACACCGTCGAAGGAAGTGACAAACAGACACCACAACGTCCCCAGAACATCCCAAGAACGTCCCAAGAACGTCCGATGCAGCGTCAAAGACGTCTTTTGCTCTCATTAGTATTCATGGCACCTTCACCCTCTCAGCCGTCCGCTACGCCATCCCCCACGCCTCAACGATTCGTCTTTGTGACATCTGCCGGGACGCTCCTAATTACCCCACCAATTGAATCGCTCTTCAATGCTATGAGAGGTGTCTTTTGTCTTCCGCTAACTACGTTGTGGTGATTTAGGACTTCATTATACTCAAATACAACATAGGATTGTTGTAAAGTACTATAGACGTCCTAAGCTGGTTTGTTACAGTCCTCGTCATACTTACGTGGAATCTCAAGTTCTTTTCTATGCTGTTGAACTGTGATGTCAGAGATGATACTATTCTAGCATTGCAATATATTTAAATTAACTTCAAGCTATGATGTCATTTTAAACTGGGTCAGATTCCCCAGTCTAGCCAATGCGAATCCACCAAACTGAGCATCACAGTTTCAACTCAGTGTCAGAGTGAAAATTGGGTCTGGGACAACCCATACAAGTTTGACATCACAGCCTCTCAGCCAATGGGCTGCCAGATCAAATATACATAACATAAGCCATGTATTTACAAACAAATTGTCAAAGCCTTCTGTTTATACCAACTTCAATCAAAGTTTAAAGTTGTAAGTTAGCAAGTTTGTAGATTAATCAAAGAACTCTGTGGGGATTATAACAGTTGTCTACTGTGAATGCTCACAAAGCTGGTAGGATTACACTGGTGATTGCTGTGATAAATCATTGGGATCACAAATGTAATGCTTCCTTCAATATACCAATGTTTCAACTGTGATGCGTAGTTTACTGTCAGCCCATTGGCTATGAAGCTGTGATAACATGGTTGTAGGGCCTATCCCTGATAAAATTCTTACTCTGACACTGTGTTGAAACTCTGACGCTCAGTTCAGGAGGATCAACATTGGCTAGAAGCTGGGGAATCTGACCCAGTTTGAAATGACATCACAGCTTGTAGTTAATTTACATATATTACAATGCTGAAATAGAGTCATCTCTGACATCACAGTTCAACAGCATAGAAAAGAACTTGAGATTTCACATAAGTATGACAAGGACAGTAACATCTTCATATAAACTAACATATTAGATACAACCAGTCAAAATTTTATTGACAGTTGATTAAAGAAAAGTTGTCTTTAATCAACTGTCAATAGAATTTTAGACAAGTGCTTACAGAATTGGACTGGTTGGCATGTTCCTTGTTAGGTTATATCCTATGATTCCCTATCCACGCCATGTTCTTTTCTATGAATCTCAAGCAATTTGTGAGATCATTTCCTATACTTTCGATGCTATCAAAACAAGTCACCTGCTGAGTCACAGCACTTACTAAGGTCACAAGTTTCTCAATGACAAATTGGCACTTCATTACAATGAATGGGGCCAGTTGTGATATCATTAAAAGGCCACAAACAGCTGAATATGAGTACTCCTAATTGTTTGGCTATAACATTAGTGATGGTGAATAGAAAGCTCATCTGCTAACACTGAAGCTTTGAAGTTCAAGTGCCCGTCAATGGCAATTGATGTGGCATGGCGGATTGGAGGAACAGAGCAGATCCTCCATAACTCTTTGAATCACTTTACCCAGGTGTACATTTACGGGTACTTGGCTATAGGCAGTGATGGCAATTGTAGAGTGACTTAGCCTTGTGTGCTGAAATGTCTATTTGGCTGTATAGTCCCCGGTTGAGAAATAGTGGACCAGCCAAAGTCCAAAAAAGCCTCTAGAAAAATTTTTTCCGGCATTTCTTGTTAATACTTGGCAACCATGGTAGAAGTGGGCTATGGGGGAAGGGATTAAAGGTAAGGGTGGATGCCGGCGTCAATTTTAAATTTTAAGGTCAATTAGGGGTCGTTAAAGGTCATTAAGGCAAAATTACTGAAAATTCATGTTTTTTCTCTTTCAGTAGTGTTAGTGTGGCCCATGGTAGACAGAATAGCTTCAAAAGGATCAGAGGGGTTGGGCTTTCACACTTGTGACCATATCAGTACCCTTTAAATCATTAATTAGGCAATAATTACTGTTTTGCAATTAGCAAAGGTCGCCAAGCAGTCCATGTACCACGAGGAAGAAAAAATGACTGAAATTTAATCAGTTACTTGGTTTAGGCACTACAATTTATTTATATGTGATCTTATATGTTTTTGCCATAGTTTTTATGAAAATTACAAGATTTATATGTACTACAATATATGGGTTCCCCATGCGTACAAGCTAAGAGGACGATCAACAATTGCAAATGCCTGGAAAATGATATGGTTGTTCAACTACTATGTTCACAGTCTTAATGATTCATCGTTCAATGGGACTGTTACACACATTTTTCTGATGGAATTATATCATGTTAATTTTGATATCATTATCCTTAACAATTCAAATTTATTGTCCTGCCAGCATCATTAATATTCACATTGAGAAAACGGTAAAATCAAGTTGGTCTCATCTTGCCAATCTAGAGATCACATGACAATCACGAGATAACTCATTCCTAACCAAACAAAAAATATGTGGATGGATAGCCATTGAGGTCAGTTTTCATTTGACACCTTAGTTTCCTAGTTACTACAACTTACAACCCTCTAAAAGCAAAATAAATGTTATTATCAGTGTCGAAAATCTCCTCGGAAACACCAAATTCCCCCATGTATTTTCAATTCCCTCTGTCCTAATCACCATATAACTCATTCCTAACCCATAAAAATGGATATGGATAAATAGCCCTTGATGTAAGCTTGCATTTGGCACCTTGGTTCCTTGTTACTACAACTGTCAACCCTCTAAAAGCTAAATAAATGTTATGGACAGTGTCCAAAATCTCCTCGGAAATACAAAATTCTCCCATGTTTTTTCAATTCCACCTGTCCTAATCATATATAACTCCTTTCTAACCCATCAAAATGGATATGGATAAATAGCCCTTGATGTAAGCTTGCATTTGACACATTGGTTTCCTTGTTACTACAGTTTTCAACCCTGCAAAAGCTAAATAAATGTTGCGATCAGTGTTAAAATCTCTTTGGAAAAACAAAACTCTCCCATGTCTTTTCAATTCCGCCTGTCCTAATCACCATATAACTCATTCCTAACCCATCAAAATGGATATGGATAAATAGCCCTTGATGTAAGCTTGCATTTGGCACATTGGTTTCCTTGTTACTACAGTTTCAACGCTCCAAAAGCTAAATAAATGTTGCGGTCAGTGTTAAAATCTCCGTGGAAACACAAAACTCTCCCACATATTTTCAATTCCGCCTCTCCTAATCACCATATAACTCATTCCTAACCCATCAAAATGAATATGGATAAATAGCCTTTGATGTAAGCTTACATTTGGCACATTGATTTCCTTGTTACTACAGTTTTCAACCCTCCAAAAGCTAAAAAAATGTTGCGGTCAGTGTTAAAATCTCCTCGGAAACACAAAACTCTCCCATGTATTTTCAATTCCGCCTGTCCTAATCACCATATAACTCATTCATAACCCATCAAAATGGATATAGATAAATAGCCCTTGATGTAAGCTTGCATTTGGCACATTGGTTTTCTTGTTACTACAGTTTTCAACCCTCCGAAAGCTAAATAAATGTTGCGGTCAGTGTCAAAAATCTCCTCAGAAACACAAAATTCTCCCATGTATTTTCAATTCCGCCTGTCCTAATCACCACAAAAATAATTCCTAGCCCAAAAACACAAATGTGGATACATAGGCCTTGATATAAGCCTTTATTAGGCACCTTGGTTCCTTGTTACTACAACTGTCAACCCTCTAAAAGCTAAATAAATGTTATGGACAGTGTCCAAAATCTCCTCGGAAATACAAAATTCTCCCATGTTTTTTCAATTCCACCTGTCCTAATCACATATAACTCCTTTCTAACCCATCAAAATGGATATGGATAAATAGCCCTTGATGTAAGCTTGCATTTGGCACATTGGTTTTCTTGTTACTACAGTTTTAAACCCTCCAAAAGCTAAATAAATGTTGCGGTCAGTGTCAAAAATCTCCTCGGAAACACAAAATTCTCCCATGTATTTTCAATTCCGCCTGTAGTTATCACCCCAAAAGTAATTCCTAACCCAACAAAACAAATGTGGATACATATCCCTTGATATAAGCATTCATTAGGCACCTTGGTTCCTTGTTACTACAACTGTCAACCCTCTAAAAGCTAAATAAATGTTACGGACAGTGTCAAAAATCTCCTCGGAAACACAAAATTCTCTCATGTTTTTTTTAATTCCGCCTGTCCTAATCACCATATAACTCCTTTCTAACCCATCAAAATGGATATGAATAAATAGCCCTTGATGTGAGCTTGCATTTGGCACATTGTTTTCCTTGTTAATGGATATGGATGGATAACCCATAATGACAGCTTTCATTTGGCATCTTTGTTTTCATGTTACTACAACTGTCAACCCTCCAAACGCTAAATAAATGTTGCGTTCAGTGTCAAAATTCTCCGCTGAAACACAAAATTCTCCCATGTATTAAGGGTGAAGTGCATTAATTAAGTATCAAATAGCAAAGTTCATTACTTTGAGGTATAGTTTTGGCCTAAGGTTGTGCTATTTAGTCACTTTAGGTCATTTTGGTTAATTTTATTTTAAATTTTTGCTGAAAAGTCACCATTTTCTTGGTTTTGATATTAACGACCTCTAATTAACCTTAAAATTCAAATCTGGAAGTGGCTTCCACCCTAGTCCTTTTCTCTAACCTATTACCTATCAAACTGGCAAATGTACGTTCCTTCCATTAACAAGAAATGCCTCTAACAGTACAGAATCATGTATTGGGGGGTCCACTACAGTGTTTTGTATGCATTTAATTAACAAATTACCCGTAAATCACTTATGATTGTGTTAATGTTTTTTGTGATTTGGAATTAAAAACACGTAACTGAATCCATGTTGTCATTTTGCTTTGCTAAATATTCGTCTGACATTTAAAAAAAGGGTGCGTTCTAAGTTAAACGTAATTGACCTAGAAATGACCTAATAACCTTAATTACGGCATTAATTATCATTTTTATCTTAACAAATTTTTTTGTTGTTGCTTAAATATCAATTTTGACCTTCAGCTATCAATTCTGTCTTCATAAGTTCAATTGAATTTATTTTAACAGTGAAAAATTGGTAAAAACCTGAAATTTCTCCGTTTTGACCTTAACGAGCTCTAATTAACATAAATATGCAAATGTGACGGTGGCATCCACCCTAATCTTTTTCTCTAACCTATGACCTATCTAACTGGCATGGTTTCCTTGCATTAACAAAAAATGCCTCTACCAGTACAGAATCATGTCTTGGCTGGTCCACTAAAAGGTTTATGAATGAACAGGCCAGCCAAGGAAGGGAGTAATTGTATTGTAAAATCTGCAGTGATGGACTTTGTGTTATGGACGATAAAAGAAAATCAACATTTACATTTAAAAACAAACTGCAAAGTTGTTAGCCAATGGTAGCATGATTTAGATATTTTGCAACTGATACGTTATCCAGTAGTTTAGGTTTGTTGGTCCTATAGAATGAGTGGTTTATTTATGTCTGTTAGTCCCATAAATGAATATTTGCTGTCAAACTAAGATTCTATATTCAGTAGTATATCCCACAATAGGCAGTGAAGTTAAGGCAAAAACCCATGTCATTCACACCATGTGGTTCATTGTTGTAAACATGCATATATCATCTGATGTTGTTATGTAAACAATGGGCTGTGAAGTGATGACGCCACAATGTTTTGATGCTCTGATTGGTTGGCGTGGTTGCTAGGGATCTTTTTATGGCCATTCAAACAAAATAGTGCCTCTTGAGATGTTTTTTTTTTTGACTGGAGGTCTATTTTTATTGTGGGATATAAATAAAACGTAGTGGGAGTGTGGTTCACAGTAATGAACCTCACTCATGTCAGGTCTGCTGCAAAATAAACACTCGTCCTTCGGACTCGTGATGTATTCTTTCGCGACCTGACTTTCATGAGGTTCATTACTGTGAACCGCACTCCCATTAAGTTTTATCATAATACACTTTAGGTTTGTTAGCCCCAAAAATAATCTAAGTTGTCAATTCAAGCCGGACACATCATGTATTGTAGGCCTATATGTAAAAAAACTCATAAAACCTTATTAAAGGGAGCACACCTTACGTTGTGGTGAACTTTCCCCGCAAGTGAGATTATTTTCATCCTTGATGATTTATATACATTGTGACAATATAATAATGGAAGTCTTTTCAAACTATCATTGAGAAAGAAGTGTAAAAAGGTCCCCTTGATATCATCAGGGATACTGAAGTGCTGAAGAAAATTCCCAATATTGCAGGTTGGCTGTTAATCTATGCAAAGTGTCGATAAGCTGTTTACACTTTCGCATTAATGGTTGACAATTGGTCTAATTGACTTAACGCAGCTGATGATGCCATCACATCTACATACTTCCTGAGAATTCTGACGGTATTGGAAATTTTTTGACGTGGTCAGTGGTCAAGAACAACATATACTTCGTCTTCTACTGTACTGATGTTAGAGGCCAATCAGATAACTGCGGGGGAGGCTACAGGTTTTACTCCGCCTCCTCCCAGATGAACTGTGAATTTGCCAATGCGCATATGTAGAGCAACAACAAATTCTTTTTTTGATTCCCATAACTCTATCAACGCCATGTTATTCCCTATAATACGCAGTTTGTGAGGTCATATCCTGTACTTCAATGCTATCAGAACAAGTCACCTACTGAGTCACAGAACTCAACACTGAAATCAATAGTTCCTCAAAGACAAATTGACAGTTCACTTGAATGCAAGGATAGGGCCTGTTGTGATGTCATTGATGGCCACGCACAGCTGAATACAAGTACTCGTAATTTTTCGACTGTAAACTTATCTTATCGTTTTTTTCATTTCAGTTTTAAAACCAGATGATTATGTAAAACAATATGCATTATAATAATATTATAATAATAATAATAATAATAATAAATTTATTTTCTATAGCGTAGAATCTATAAATACTCTAAACGCTTCACAATAAAAATATGATATAAAATATAAAACAATAAATGTCAGAAAACAATAAAAGTAGAGTCAATGAATATAAATCGGAAATGTAAATGTCAGTTATAATATTGTGTAAATAAAAACGTCTTCAGTTTTGACTTGAAAATGACTAGCGAGAGAATTATCTGTGTTATTCTAATTTTTGCTTAAGTTCTCAAATAGTGTCTTCACTGATAAACAATATGCGTACACTTGTCTCGTAAGTGATAATTTTAATCGAAAATTCATTTACTTCAGATGACATCTTCATGACAGTCATCCGGCTTTATGATTCAGATTACTCTTGAATTCTTTCTCTAAAAGCTAAATTAACTTATGGGCCATTCACCGGTGAAAGTAAGCTGACAAGTGCAAAATGTCAGAAGTTGTGAATGAACTCCCGCAGTATAATATATTTCTTTTTAGTCACAGAGAGAAAATTTTGCTCCCAGAGTAAAACTTGATTCTGGCAGTGCAGATATTTCACACCAAGAGGCATGCTCCAAGAACATTTTTTTACGGTTAACTTACCATGGGCTGTGAACAGTGTCAAAAGTCTTAACTTTTTCTTTCTTCTACTGCATGTAACAGTCCTCATCATATTTACGTGGAATCTCAAGTTCTTTTCTATGGTGTTGAACTGTGATGTCAGAGATGACTATATTCTAGCATCGCAATATATGTAAATTAATAACAAGCTGTGATGTCATTTTAAACTGGGTCAGATTCCACAGCTTCTAGCCAATGTGAATCCATTGAACTGGGCATCACAGTTTCAACAAAGTGTCATAGTAAGCATTTAATCAGGGATAGCCCCTGCAACCATATCATCACAGCCTGATAGCCAAATGAATGGGATGACAGTTTTAAAAACTATGCATCACAGTTCAAAAATTGATATTTTATATTTGTGATCCCAATAATCTATCAATGGCAATCATCAGTCTAATCCTTCCAAATAACAGCTTTGTGAGCATTCACAATAGACAACTGTTATAATCCCACAGAGTAGCTTGATTAATCTACAAACTTGCTAATTTGCAACTTTAAAATTTGATGGAACTTGCTATAAACAAAAGGCTTTGACAATTTGTTTCTAAACACATTGATTATGTGATGTATATTTGTTCTGGCAGCCGACTGGCTGAGAGGCTGTGATGAAATTCCCAGACCCAATTTTCACTCTGACACTGTGTTGGAACTGTGATGCTCAGTTTAGTGGATTCACATTGGCTAGAAGCCGGAGAATCTGACCCAGTTTAAAATGACATCACAGCCTGTAGTTAATTTACATATATTGCAATGCTAGAATAGAGTCATCTGTGACATCACAGTTCAACAGCATAGAAAAGAACTTGAGATTCCATGAAAATATGACCTGACCTAACTAAACTCAAGATTGCAGCGGATATTGAGATTGTTTGATTGACCTGACTATTCATCAAACTGTATTGTATGTGTTTACAACGCTTAATTGAAAATTTATATTACCATAACTTTTCACGAGCCCACTCCTCTATTTGTTAATTTTGAATGTCTCATTCACGAATTTAATATTTCAAAATTATGGTAACATTAATTTCGGTTTTTTGCTTAATAAAATCATGTAATAATAGATAATTAACAGAGGCATGACTTTTAAAATTACATAATGCATGTACTGTATACTTTTTGTTGTGCCAGATAAAAACAGTCTGTGTCAGAGTTTGTTGTTATTAAAACACAAGTGTTCCACTCTTAATAACTTCTAAATTTATTGTTTATTTCAATTTAATGATACACCACAATTAAATAGGGTTTGCCCTAGTAACAGTTCTCATGCACCTGAAATATGGTACAGAAAGAATGAACCTGATATAAAATGTTGATCCAGCTCATTAACTGCAGTACAATAAGTAATTTACAGACTAATTACTTCATTAAGAAATTAGGATGTAAATCAACACAGCCAAAATTACATAGTAAGTTACGGAGGAAATTTGATGACAAACTTAATCCCAAAAATGCTCAACTTGCTTCGTATGTGTTGACACAAGTTCAACTTGAGGTTAAAGTTGTGCAATGACAATGTCAATAAAAGAGATGCGCAGCATTTCTCAAAGTTTTTTTGTATCAAGTGTCAATTTGATAATTGCGCTCACTTTGATTAATTTTGTAGATGTGTCGTTATCATGTAGGACAGAGCCTGGGACACAATCTCTAAGGGGTCCACCAGATGATCTTAGGGGGGGCTATAGTTTGCTTCCTACTTGAAAATAATAAAAAGTTTGTTCAGCACATGAAAAAAAAAAGTTTTCCATCTGAAGATAGGGTACTATAATGTTAAAATTGCTATTAAAAAGTTTGTCGCGTGTTCACATGCTAAAGAAAATTTTTGTCGATGCTCGTAAGTGAATAAAACAGCTCAACCCTGGGGTAAAATCCAGTCCCCACAACTATCGTCTGAATGGCCCCTCACAGCTGCTTCCAAATGTTTGGGATCATTTAAAATGAATAAAGAAGACTCAATTATTTTAACCGAAATGATTGTTCTGTCGCATGATGTCACATGTATCATTCATTTTGAGCTAGTTTTTTCGTATTCTATGCACAATGCACATCCTGGAAGGATGATGAAACTAGGGATGTTCCATTGCTTTTACGTAAATAGTTTTAAAATGGCGCTTTGTGGAAGCCAATGAGAACTACGGTGTAAACACTGGGCATCATAACTTCGGGTGGTTCTTGTGAAATGCTTTTCTACCCACACCAACTTTGACATGACAATGCCATTGATGACGACAAAGGGCCCAAGGCCCTGCTCTCGGACACAAAAACATTCTGACAACGTTCTAACAAAGTTCTTTGAACATTTACCAATAGTTTAGTCTCTTTTTTCTTCTTTTTTTTTACAAAATCAAAAAATTAAGCTGAGACTTACCAGGAGATACTATACATGGATCACTGTATCATCATCATCATCATCATCTTTTGCCAGCTTTTTGGAGGTCGTGCATGCCCTGCATCAAGGTCTGCAGATTGGAAACTGATATAGAGGACCTCATCATGCCGGGGACGCCCTTGTGGGTGGGACTCATTTGTCGGATATAGAACGGGGACTGTCTGCCGGGGTGTCTTCGCGGTGGGCCCGCGCTCGGAGAACTTCGCACGGGAGTCCCTGGCCGAGTCCTGTGTTTGTCTAAAGTGCTCGTTATAAAGTCATGGTTGTCTAAACCCAAAACGCCCACTGCCTCAGGGTCCCGTTGGTCTTCTGTTTCTGAAAGATAAAGTTAGATACAATGAAGTTTATTGAATTTAAAGTGAGTTGAATGTTGATTTATTTGATATTTGAATATACACAGAAGTTAAGCAATGAGCAAAGTAGGTTACAATAAAGATGTGCCAATTGCCGGGAGATCCCTGAAGTTCGGAGCCGCAGGCGGGACCACCCGTGAGGAAAAAGATGATGGTGGATGGAAACGGGAAAAAACACTGTGATAAAAATGAAACAAATGACAAAATAAAATATTGTATGAGCCTCCACTGAATACAGTTCAGGTCAGCCACAGAGGAGACCCCATGGGCAGAGGATACATGAACATTGCCCAAGGTTCCCATGCCGTAGCATCCTCCAGTGTTGGTGATCGCGGTATGATGATGATTGATGAAAATACTTGGGAGTCTGGCACATACCCTATTAATTCAGGGATGCAGGGTCTTTCAGTTGCCCCAGCACAGAACACTAGATACAACCCGCCTCAATTCAATGTCCTATGGGCTCGGACTAAAACGAGTTCTGGGGTTGGATTCGAACTCACGCCCTAAGTGCCAATGGTTGCACAAATCACTCTTAACCATTAGGCCACGGAGGAACAAATTGACTGTCTGTTAACATGAGGAACTGCAGTACAATACTCCTTGGTGGTCTAGTACAAATATTTTCTTGTCCCGTCAATACACTCACAACAAGTTGCAAATCACAAGCAGCCTGCAGCGAAAATTTGTCAAATTGGACTACCAAACGACATCCCCTGTAACATTCCAGTAATTGGTTTAAACCATATTTTTCGAATTTAAGAAATTGGAGTCTGGACATCTCACGATAGTTCCAATGCGCACATTGTGCAGATAGAAAAAATAATATCGGCTCATGATTTAATGAGCAGACAAATTTGTTAGAAATTCAGACCATTAATTTGTCTTATTTCTCACGATTCATTTGAATCATTTCTGCTTGTGCTAAAAGTAGCTAAAAGTTTCACCTTTGTGCTGAGGAATCAGATAATGAAACAGTATTCAATGGAATATCAACAGCATTTTAATCTAGACATTCCAACTTTAAAACTGGCTTTGAAACTGCTAGAAACTGATATAAGACGAAGTCAGAAAGATCTGAAAGATGGTTTTCGTTATTCCAAGTTACATTAGTAATCTATTAGCATTGATGAAACCGCGACGAATCTCGTGACAACTGTTGCGGCAACTGTGGCGACAACTTGCGACAAGTCAGCCATCTTCATCTATACAAATCCACGGATAAAAGCTACATTACTCACAGCATGGGATCATTCATCTCCTGTTAGTTTTTGTACAGAATGCAGACTAACTGAAATAGATCTGAAAACTTCCTTTTTTGTCGTTGCTATTATGGAAGAATGTATCTGGAAACGGTAACATATCTAAAAGCGAATAAGTTGAAATAACACTCCTTATTGGATTTCTCTGAAAAATTATTGTGAGAAGTAACCAAAACTGTGATTGTTACAGCATGATATCTATTACCTCTCATTTACAGGAATTCGCGTTGAAGTTGACTTGTTGATTTCCATTGATGTGTTCTTAAGCAAAATTTGTATTTTCAGTATTGTACTTAAACTATCAAGATAAATCCGATAATTTTAGGCCTGGTAATAGGGCATATTACTTAGTAATTGCTAATAAAATTATTTGTTACATGACGTATGGAAGCCCACATGACGTGTGGTAGCAATACAGTCCATTCTCACACTGAATCTGAGCTGCAATACACAGATATAAACATACCAAGCTGTCAATGAAACTGACAAGCTAAGTGTCAAATACAAACCATAACTGTGAAATAAAGATTTTTTCGTGTTGTCTATAACTCAGTCTTAAAACAATGCTAAAACGTTGATTGGTTGACATGTGAATTAATTATTTGGATTATGAGCTTGACTTATACCTGCTCAGGCTGCACTGTATTTTAACATGTCAGATCGCATTTTTATGAGCTTTATCGTCAAACAGTCTGATGGAAATATTATATTAGATATAAATATTAGATATAAAGATTAAAATATTTGGATTTAAATAGATTAAAGTAGATGAATAGATACATAGATTATAATAGATAGATAGATAGATAGATAGATAGATAGATATATCTAGGCCTATCTATCTATCTATCTATCTATATTTCTTTCCTTCTTTCTTTTTTCCTTTCTTCCCTTCTTCCTTCCCTCCTTCCTTCCCTCCTTCCTTCCCTCCTTCATTTTTCTTTCTTTCCTTCCATCTTTCTCTCTTTCCTTCCTTCCATCTATCTGTTCACGCAATAAATAGACCTGATGTGCAAACATTCATAGATAATTAAAGTTAATGACTGATCTTCCATTTTGTATGATGGCCTTAATGCTATATATGCATAGCCTGTCACAAATTACGCGGTCTGGTTTTTCCAAATGCAGTCTCAGTTAATCACTTTTCATTGGAGGCGTGTGTTCATCAAAGATTGTTGACCAATCAGACTGTCAATTTGATGATTAACAGGAGATTATGAAAAAGAATCCCACGAAATTTGTGATCTACAAAATTTCAGTTTCAGCTTGTTTAAAGTTGCATATAACTGAAATAAACTGCACAAGCTTACAAAAACGAATTCAACTTCGCAGTTTCTACATTTCCATAAAATTGAATGAATATTGGTCATACATGAGTAGTTTTCTACCATACGTCACGTACAGCCAAACTGCTTGCTCCAAGTGGCTGAGAAGTCTAATTCAACGCGAATTCCTGTAATTATTTATAGTTGCAGAAGAAAGAACTTCTTAATCAATCTGTTGATCTTGTGATATTGTCTAAAAAATCAAACTGTTTGAAACAATTTTCCGCAGAGAATGTAAATTAATCTCTGTTTACAATGTAAAGAGGTGCTGAAGACTGAAGAGCGTATCATATCACATGAACTATCTTCTCTACTGCCATGGCGTATTTCTTGCAGAGCATTACAAGGTCGTGTATCTAATTTTATCAACATGCAAAGGATGTTGAAAATATCAACGAAAATATTTTGAAAAAAGTGCGTTACAAAATGATGACACAACTGCAATTGAGTGAGGAATTTCACAAATGTTCACTAAAAGTAACAAACTGCAAATATCCATTATCAAATCAAGGCTAATCCTCTAGATAAGAAAACGTAGAAGCGGAAGTGATATGTCGGGAGTGGAGGTGGTTAATCATAGGCGTATGGGAGGGGGGCTGGTTTGGGAAATGGTAAGATTCAGGCAAAAAGGCTAAAAGATTTGGACAGATGATTACTTTAAAACTATTGAAAATTAATTATTTCCTGCAATTTCATTTCAAATTGTATATACCTAGATCTTGAATTCGAGCAATTGTCGCTCCCGCTCCCCCAAAATCGCACACGTCGTACGCCTATGCGGTTGGTAACACGCATAATAAACTTTGGGTGCTCAACCAGTTATCACACACAATGGCACCAGAAATAATATTCAGATATATCTGAAAGGATTATTTTGAGTGAATTGGTAACCTCTGCGTTCAACAATGTCAAGTGATAAAGTTGACATTGGCAACTACTGCTACAGAGGAAATTTTAATTGTTACTTAGTAGTCGCTAATTGCTCCTAAACAATGGTTGACATCAATAGTGCTAATTTCCATACACACGCATTAAAAATTCCTTCAGTGGGCTGCAACCTTACTGTACTTTGCAGTTTGCAGATTAACTAAAATCATACCACTGGCATCCATTATGATCCAGTCAGTCTCTGACTTCACACCCTTGGCCTGTTCACGTGTTCAAGAATGTTCCTCAGTCAAGTGTTCCAACTTCCTGCACACACTGAATATTGCCAAGTATTCACCGCGCTTGTGTGGGGGTGAGGCAGTAGTTTTACCAGGTAGGAGGATCTACCCACACTCTGAACAAAACTTTACACGGAACCTTTAAGGGTTTTATAAGCTGGTATAGATAGGGAACCATAAAAGGTTCATTATTAAACTTTTAAAAGCTTCCAACAGCAGTCAAAAACAGCACTCAGATAATCCAGCTGCACTGATATCCCACGATGGAACTTCTTTCTCTCAAGTTGGGAGAACTGACTTCCATGATAGGGCATTCCCTCCAGTATTGAACCTTTTCGATTCAGTTGAACCCTTAACAAATGTTTTTTAACAGCTTACTTTGGGTTCTACAGTCAAGAACCTTTTGCGTTAAGAGTGCACCTTCCCCATTCTGTGGCAAGATTCAAACCCACGAGCCAAAAACCTTTGCGCGTGAGGCTGTGGGCAAGCGCTCTATCAACCGGGCCACGTTGTCCATTGCAGGTGATTTCATTACCATACGATTCTGCTCATTCACAGTTAGCAGTGAGGGATCAATGCAATGTATCTGGCATGCTACGTTTGATATATTAGCTGTGTGACGCTCTGTTGTCCCTAAACCAATCAGATTAAGCAAAATTGCCATGTATTTAGTGTGTATAGAACCTCAGAATCGCGTATTAATGAAATTGCCTGTAGCAGTTCATCTGAAATTTTTTGTACGCACTTGTGCACACGTCATTGAAAGTTGAGTGTTAATTTTTCTAATCATCTCACTGAATGCTTGAAGTACGTATCTAAATCTAAAGAACATTTGTTGGATAAATATGCAATGCTAAGAATAAACAATACCTGATGCAAAAAGGCCTAAGCACTGTAAGCAGGGCACTATTTCGCAATGAGCTTTGGTTTTAACCATATGTATCTATGAAGTTGCGTATCAATACTTTATAAAACTACGTAATTTCACCATTTTTGAGAACAGCTTTATATTTGTCCACCAAAACAAGGAAACACAGTGTTATAAATATAATATTACATCAGTATTCTTGTTGCCCACACTAAAGATCTTGTCGTTAAATCCTTAACCTTGGCTGACCTTTCACCTATCGAGCCAGGACATCCGAACCTCCATTAGCAGTAATTAAATTTCTCTGAATATCTCCAACCTTGGTAGAGAGGCAGTCCTGTTTACGAATGCTGTGTTTTCTTACGGCATCAAACTTCCGGATGTTATGGGCAGTATTGGTATGTCAAGCTGTCAACAGCAACTAAACATTGAGCCCACACTGCATCACTTGACGTAACTTCTATGTGGTCATTATCTGCTCGGCAATTACATTACCAGAAGGTGAGGTCATTAAATTACATGGTTATCAGAAACTTTCTTGGGCGGGTTAAGTTCAGTCGATGTGTTACGCAAGTTTTGCACCTCCTGATAGCATCAGCGACTGGAACTGAACAATTACTATTTCCACGAAGAATTAAATTATTTAGTGTGCTAAGGCAGACCTAATCACCTAAATAATCATTTATGCATGATTTGTGTCATTTCCCAATACATATACAGTGTATAAAGTGACAGGATGGATGGATGATTGGGGCTTCACGTCCTGTATTTATGCACCGGGTAGGTTAATTAAGACAGGAGGAGGACATGGCAATGAGGCGAAGGATTATTGAAAATGCCATCGAACATAAGCCAAGGCGACTTGGCAAGAGATTGATACGAACCTGGGACCCAGCAATTGGCAGCCCAGAACGCTAATGTTAACACTGAACTGACCCTCACAATGTACAATAAAAATATACCAACGACATTAAACATCTCCACCAACAATGACATCACAGATTATAATTATCACTTTGCTCATCTCACCTGTAAAGGGGCTAACGACTCCAGTGCGTGCCATGATCCGACTCCTCTGGCGAAGGCGCTTGTTTCGCGATTCCCAATATCGCCTAAAAAATGAAGAGGCTAGCTTCGTGGAGACCTCGGGCTTTTTAATGGCTGCCAACAGACTGCGATAGCTGTGCGTTGGAGCAAAGTCAAGGTCAACTGTGGGTCGAGGGGGAGCGACCACTCTTTGGGGCATCACGGATTCCCCTAGCAACAATTGTCTTAATGTCTTTGTGGTAGTTAGGGCCCAGCTCGTGTGCTGGGTCTGCAGCCATAGGACTGCAATGAGGACAACGCTCAGTCTCTGCAACATCCAGTGAAAGAACGTCATGGCAACCGGGCCGGGGGAAGTTATTCGTCCTTTTCGTCAAGTGTTCGCTTCACTCCTGAAGAGAAAGACAGAGAAACAGGTTAACTTTTCGCAGAAAAGCAAATGTATCACAGTTATCACAATTCACAATGCTCATTATGCTCAAAATCTTTGTGACTAGATCATTTAGTTATTGGTCATAATTAGTCAGATGTTTTAACAGTTAATAAATTTACTAACTAAAGGAGGAGCCAAATGTTCAACATTGCCTTTGTACTGGGATTGTTCCCCCAGCGACTCGATCCAAAACGCTGTTTGTCATGCAGTTCGCAGTGGCGTCCCTATGGGGGGGCACGGGGGGGGGGGGGGGTACGTGCCCCCCATATTGGACCTGTGCCCCCCCCAGGTGCCCCCCCACATGAACTTTTCAACCTTGGCTAAAATATACAATTAGTATTATGGGTGCCCCCCCAGAGAATCGCGTGCCCCCCAGGTGCCCCCCCATTCGCGACCCCCTAGTTACGCCACTGGCAGTTCGTCGGGGCCTGCAGAGAGGCAACTGAAGACTTTTTGCTCCGATATGTTCACTAAATCCTTGGATAAAAACTGCAACCTGACTCTCGCAAGAAAAAATTTTAATGACGGGAAAAGGCAGAAAGAAAATTATTTTTTATTAAGCCGATGAGCCATTCAGGCATTCGTCAAAGCACTCTTCAGGGCTGATAACAGGATGTGCAAAAAGAGATGAAATTAATAATTATGAGAAATTAATTTTCATGCCTCTCATTCCCAAACTAATGATCATTATGCTTTATAAACCATATATGGATATGGCCATTAAGGATACTAATTTATAATTTCCTCTTTAAATTTCCTTCGCTATGATGTTTGCCGTTCCTATATAGATCACAATGGTAAGTTTTCCTTGATGTTGACCCATATTTTAATGATTGGCAGTATGCCAGTGTTCCCTCTTGTGTGCAGCCTTTCTGAGTGTACTATTGTGTAGGCACATATTTTTACAAGCAATAGCAAAAATAGAAAAAACATTTTTCTCGGTCATCCGTAAGCACTAGTTTTGCCTATCATATTAATAATCCCAAAATCAATGAATTAGCAGTAACAAAAAAAGGAACTAATAGCACACTATTTTTAAACATGGCCAATCAAAAAGCGGTCAGAGTGTCAGACTAGAAGGTAAATCACCTCGTCGTCATTAATTGTCATCACAAGATTTACGTCAAGAGTGTCACAGCCAATCAGTTCATCGTAATACATCCCCTATCTAAAAGACGTCACCGATCGGAACATAATTTGCACATCATGTGTGCTAACAGTGAGTTCTTCGTTTGCTCTCCGTAGTGACTTATTCACTAAGGGACAGTTCAGAATTTATGACTGGGGGGGTGGGAGTTTTGGTCGAGGGGGTACTAACTTTTCACACATGTTTCAAGTGGGGGGGGTATTAATTTCTGACAACACTTCCAAGGGGGATAAGAAATTTTAACAAAGAAAAAATTTTTAAAAACACGCATAAACTCCTTTTATTTGGGCTTTTTTATGGTCAAAAGTCCGCGAAATGACGTGAATCTGTACGCGTGGCCATGTATAACAGTATATTATGTATGTATTGCTTTGTATGTCGAGGGGGGGTACTAAAAATACGCATGAAACCTAGGGGTGGGGTACTAAAAATCCACGTGAAACTCAAGGGGGGGGTATCAATTTTTGACGGGAAGTTCCAGCAAAACTCCCACCCCCCCAGTCATAAATTCTGAACGGTCCCTAAAGGCGTTGCCCAACCATTCAGTGCATTTTAGCCAATTTCGGTGGTGGGGGTTTTGCTCAAAATCATCGTCATGTCACAGACACAGGAGTGCAAGACTGCAAAGATTTCAAAATTGAGAATACATTCACAAATAATTATTCAAACTGAATCACAGATATCAATTCCATCGATGTACCTCCAGTTGAAATGTGAATTGCTATATTTTCGCAATTTGTGTGAACTTAAGAATCAAGGGGCAGTGCACTCACTTACTGGTGGGGCAAGTCTGTGACAGTGGTGGGGATTTTTCAGGGGCTAGCGGGCTAGTTCCCCACCACTTTGATACTTGCGAAATGGCTGCAGTGATTGCTGAAGTGGTCAGAACCAACTAAGGCCTTTCTGTTATTCTCTCCTATTCTTGTTCAAGTGTACCCCGGGCGGGGTCTTGTTTAAACTGGCTATATTTGGCTCTAATCCCCATGGTGAGAACACTGCACACTAATCTCAGCACAATAAGCTCCCCCCTGGGGTAATGTTTTAGGACTAAGTAAGGGTGTTCGGTGTTATGCAATTGTTATTCCAAAGGCCACCAAAATCTTTAATAACCAAAGTAAAACAAGAAAAAATATATAATTTGAAGATATATGCTTCACAGTTGACGAACAATGAGTGGGCCTACTTACATTCAGCTGCTAGTGGACAACAATGACATCACAACAGGCCCTATTCATTGCATTGGAATTGAGTGAATTGTGACCTCATTGATACTCATTGGTGACTTCTTTTTATGGAATTAAAAGTATAGAATATGACAAATTGCCTATGAGTCATAGAGAATAGAATATGACAAATTGCCTATGAGTCATAGAGAATAGAATATGACAAATTGCCTATGAGTCATAGAGAATAGAATATGACAAATTGCCTATGAGTCATAGAGAATAGAATATGACAAATTGCCTATGAGTCATAGAGAATAGAATATGACAAATTGCCTATGAGTCATAGAGAATAGAATATGACAAATTGCCTATGAGTCATAGAGAATAGAATATGACAAATTGCCTATGAGTCATAGAGAATAGAATATGACAAATTGCCTATGAGTCATAGAGAATAGAATATGACAAATTGCCTATGAGTCATAGAGAATAGAATATGACAAATTGCCTATGAGTCATAGAGAATAGAATATGACAAATTGCCTATGAGTCATAGAGAATAGAATATGACAAATTGCCTATGAGTCATAGAGAATAGAATATGACAAATTGCCTATGAGTCATAGAGAATAGAATATGACAAATTGCCTATGAGTCATAGAGAATAGAATATGACAAATTGCCTATGAGTCATAGAGAATAGAATATGACAAATTGCCTATGAGTCATAGAGAATAGAATATGACAAATTGCCTATGAGTCATAGAGAATAGAATATGACAAATTGCCTATGAGTCATAGAGAATAGAATATGACAAATTGCCTATGAGTCATAGAGAATAGCAATGAATGGATAGGGTTATGACCTCACAAGGAACATTTCAGTCCAATTCTTTAGCACTTGATATTCGTCTACTGTAACTAAAAACATACAAGTCTGTGGCATAATCATTTGGCACCTGATGGTTGAAAATTTTCATGTAAAGTTTCTCATTGAAATATTATAAACTGTTGAGATGTGGGATTGCATATAAATTAGAATGAAGTGGGCCTACACAAGAAAATCCAATCATAAACTGTTTAAGTAGCAACATAGTAAAGAAAACATTGTTTAAATTTTCAAATTGGTGAATTTGGGTGAATTCTTTTTGAAGTAATACAACTCTTTCAGATGCACTAAGTCGCATTAGAATAGATCTGGACATCATCTAGCCGGTACATGTAGTATCTGCTGTGGTGACATTATACATTTTGGAGGACTTTGCATCAGGACTGGTTTACACCTGTAGCTCCTCTGCAGCTGATAAATTCTACTCTCATTTGAAAAATTAATCAGAGTTGACACTGACCAACAGGTGGATACATTGAATAATGCAGAGGTGATGAGTTAAGAGTGGCTTCCTTCCGTGCCCTGAATATTTCAATTTCCTCCTGAGCCTGATGGTTAAATATGCTTGGTCGTGCATCGACTGTTTTTGAGGGCGTGGGTTCAAATTACACCTTGGAACTCAATTTAGTGAGAGCCCATCGGAGACCAAAATGAGGTGGGCTGTATCCAGTGTTCTATGCATTTGGCAACTGAAAGACTGGGCATCTCCATATGTAATAGGATTTGTGCCAGACTCCCAGTCTTCTGGTCACTCATCATCATACGGTTCATCAACACTGGAGGGTGCTGCGGCATGGGAAGTTAGGAACCAAGGGCAATGTTCCTAAATCCTCTGCCCGTTGGTGCTGCTCTGTGGCTGCTCTGAGCTGTATCACTGAAAGGTCACCGCAATCTTTTATATCAAATTGTGTTGCCTAATGACCAATAAAACATGGTATATCTTATACTCTATAATAATACTCTATATAATCTCAAATACTCCAATGTTGTTCCCCAATTAACTAAATGTGGGCCTCTGTTGTCTGGCCTATCGTTCCCATTGGTAACCATTGATTGTCTCATTCTATCCCATAATAACGTAAATCTCCAGAGAAAGTTGTCCTAATTAAATGTACACCTGGTTCTGTGTTCTGTCATGAGTCATGACTCTGTTACTTATTGCAGATGATGATTAGGCCGACATCAACACTGCCTGGAGTGTACTTTATCATGTAACATTTGTATCATCCCTTGCCTATAATTGATCCTCGGCTGTCCCTCGGGCAAAAGCATCACATTGCGTTACTCAACCTTGAACCTGAAGTATGCACACTTATGATTAGGATGTCCATTCAGGCAGGACATTGTTGACTTGTTTCCTTTCCTGCCAAGTTTCAGATACACACTTCAAAGTAAGGTTTCTCTTTTGGTTGTGCAGGAAGAGCTCACAACTGAGCGATCATGGCACGGCTTATCCAGGGATCAACAAGATCTTTTTCGGTTTTGATTTTTTAGAAAAGTTACAAACTGCTAATCTACTTTCCTTATCTTGGCACTAGGAAGGAAATTTTTTTTTATGTTGACTTTAGGAAGAAAAGTTTTCCTAATCTTGGCATAAGGAAGGAAAGTATTCCTTATCTTGGCATTAGGAAGGAAAGTTTTCCTTATCTTGGCATTAGGAAGGAAAGTTTTTCTTAACTTGACATTAGGAAGAATAGATTTCCTTATATTGACTTTAGGAAAGACATTTTTCCTTATCGTGGTACCCAGGGATCGACAAGATCTTTTTTGGTTCAGAGTTTTTAGAAAAGTTACTACTTTCCTTATCTTGGCATTAGGAAGGAAAATTTTCCTTATCTTGACATTACGAAGGAAAACTTTCCTTATCTTGACATTAGGAAGGAAAGTTTTCTTGATCTTGGCATTAGGAAGGAAACTTTCAAAGTTTCCTTATGTTGACTTTAGGAAGGAAACTTTTCTTTATCTTGGCATTAGGAAGGAAAGTTTTCCTTATCTTGACATTACGAAGGAAAACTTTCCTTATCTTGGCATTTGGAAGGAAAGTTTTCCTTATCATGGTACTGGGAAGGACAGTTTTCCTTATCTTGGCATTAAAAAGGAAAGTTTTCTTTCTTAAGTTTTAATTCTCGGTATACTCCAAGCAGTACAGTAGGGTGTCGAAGCGGCCAACGAGATGTTGGAGTTCGCGCTCGAAAATGTTCCTTTGGGGAAAATCGGGCCAATGGCCAGAAAGATAGGACGAAAAAAAAATCGCTTGACACCTGGACCCTGCTAAATGCCAGCCAATACGTCTTCTGTGATTCAACGTTAGAATCGATGCAGAACATATACTGTAGGGTACATAACATTTTAGATACAAATTATTAATAGAAAGCATCCAGATCAAATCTGATGTTGTATTTTTTAGCAAACGTTCAAGATTAAAAATTGCCAATGATGCATGGGCGATCTGCTCATTGTTCCGGCCTTTACCCTGAATATTTATTATTTAAGTACTCAGTCTGCTGATTACGACAGGAGGAGGACACAGCGATGTAGGAAAAGAATGATTGAAACTCCACCAAACATATATGTCAAGCGATACAGCCAGTGCTTCGGATTTACACCTCGTTGCCAGCGATTGACAGGCAAGAGTGCTGCCAGCTTGCAAACTAAGCATCATAGATGTTTTTGCGCCTGTTAATGTTGTGTAAAATGTAAAGGTAATATAAAAACCCCTATAGATGCTAAGCATGCCCTCTTCGGGGGAGCCTTCTCGCAATGATTCCATTTCAAAGAATCATAAATCCTCCATTTGCTCAGCATAGTATATCTCCCCTCCCCCTATTTCTTTTCTTCTCTTCTATATTGACATTAAGCGACAATAATTTCTTCAGGTAATTGACATTTTATTCCTACAAATTGGCTTAAACAATTTAACATGTCAAATTGCCCTGCAAGCGAAATGAATCCCGTTATTATGTGACTGATTAATCATCCCACGTACTAAACTACATGAACTGTTATTCCTTTACGGTATTTCCAATTATTTATAAAATTTGTGATGAGGATTATTCTTGCAAAAGTCACTTAAAATTGCATTTCAGTAATAATTGGATAAGGTGCACCGGTTTCATTCACATTATGTCATTCATATATGAAGAAAAATATATTCTTTATGATTGACATTATGGTTTTCTTTCATAAAGAAATAATTTGATAAACAATATCAGTATCTCTATTCAGTGCATTGTACTGAAGCTGTTTTCAGATGACTGACATTTTCTTATATAAGTTTAGAATAGAAAAGACTAGAATAGAATCGCCTACACTTTTATTTGTCCATCGGCTTATAAAGAATGTTGACCGTTGCTTTTACCAATAGTCTTGATGCCAAAAGGACTGATTCTCAAATAGTCTTCAAAAAGTTCATTCGAACTATTTGAAAAGTTCATTGTACTTTTCAAAACGTCAAAGTGAACTATTTGAGATCATCACTGTCTTTGTCTCGGTTACCCATATACTTGATGCAAAGTCGCCACATGTGGCTCCGCCTATATTCAAACACAGTAAAGAAAGTCAGAGAGAAAAATTGCTGGGAAATAATGTCTTGAGGTGGGGGGGGAGGGGATGTTAGAAAAAAAATTGAAGAACGAAAAAAATATATGTTTTTTTAGAAATATATATACGGATTAAAATGGTGTGATATTGGTGTTGGTTTCTGGTTAAAATTACTGTGGTGCATCCTTGTGTAGATGTCCCCTGGAGGAGTATCCCTTTTTGTAAAACTCCCACCCTCCTATAGTTGTTAATGCGGATAATAATTTCTGTTAGGAATCAAATCAATGCTTATTTTATATATATACAAATAGTCCTTTTTTGATGAATCTGGCCATGTGGTGGAGCCCATGTTGAAAAAAAAAATTTGCAAGATTGTGATTTTAACTCACGAAGTTGGGAACCCCAGCCCTGTGCACTACCACTATGCCACGATGACAAGTTACCTTCAATTGCGTACTTTATGTTGATTATGTAGCTATTTTGTCTTGTGACAAGGAGCTGACAGTGGAGGGAGCAGGGGTGTCAGCACTGTCAGGAAGGCGGCTAGGGAGTTGGGGTGATAATCTTCTCCTATTCTAGCCCTGGACCCCTGTGGGACAGGGGTCATGAATCGTCCCATTGGAAAATCATGAGATTTGAAGGACATGGTCTGGGAGAATGAAATTTTAACCTTTTATCCCATAGTTTTGAATCAAAGTGATGTACATTTGAAAAGTTCAGCTTTTTTGCTGCTGACTGCACCTTATTTGATCTTCTTTAGTGAAAGGGATAAATGTAAAATATTCCATTGAAACTGAAGAAGTGGTTTTTATCCTTAAACACAGGGAAAATGGCCACTTCTTATTGGTCCAAAGCTGGTGATGTCATAACAAACACCTGTGACATCATAAATAGTCTTGGTGACGTCACAAGGGTGACATCACTCTTCAAAGTGAGGCTGATGGCCGACTCTCACAATTTTTGGGCATATTACTCATTTAAATGTGATTTTTACAAGACAAATCTTTGTGGAATAGCTTTGAGAAGTAGTGCCGTCAGTAGAGAAATATGTGGGCAACGCATGGACAAAATTTCATTAAATTTGGATGAAAATTGACTGATTTAGAGCAAATCTCCTGTCTTCAAGTCAAGAACTCAAGATTTTCAATGGCAACGACCCATGACCCATGCTCACGCATGGGTCCCAGGGCTACTCCTATTCTACCTATCCCACTTATCCTATGCAGCATAATCAAGCAAGCATTGATCATCCAGCAAGCTGAAGCAGCATGGTCTAAAAATAGCTCATATGATCACCTGATCACCTGATCACCTTCACTGCCTCTGGTGGCACATGCAGTTTAAATACTATGTTCTTACCTGATTGTATTGTGTCCTCATTAGCTCAGTAGGTTGAGCATCAGAGATAATCTGGCAGAGTGTTGGGATGGCATAGGTTCAACTCCACCAGAAATTATTTATTTATCAACCTCAAAATATTTTCAAAAAAAAGACTTAATTTCACTCAATTTATGGTATTTTGAAACATTCATTTAACAAATTTGACTGAGAAATACATTAATTTGGCTGCCAAACCCCTCCCATCAAATATTAACTGAATTTTGCAAATATCACACTGTTCGGGCACAAAAAGGACTCTGGCCGAAAGGATTGTTGGCCCTTTTCCATGATAATCCAATGACTTTGAGGATCAAGCCTTTTGGAAAATGCGGCTCAGTGATTTAGTTAGATCAAGACTTTTGGAAAGGCCAAGGAACTTTTCATGAAGCCTTTTGGCCCAGATCAAGCCTTTGGGCAAAGCATGCCCGATCACTTGATCTGGCCAGCATACCTTTTGTCCCAGAGCAAGCCTTTGGGCTTCAGTGACAAAGGATGCCCGATCACCTGATTGGGAAAGCAAGCCTTTGGGCCAATTGAAAAAATGCCCATGTGGTTGACAAAGGCCGCCCGATCAAGTGATCGGGCAGTTCAAGCCTATTGGGTGTAACAACCCTTCCCAAGTGCACACTAAAATATTCAATTTTCATCAATTTCTGATATTTTCAACATACATTTATTTTCTCCCTGTCTATGTTTATACTGCAGTTTGTTAGGTTATATGGACACATGCATCATCAATGACATCAGACATAGTACACTGTAAAATTTGAAATTTTGAGATATCAAATGATTGAGTGAGATGGTTGCACAATTTGTTTGAGCCATGATAGCTTGCCGTTTTGAGTTATGATAATCTTTATGTTGTTATAACTTGCAAACAACAAGCTATCTTGGCTCAAAGGAATTGTGCAACCATCTCACTCAATCAATTAAGCTAAGTCAAAATTCAAAATTTTACAGTGATACTCATGGGACATTTAGCATACAGTTCAATATCAGTCACATGAGGAGTAAATAGGCCTTGTGCTGTTGTTTTGCGGCTGTGCAGCAACAGTTGTTCATACAATGTTACAATCTTGAACTCAATGATTTTTATCGCAGAAAATCTCAATAAAAGTTTATCACATTTTTTGTGATGTTCATCAAACTTTCAGTGATGGTTGTCATGTTAAATACATTTTCAGTGATGCTTGTCACATAATTCAATGATATTTGTCACATTCAATAATGTTTATCACATTTTAGTGATGCTTGTCACATTTTCAGTCACGTTAATAAAATTTCAGTGATGTTTCTCACACTTGCATACTTGTGCCCTGGTGCTGTAATGCACATGTATATAAAGATTTTTGCATTTTAGAAATTCATGTAGGAATGCAGGTAAACTGGTAAGTAGCGCAAAATTAGAGGACTAATTAGGGCTGCCCTCCAGACGCGGAGATGCGTGTTGCCTATATAATTCAGACATAATTTTAACCATTAATTTGGCCCATAATTATGTACATGCAAGGTTGTTCCTGTGGACCTACATTGTACAGGTGTACTATATGTAGACCTGAGGCAGTGCACGCGAAAGCATATTGACTTTGGTCAGACATTTTGTCTGACGGAGAGAGAGTTCTGGTCAGACAAATTAATGTTTTGTCAGGCAATATAATAACTTTAATCTATCATTTTTCAAATGCGTTTTAAGGGAATATTGTTCTTTGATATTTAAAGGTGATCTTGCGGTATTGCAATTAAGTTTCTTGAGGTTTTACAATACAATTCAACATCAGAGAGGATTGGCATTGATACGGCTGTTTTCTGTAGAGATTTTCTGCCAGTAAATTTTTCTGACATGAATTTGAGAATCGTCAGACATTTGCAAAAAGTGCCATTAATGTCTGACGTGGCTGACCATTTTCATGCGCACTGACAAGAGGTCAAGCATGCAACTGTACCTCAGGCACCCTCAGCGTGCGGACAAAGCGTTGCAATCTGAGTCCGTAACAGCTCTATTGTCATGACACCATTAATGCGCTTCGAAAATAATCTCTGTCATACAATTAGAGTCTGTAAATGTATCGCTAAATTCTGTATGATATGCAAAAAAGAAGAAGAAATTATCAGTGGGCGTCCGACATTGAGACCCACAACCACCTTAGTTAAATGGTTCCAAAATTTGGTGGCCCCCTATAGGCATGCCCTGGATAGCCACTGAAGAGTTTTGTTTCCAAAACTACAACATATACTCTTTGCAGATGTAGATGCTTCTCTTGTTGATGTTGGCATCCAAAGTGTTTTGTATTACAATGGTCCCTGCACGATAAGACTGACTCTTCTGCAGCATTCAGACGGTCTCTCGTGCGAGCATGGTCTCTTGTCGGGGTAACGATACTTAGTCAAATAAATTTAAAATCTCGCTAGTCATCTCTTTGCTCATCTGTTAATTAAGTTGCCATAGAGGTATTTGAAGACAACTCACTCGAAGGGCAGGTATACCTCAATTAAAATTTTGCTGATGTTGCATTGAGATTCTTGAGAAATGCTGAGTTGACCAACCAGCTATTAGTTAATGTCGGTTACTGGGTATCCGTTATTACTCTTGTCTGCCCACTTGGCAATTAAGCAGTGAATAACTAATGCCAGTCAAAAACTAATGCCCTCCCTGAAGTGCTCAGTTAGAGGACCCCGTTTGATGACCATGATTAAGTCATTAAGTTACATAATAGGCCTATTGCTTTCTGTAAAGTGTAACTGTAAGAGGGGGAGGAGGAGGAGGAGGAGCAGGAGCACGAGGAGAAGGAGAAGGCAGAAAAAGAGGAGGAGGAGGAGGAGGAGGAGGAGGAGGAGGAGGAGGAGCACGAGGAGAAGGAGAAGGCAGAAAAAGAGGAGGAGGAGGAGGAGGAGGAGGAGGAGGAGGAGGAGGAGTTAGAATCCATGCAGTCAAGGACATTAGAATGTAGCCTCTTGTCCAACCTGCTTCTGCACTGTAGATTTTTTCATTTGAGTCGGCTTAAATAATTGAGTGAGATTGTTGCACAATTCCTTTGAGCTAACATAGCTTGTTGTTTTAAGTTATGACAACAAATTTCAAAGTTTGCAGTGTGATAATTTTGTTTCGCACACCACATTATGTGTTTCATACACCTCATTATGTGCACACAGCACAAATCCTTCAGCGCACCGATTCGCTCAAGTTGGATTTCCCGTTGCCTTGACAACAGTTCCTTCCGTACGGAATGCAGGAACTGCGAATAAAACTCAAGTGTACCTTTGTTCAATTAAATGTTGGCCACTTTCTAAGAATGTTTCTGTTTTTTAACTTTGTTACAAACAATATTCTAACAATTCACGTTTCCAAGACATGCCTCACTCTTTCTGATTAGTAGCCTTTGCGTTTTTAGAAGTTTCAGTTCAACATAAGGATGTTGACTGACTCAGGTTTCAGTTGATGCATTATCTCTTAGATTCTCATATTGACAAAATGCCTAGATATGGTCCAAGAAAATAATATTTATCCTTTATACTGGCTGCATTTATTGCAAACTACTTTTGAAGAAACATCTTAAAGGGACTGGAGGATTAGCAAGATGGTTATAGAATAATCCTATGCCCTATATGTCCCATTCGTGATGACAAGACATATTAAAAGTTTTAGGATGCGTTTTTCTGCTGACTTTCCCAACTAAGTTATCTCGACCAGATTTTTTAAACTCAATGACCCAAAGGGATTTACACCAAGGGACTAAGGTACTTCAAACAATAGTTGATTGAACCACTCCCAGCCAAGCACCTAGTCCTTTGAAGATCAAAAACACAAGGGAAGGTGGAAGAGATTCACTTTGTAAAGCTTCTAAAATTTTCCAAAGGTGCTTACTTTGCTATGTAATGCATCCTACTATCAGTATCATTATGCTTTTAATATCAATTGCAAGTCTAAATCACAAGGATGGACACATTAATATTTTGACATTTTTGAAAAAGTCTCCAAGTGCTGTGCCTCTCCTGAATCTGATAGAAAAAATATTTGTGTACATGCCTCCTTTGTGTAAACGTAGATCTCATCATTAAAATCTTTATTTCAAAACTTCTAACATTAAAAAAAAATTAAAGCTGAAACAATGATTTGAATTGACGCAATTATATATTTTTTAAAGAGCGTGAAGGGTAATGCTGAAAACAATCATTTTGTTGGAAGCAGTTTGTCACACAGGTAAAGTCCAGAACAGTCAATTTTCAACAGATGAACATTTGTAGGTAATTGCATACAATATTATCATTATATCTAAGAATCATTTGAAAGTTGATAAAAGCTCACTCACCTTAGCCCCAAATCGCCTGAGGTATGTAGAGATTGCCATGGTTTGATCCTAGAGAGACATAGCCAGGTAGTAGTTTATCTAGAGAGTTGTTTTCTATCTCATTGGCAGGTGAAGGGGAGCCTCTTATAAGCTGAATGAAGAGCCAGGGTCGGCCACCAGGATCGCTGCTGTCTGGGACAAGTCGCAGGTTGCTGACAGCATTCCACTCGAGCGACGCACACCTCGGGAAAGTTGGTATGGCAAGTTTGTATTAGCATATAGACGACCCTCTGTGGACGTTCTGGAAGTGGGCGAATTGGGATGAGGGCGAATTGGGATGAAACCATTTTGACTAACATCACACCAAGTGACAGAGGCCAGATCACCTTGCACTTGCCAAAAATAGCCCTTTAATGATTTCTCCAGCATAAAATGTGGTTAGGCCCCCCTCCAAGCCAGTTTTCTATGGATGATAGCTTGGGCTATTTTTAGAATGATCCTGGGGCTTTCTTTGAAAAGAGATCCTAAGATTGCCCTTGACATTGTAATAAAGACGTAGAACACAGGTTACCATTATTTACACATCATAAGCCCATACATAATTGATTATGCAGTGACTAAAATGAAGAGTCTCTGGATGGGGTTTTGCGTCCCGTGTCCCTCGGCCATTTTACTTTTGAATTCCTTGTCCGACAGTCCATTGCAATTTTTCTATTTGAGGATTGAATTCCCTGTCCTTCAGCTCTGGATAATGGATGAGGTTTTATGTCCCCCATGCATGTCCCTTTTACTTTCAGCTGTAATTTTGAATTCCCTGTCCCTTGGCCATTTTACTTCCTTTTCCTTTTCCCCATAACCATGATAACCTCCCATCGAGAGCCTCAGTGAAAGAGTCCTGCGGGAAAGGGACCTGGATTGTTGTTGCGGAATATGACAGAAGTGCTTAGAGCTCTTCAGGGCCGGCTCTACCATTAGGCCAACAAGCGCATATAATGGCACAGCATCGCCCATGCCCCGCATGTTTTATCCTATGTTTATCCTATCCATTAGCCAGTTTATCCCGTTCGTTTATCCTATCCATTTATCCTATCCATTTATCCTCTCCGTTTATCATATCTGTTTATCCTATCCGTTTATCCTATCCGTGTATCCTACCCGTTATCCTGTTTATCCCGCTCTAGCCTAGCACACACACACTCTTTGGAGGGGGACACCTATGGCAAATAACTTGGGACTTGGAGCATGGAACTATACAGAAATTGGTGAAAAGCGCTATGAATGCAAATCGGAATGATGGATTAGAATTTCAAACTTGGAATATTTGCGCTTTATGAGATATTTGTGGATATGTGATTATCATTATATACATCATAGTTCTGCCTGAGTGAACAATTATGTCAAAGTCAAGGTACTGTGGTTTTCTATAATCCATGTGATCCATGTGATCTCATGTTGTAAGATGTTTTCAACTGTTTGACTGTTTTCAACTGGTTGACTGTCTTGGATTAACAAAATTTCATAACCCGACCCACATCAGATCATTTGACCTGTTCCAGACTGTTTATAAACATTTATCAGCTGTCCATTTGTAAACAAATGAAACCACCACATAGAAAAGCAAAGGAAAAGAGAGGCAAAGCAAAGGAAAAGAGAGGCAAAATGTCAGGTGATGAGCTAGATGCAGGAGCTGAGGCGGCTGATATACCTGATGTACCTGAGTGGATTGCATCATTAATAAAAACATCCACTGAGGATGTAAAAGACTTAAAAGAATCGGTTGCAAATCTGTTAACAGAAAACCTTGAGCTGAAAAACACTGTTGATGTCATGCAAAAACGCTTGCAGATCACTGAAGGGCTAATGCTTCGCAACCAAAGCAAAATAATGCAGCAAACTGATCAAATTACTGATCTGAAATGCAGGTCCATGAGAGACAATATTGTTGTCTATGGAATCCCTGAAGATGATGATGAAACTTGGGAACAGTCAAAAGACAACTTTGACGAATTTGTGAAAAATGATCTGCAGATCTTAGACAAAACAGAAGTTCTGGTTGATCGTGCTCGTAGAATTGGTAAAAAGATTGAAGACAAGCCTAGACCAATGGTAGTCAAACTAATGTCATCTGCTTCAAAAGATAAAGTCTTCCAAAATGTGAAAAAACTCCGAGACAAAAAAGAACTTAGTGTTCAAGAGCAGCTACCACCAGAAGTGAATGAATGCCGAAAGAGACTCTGGACTAAATTCAAAGATGCTAAGTCTGACAAAGCAAATAAAGTTTCTTGGTCTGCTGATAGGCTAATCATTAATGGCGTTAGTTACTCTGCCAAAGATGAAAACCTGGAAGTCAACCCACAAGATGCAGCTGGTAAGGAAGTTGACCTCAAACACACAAGGCATTCCATTGTTGAAGACAGCACATTTATGGCTCATCTTGCTCCTATCAAAGAAAAATGTGATGTACCCGATGTCCTTGCTGAGCTCATGAAGGATAAAGCTGTAGCTGGTGCTACACATAATATCTACGCATACAGAGTGCAAGGTGCCAATGGCCAGATCGTAGAGGGAAGTAAAGATGACGGCGAGCATGGTGCTAGCTACCAAATTTTGAAACTGCTACGTGATCGTAAGGAAAAAGATGTAATGGTTATCGTGACACGATGGTTCGGGACGAAACACCTTGGTCCTCGTAGATTTGATAGTATTAAGAGCTGTGCGCAAGAAGCACTTGATACACTGTGAACGATACACTATGAAGTGACATGTTATTATAGACACTCTAAAGATCTAATATATATATATCACCACTTCAATTGAATTATTTTTAAATTTATGATCTCAACATTTGTCTTCATTTTCGTAATCTATGTAATTGTGTAGCTTTAAATAACTAAATAGACATATTTTTGTGCAAGAATACACTCGACAGGTTATTTGACAATGTGTATGTTAATCTATGATGAAGATCATTTGGTATAGTACTTTAGTACTATGTAAATGATCGATTGTTTTGACATTTGCATAAATTATATAAATATGCCATTCATGACTCTAATACAATCATTTAATAATTATAGTGGTAAGACATGAATCGACATGAATTGACTTTGACAGATATGTACAAACATACTATCTGTAATGATATTGCAATGTGAAATGAACATGCTTCATGTGAGCATGAATTACCATAGAGGTTACCTACTACTATCTACAGTATCAAATATGTAATTCGATTCGAAATTACTATAACAAAGGTGTACTTAATTGCATAATATACTTAGTAGAATGTAATTTAACATGCTCAGAAATTAAATTAGCTTTAATTTTTATAATATTGTTGAAAACTTTAAATTCTGAAGGTATGACCTCTTATTAAAACTAACGATCATGTCAAAAAATGTGCATTTAATTTGATTGCTTAACATAATTGTTACTATTGCTATACAATGTGAATTAACTTAACTATGCATTTGACTTCTATTTATGTGCACTGATATATGCTGTTGTGTGAAAGTCATTTTTGAAATTTCCGAGATTAGTGTGTTGTCTGGGTAAATTGATTATACTCAAAATGTAATCATAATACAATCAGTCATTTATTAAATGACTAGATGCAGAAAATAATCTCGCACAATACTTTAAAGAAAAAAGCACTAAAATTTGTTGCATTTGAATTGATTGCTGATTGCTAAACATATTTAAATTATACTTATGAGAATTGAACTTACTTTGCCATACCTGAAATCAATATTTATGTATACTCAGATATGATGATGCATTGTCTGTGTACCTTGTTAATTTTTAAACTCTGCCATTTTTTTTTCTCTTTTCTTAAATCAAAACAATCATTGTTATACTGTATTGTAACAATAACTATTTGTACTGAAGCCATTATCCAAATCTGTATTTTGATATTTCTAGTAAAATTTGAGATCGATTTGTTATTAATATTAGAAACCCCCTTACCCTCCCCTTGCCAACCGTGAGTTAACAACAACTTACACTAACAAGATGGTTAAAACACTAACTCCAAACCGTTGTATTCTGCTTTATTGTTGTTCAAATATAATGCACTGTTTTGTTTGTTATAATGTAATTAATCCTCACACTTTTTGTGTTTGTTTGAGACAACGTCTCATCTTGCTCATAAAATCATCAACTCCAATATTATCTTGGCATTTAGAAAAACAATACTTTCTCCAATTGAAAATTTATGTCCTTAGGTGATGAAATCCTGCAAAATATTACAAACAGTAACAAAAACTCTCTTGTTGAAATTTATGAACAGACTTTAACAGAAACCGATGAAGAACCCCAGTTGCTACAAAATTCACCATATATATCAAGCTCAAAGCTCAAAGAAACCCTACTGTCTAAAAAGAAAGTGTTTAAATGCATAAGTTTAAATGTGCAGTCTCTAAATGCCAAGATGGACCAACTTAGAATTCAACTAGAAAATATTCACGAAAATGATGTAACTTTTGATGCTATCTTATTGCAAGAAACGTGGATAGGAAATGAAAATGATTTGTCTTTGCTCCAATTGGAGGGTTATCAATTGATTTCTCAGCAATATAGGATCACAACACATGGTGGTTTAGCCATTTATCTTAAAGAAAATTTTCAATATGAAGTACTACAATTAGATAATAATCTTAGTGAAATTTATGAAAACCAGTTTATCAAAGTAAAACTAGGTTCTACTTCTGCAATAACATTAGGAAATTTATATCGACCTCCAAGAGACAATTCTGATAACTATACCCAATTTAAAGAACAGTTTGAACAAATATTATTGCAATTAAGAGGTGAAGTCGTTATTGGAGGAGATTTTAATATTGATCTACTTAAAATACCTGAAAAATCTTTGTTCAATGAGTATTTTGAAATGTTGTTAAGCAATGGCTATATCCCACAAATAGTACTGCCGACTAGACTGACTAGAACAACTGGAACTCTTATAGACAATTTTCTATGCAAAATCTCTGGAGAATTCTCTCATGTAACTTCAGGAATACTAATAGATAAAATATCAGACCACCAGCCATATTTTATTTGCCTTGATTACATATTACTAAGTAAACCCACTTCTCACTTCGTCTGGATAAAAAAAGAGAATGATAAAACAATCGCTAATTTTAAGAAATATATTGCAGGTGAAAAGATTATGGATAACTTGAACCGTGATCCTAATATGGATCCTAATATAAATTATAATAAATTAAACAACATTCTTAAAAATGGTCTCAATATCTGCATTCCCCGAAAAAAAGTTAAATTTGATAGACATAAGCATAAAAAGACAAAATGGATTACACTTGGTATAATTCGGTCCATCAGATTCCGTGACAAATTGTACTACAAACTGAAAACAACTAATGTAAACAATCCTATATATAACAACTTAGAAGTAAACTTGAAAACTTACAACAAAATTCTTAGAAAGCTTATACGTGATGCAAAGAAATCCTACTATAAAGATATTCTGAAAAAATATAAGAATGATATTAAGAATACTTGGATAGTAATTAAAGAACTCATGAATAAGAATAAGAAAATTGGCAACTTCCCAGAATATTTAATGATTAATGACAAAAAGATATATGACAAACAGGAAATAGTCAATGCCTTTAATAACTTTTTCACTAACATTGCTACTACAATTGCATCAGAAAGAACTTCTCACCCAGACAATTCATATATGGACTATATGGAAAATCCTTGTGAAATAAATTTACAATTCAAACCAATCACTACTAGTGATACCATAAAGATAATAAATGACCTGAAGTCCAAGACAAGTGTAGGTGTCGATAATTTATCAACTAATCTACTAAAAAAGATCAAAGATGAAATTGTACAACCCCTAACTGTAATAATAAATCAATCTCTTTCAACAGGCATTTTTCCAGATTTACTTAAGATAGCTAAAGTTTCCCCAATTTTTAAGAAAGATGATAAAGCACAATTGAATAATTACAGACCCATATCCTTACTCCCCGCAATCTCCAAAGTTTTTGAAAAAGTAATAGCCAAGCAAATACATGAGCACTTTAAATCACAAAATCTTTATTATGACTATCAGTATGGGTTTAGACAAAATCATTCCACCGAATATGCAACTCTTGAATTAGTAGACAGACTTATTTCTGATATGGATGTAGGAAAAATACCTCTTAATGTTTACATAGACCTAAGTAAGGCTTTTGATTGTGTAGATCACAAGATTCTGCTCGCTAAACTAGAACATTATGGACTAAGAAATACTTCCCTATCTCTTCTTAAAAGCTATCTAAGCAATAGACAGCAATATGTTGAAATAGATTCCTTCAAGTCTGACTACCAAGCTCTAAACATAGGTGTTCCACAAGGCTCTGTTCTTGGACCCCTTCTCTTTATTATCTATATTAATGATATTCCAAAATCCAGTAATTTATTTCATTTTGTGACATATGCAGATGATACAACCTTATTTGTCTCCCTTAACTCTGATAATGGCCCTTCTGAACAAATCTTAAACTCTGAACTGGAATCAGTCTGTAAATGGTTGAATCTCAATAGACTCTCTTTGAATGTATCCAAAACTAAGTGCATGATTTTCAATAAATCTAACCGATATCATTCTAGACCAAATTTGAAAATTTATGAATGTCCTATTGAATTTGTAGACAGATTTAGCTTCCTTGGTATTATTTTAGATAGCAAACTTAACTGGAGACACCACACTGACAGCATAGCAAAAAAGATAACTAAAGCTGTATGTATACTAAGTAGACTGAAATATTACTTACCAAAAACCTGTTTGAAAACAAAATATGACTCCTTAATATGTTCACATCTGAACTATGGATTATTATGTTGGGGATTTGAATCAAAGCGTCTAATTAAGCTACAGAAAAAGGCTGTTCGAAATGTTACTCTTAGTAAATATAACGCACATTCAAAACCTATATTTAAAAAACTTCACTTACTAAGCTTGGAAGACATGTTTAAAAGAAAGGTCCTTAACTTCTACTACAAATTAGTCAATAGTGACACCCCCATATATTTTAGTAAAACTTTTAATATTATTAGACAGCAAGATACTCATGAACATTTTACTCGTAACCAGAAATTTATGATTCCAAGAATCTACCATACCTTTGCTGCATGTAACCTTCGACACTATCTGCCGAAACTATTAAATGAAAGTGATAATTGCATACTATCAAAAGTAGCAACTCATTCTTTTAAAGGCTATTCTCTCTATGTAAAACAGTATTTTATTAGAAATTACAATGAAAATTGTCAATTAGAAAGTTGTTATGTTTGTAATAGATAATATTACTAACATAATGAATAGAGTATTTATAGTCAATTAACTAAAACTTCATCTTATTGGAATTTCATTTACATCTGTACATAACTCGCTTTGAAAGTACTGTCATGACATATTTGTTTAAAATCATATTGGCATTATGTAAATACTTGTTACTCATGCATTATACTTTGTCAGCTTAGATCTGTGCTTTTCTGAATTTTTTTTTTTTTTTTTTTTTTTTTTTTCTCTCTTTTTCTTCCTCCTTCCATACCCTTGTAACCACGGATTTATTACTAACACTGTGTTGCTCTTGCTATTGCCATGTGAATTATAAAATGAATGTATTTGAATTGTTTTAAATGGTAGCAGAATGTTAGCGTTCTTTCTTTGAACTTAGTTCTGTTACCATGATCCATGTTAAATTAATTTGAATTATGTAATTGTATTTTATATCTGGGTCTAATAAATATCTTCTTCCTATCCTATCCATTTATCCTATCTATTTATCCTATCTGTTTATCCTATGCGTTTATCCTATCCGTTTATCCAGTACCCCATAAGCACTGGTTCATCCCATTTATCCTGTTTATCTTATCTATTTATCCTATTTGTTTATCCTATCTGTTCATCCTATCAGTTTACCCTATCAGTTTATCCTATCCGTTTATCCTATCCATTTATCCTATCCATTACCCTATCCGTTTAACATATCCATTTATCCTATCCGTTATCCCATTTATCCTGTTTATCCTATCCGTTTATCCTACCCATATATCCTATCCGTTTATCCTATCCGTTATCCTGTTTATCCCGTTTATCCTATCCATTAATCCTATCCATTAATCCTATCCGTTATTCTATCCGTTCATCCAGTACCCCAAAAGCATTGGTTCATCCCATTTATCCTGTTTATCCTATCTGTTTATCCTATCTGTTTATCCTATCCGTTTATCCTATCTGTTTATCCTATCCGTTTATCCTATCTGTTATCCTATCCGTTTATCCTATCCGTTTAGCATATCCGTTTATCCTATCCGTTTATCCTACCCGTTTATCCTACCCGTTATCCTATCCGTTTATCCTATCCGTTCATCCTATCCGTTATCCCATTTATCCCGTTTATCCTATCCGTTTATCCTATCCGTTTATCCTATCCGTGTATCCTATCCATTTATCCTATCCGTTTATCCCATTTGTTTATCCCAGCCGTTTATCCAATCCGTTTATCCTATCCGTTTATCCCGTTTATCCTACCTGTTTATCCTACCTGTTTATCCTACCTGTTTATCCTATCTGTTTATCCTATCTGTTTATCCTATCCGTTTATCCTATCCGTGTATCCTATCCATTTATCCTATCCGTTTATCCCATTTGTTTATCCCAGCCGTTTATCCAATCCGTTTATCCTATCCGTTTATTCCGTTTATCCTACCTGTTTATCCTACCTGTTTATCCTATCTGTTTATCCTATCTGTTTATCCTATCCGTTTATCCTATCCGTCTATCCTATCCGTCTATCCTGTCTGTCAACCCATCTATCCATTAAGCCATCTGTCAATCCATTCCTCCATCTATCTATCTATCTATCCTGTCTGTTTATCCTAGCCGTTTATACTATCCATCTATCCTATCTGTTTATCCCAGCCGTCTATCCTATCCATCTATCCTATCTGTCTGTCAATCTGTCTATCCATCCGTCTATCTATCATTCAATCCATCTGTCAATCCATTCATTCAACTATCTATCTAAGTTTCTGTTTATCCTATCCGTTTATCCTATCCGTTTATCCCGTTCGTTTATCCCATCCGTTTATCCTATCCGTTTATCCCATCCGTTTATCCTATCCGTTTATCCCGTTTATCCTACCTGTTTATCCCATCTGTTTATCCTATCCGTTTATCCTATCTGTTTATCCCATCCGTCTATCCTGTCCGTCTGTCAACCCATATATCCATCAATCCATCTGTCAATCCATTCCTCCATCTATCTATCTATCTATCCTGTCTGTTTATCCTATCAGTTTATACTATCCATCTTTCCTATCCTACTGTATATCCCATCCATCTATCCTATCTGTCTGCCAATCCGTCTATCCATGCATCTATCTATCTATCTATCTATCTATCTATCTATCTATCTATCTATCTATCTATCTATCTATATGTCTATCTTTTGTTTACATGAGTGTATATTATAACCAGTATTTTATTTACATAAATATAAAACAGATTTATATAATATATAGTAAGTTGCCCGTAGATTGGAGGGAAGAGAATAGAATAATATGAAATAGATACAATATAAGCCCGTGCTACCTGTATAATTAGTTGGAAAGATGCATGAACTATACTGAGATGCAGGAATTGCTGAGTTTCCCAGAAATAGAATGTGGTGCAAAGGGAGGAACTGGCAAAGGACTTGCAGGTGCTGCCCTCTTGTGTAATGTATGTGAATGAGTTGCTGCTTGCAGTGGCCATTCTGTGTACTAAAACTCACCCTGTGGAAGGGAAAATGGCCACCACAATGCAGGCTTTCTGGACCTTCATAGCCTCTAAAACTGATAATAGTAAATTTTCTAATATTGAATTAAACTGAAAATACCAACCGTTGTGCACATCTACAATGGTATCAATGTGTTATGCATATGATAAGAACTTCCAGAGTGGGCTGGTTGAGGCCACAGCATTGGTTGTTTCACCCCTTCAGTAGATTTCAGCACTAAAGCATAATCGCCCTATGCATAGCATAGCATGGGTGATAATAATTAGGCAGTTGCCTAGGGCGCAGAGCAAAGAGGGGGCGCGCAGAGCAAGGAGGCATGTACACACGTAACCACATGCACAAACCTTTCTTTGCATAGTATTTAACACTTAAAATGAAAGGCGAGAGAAATGGTATTCAAGAAAATTAATAAGACTTGAATATTTGCAATTTATAAGTCATGCAGTTGTGAAGTACTGTGATGCCATTTTTTAAGTAAAACTTAATTTTCCTGGCTATTTTATCTGTTAATTTCTTCTTATTCTTTTTTTTTCGAATTGAACCCCTCCTTGCTCTGCGCCCCCTCCTTGCCCTGCACACCCTTCTTGCTCTGCGCCCACTTGTTGCTCTGCGCCCCCTCCTTGCCCTGCAACCCCTCCTTGCTCTGTGCCCCCTTCTTGCTCTGCACCCCCTCCTTGCTCTCCGCCGCCTCCTTGCTTTGCACCCCTTTCTTGCTATGCGCCCCTACTTGCGCCCTCTCCTTGCCCTCCACCCCCTATCTTTGAGCCCCATTCTTGTTCTGCGCCCCCCTCATTGCTCTGCACCCCCTCCTTGCTCCGCGCTCCCTTCTTGCTATGCATCCCTACTTGCTCTGCGCCCCTTCTTGCTCTGTGCCCCTCCTTGCCCTGCGTCCCCTCCTTGTTGCTCTGCGCCCCCTTGCTCTGCGCTCCCTTCTTGCTCTGCACCCTCCTCGTTGCTCTGCATCCCCTCCTTGATCTCCACCCCCTACTTTTGCGCCCCCTTCTTGCTCTGCGTCTCCCTCATTGCTCTGCGCCCCTCCTTGCTCTCTGCCTCCTCCTTGCTCTGCGCCCCCTACTTGCTATGCGCCCCTACTTGCTCTGCGCCCCTCCTTGCTCTGCGCCCCCTTCTTGCTCTGCGCCCCTCCTTGCTCTGCAACCCCTCCTTGATCTCTGCCTCCTACTTGCTCTGCGCCCCCTACTTGCTCTGCGCCCCCTACTTGCTCTGCGCCCCCTTCTTGCCCTGCACCCTCCTCGTTGCTCTGCGCCCCCTCCTTGCTCTCCGCCCCCTCCTTGCTCTGCGCCCCTTCTAGCCATTCGCCTTACTTGCTCTGCGCCCCTTCTTGCCATGCGCCCCTCCTCGCTCTGTTCCCACTCCTTGCTCTGCGTCCAGGAGGGGGGCGCATCAGCAAGATGCTGCCTAGGGCACATAATTGGCTGGAGCCGGCCCTGGAGCTCTTAAGTCTTATTCAGCCAAGACACAGTGACAGAGAGGTATGAACCTGAATAGGGGTCCCATATCATGTAACAATAACTGACTGTCGAATATACATAAATTTTCTGTTGCACCAATCATTTACGAAAAGAAGTTATGATTTTAACTATCTTAACTGATTATATTGAATATAATATGAGCGCATAGCTGAGATCAATTTGGTGTGGTAGTGCTCCTGTCCAAAGTGAAGGCCTAAACAGGAAGTGCGTACAGTTGCAAAAAATGGTGGAGATAAGAATAGTGTCATTACCTTAGAAAAAAAGGTAGAACATCTTAAATATTATCCCAAATTGGTTTAATATTTCAATCTTGTATAACAACAACCTCAAATGAAATATCAGGGATTTAAATCAAAATGCGTATTTACAGTCCTCGACATATTTACACTGAATCTCCAGTTATTTTCTATGTTGTTGAACTGTGATGTTACATGTTAACTCAGTGGCATCCCTATTCTCTAGCATACAATAGGCCTATATTTAGAAATAGCTACAAACTGTGATGTCATTTTATACTTGGTCAGGTTCCTCAGCTTCTAGCCAATAACAATCCACCTCAACTGAGCATCATACTCATAGTTTTAACTCTATGTCAGAGTGATAATTACACTCTAAAAATGGTGTTTAGAGTCTAAACACAATCCTAAACACATTTCTTGTCCTACTTTTTCACGCGTTTAGATCTTAAACATGTGATCAATTGAAGTGTTTAGGTCAAAATGTGTTTAGAAATCTATACATGGTTAGCCTGAGAACACATTCAATGTGTTTAGGCTTGTAACACAGGTCTTGATTAGCCCCCACAAGTGCCACATCACAGCGTGTCAGCCATTCAGAAAAGTTAATGACTTATATGGATTACCCAGCAAGAAACAAAACAACACTTGAGGTTACATAATAATCTTCATTAACCAACAACAAATGATGTAATAATCTTCATTAACTAACAACAAATTGTGTAATAGACTAATAGTAAGTATTAAATCGCTTCTGTATACCTAACATCAACAATTTTACACTTTTTCCTTCTGTATAGATATCTAAACTGAAAATTGAAGATATAGTAGTCATTCTATGACTATGATACTAATTGCTTGCACATTTTATGGCAGTTACATTTACATATATAGAGTAAGAATAATAGCCATTCATAAAACATTAATTCCAGTAAATTGCTTACCATAACATATATGTGACAGTTGTGTACGATGAACTTAATCAGTTGAAACCTTTGAACAGGGGAGTTTTAAGGCTTCTCTCAAAGCATTCAAACGTTGGGTAGTCTCCGAAGTCTTTTCAATATCTGTAACAATACTCTGTGCATGTCTCCTGATTTGTTTTGTGGCCTAGTCATTGGATCATTTAAGCGCGCTTTGACTTTGTTGTTGCTGCTTCTCAGATTTTTTCTTCGGACCATGGCTGGATCAGACTTTAAATGCAGTGTTTGCCGTTTGACGGCTGCACTTTAAAATTTGCAGTTACATCTCTATGAGTCAGCTTAAATAATTGAGTGAGATGGTTGCACAATTCCTTTGAGCTAACATAGCTTGTTGTAAGGAATTGTGCAGCCGTCTGCAAAATACATTCCTGAGCTTGTTGGGACATGTTGGGAGGCCAAAATTACATAAATAATTAAATTCTGCCATCATGCATGGTAGGGGAGAGCGGGGCACAGTGAGACGGCGGGCACAGTGAGACAAAGCCCGTAGCATCTATCTGGTACTGTTTACAGATCAACCCTCTTTTGTATAGTACAAAAAGTAAGTAAGTGAGAGTCTGACCTATATCCGGAATGCCTACACATCATATCGAGAGTGGAATTTCAACATTTATGTTTTTAGCCGATAAAAGTAAATAATTTTGCTAAACGACTTTTTGTTATAATTCCCAAGAAAAATGGTATAACGCAAATCAATTGCCATGAATTCAAACCTTGATTATTTGACTTAGTTTAGTGAGATAATGAACCACAATACAGGTATCTGGTCCGCAGGATTCAAAAATTTTATAAAGAGAGCTGCGTGGGGCACAGTGAGACAGTTGGAGGCGGGGCACAGTGAGACATGGTAAAACTCATGGTAAAATACACTCGAAACGACCTGAATGTAAGGCATAGCTTACAATTCACTATTAAAAACAAAATGCCTGCAATAAACTACTGATTTTAGTGAGTCATATTCAAAGAGAAGCATCAGAATGAACTTTGATTAGTATGTAACAGGTGCGGCAGGTTAAATAAGTCGTGCATGTGTCCTGTGCGATGAAGTTTCGAAACATACTCAAAAACGGACCTAAAAAATCACCTAGCCAGCTGCTGTTATAAGAGTACAGTAGTTTCTGTAGCAACAATTGATGGAACAATTCTGCAGGTCCGAGGATCGGGGATTATGGCAGCAGATGCCCAGTCTCACTGTGCCCCGCCTGCTGTCTCACTGTGCCCCACCCACGGGGCACAGTGAGACACTTAACGAGCATGGACGTAACTCAAAATTTCTCCAAACCTGTAAAAGGTAGGAACCTGAAACTACTTGACAATATACCCAACGTCATTACCTATAATGTAGACCCGATCTCATTTAACTCGTTTCTGCCAACATTTTGGAACACTTAAAAATAAAAAAAGTGTCTCACTGTGCCCGGCTCTCCCCTACAACATGCGCAAAATCAAGGGCAAGGTTACCACAATCCAAGGGTAACATTGGCTGACCCTTTAATTATTTAATACAGCATAGAACCATGCAGTGTGCTTTTTGGAAAGCTTTTCGACTGATGAAACCTCAAGGCATGAGCTGTGTTGTGGTACAAAACCATTGATATTCGATGGATAGTTTTCTCGGAACACAAACTTGGTGCCTCCAAAGCGACCAAAGTTACCCCCTTTACGGTACCATAACAGAAGGTTATATGAATCAGCTCCAGTATGGTTTTGTCTACACTAACACTTACTAACAGGTGACAGTTTCCATAAAAGTAATAAACATTGTTCATTTTTCTTGGAGACTTTATTTTCATTACTTTCAAACTTTATTCAAAGTCAAAGTCAAAGTCAAAATTACTTTTATTTTGGCAGGGTAACATGTTCAGCCTTCGCTGTTTTTCAACACGGCCCTGACTAGAATAACAAGTACATAAAAGCAACAAGGGTAAAAGCAATACAAAAGGTAAAAACAAAAGAACAATATATCATAAAAAAGTAAACATAAAATCTATGAACGTTGGTTTAAAATGTGTTTTAGCATATTGCTTTTAAAAACATCAATACTGCAGGATGACTTAACATGACTAGGTAGAGTGTTCCAAGCACTAGCACCACTATGTACAAACGAACGTTGACCCATATTTGTAGTACACCTTAGCACCTTCAAATTTTCTTGTTGTCTTGTACCATAGTTGTGGTCTACTTTTTCAAACAGAGATGTAAGATAGTTTGGACACATATCATGCAAGCATTTGTACATTAAAATCGATTTGTGATAAAGAGACCTTTCACTAAAAGTAAGCCATTTCAGCTTGTTCAAAACAAAGAAGTAGGAGTGTCAAAAGGAACACTTAAAACAATTTTGCCTCCTTTTACCATAAGTATTTTATTCATCCGTAACAGTTCCCAGGCATTTTTACTCCTTCAGAGTTTTACTTTTTCCACATGCTCGCCATTGTAGTAACAGCGTCTCATGACAAGAGACATTCTTAGTCCTAAAGTGAAATAACGAAGAATATATTATAAGCAAGTTGTATTTCAGAATCTGAAAAATGAAAGAAATTTGTTGAAACATACAGAGTGCACTAGTTTAAGAATTTCACTTATGATCAGTCTCCACACTCTAAAAAATGTCGGGACAAAATTTCAATGCAAAAAACCAAAATGGATTTTTTTAAAAATCCATTTTGGTTTTGCATTGAAATTTGGTTTTTCAAAAAACCATTTTGAATCTAAAAAACCAATTTTGTCCCGACATTTTTTAGAGTGCATTTGCCTGACCGTCGAGTACAAATGTCCATTCATAAAGAACCTCGATGTAACTGAATGTTCATTTTTACATGATTCATCAAAGTTTTTCCTCCTATGGTTTTGGATGTTGGCGTCTTGCAGGCGTTAACATCGACATTTAAAGTTCACTTCACTTAGAACTCAGCATTTTGTCTAGATGTGGCGAACGGTCATTTTCCAGGAAGTATCTCATTGCATAACTGAAGAAAGTTGAATGACAAACGTACCTACTTAATTTGGTAAATATGGAAAATATGGCAAAAACTGCAAAGGTTTATTACAAATTGTCTCTTTTAAGCAATGCTACCTTCAGCTAAACGCTGTGTAATGAAACCTACTTACTTGACGCCGTGCTTTTCTCCATTCCACTGCTCCATTTTGCTTTCAAAAATGTAGAAGAGACAATGTACACGACAAGTCTCTAAAATGCTGTGTATTTCGTCATGTATCTTTTTTCTTTAGCGTTAAAGTTTCCTAAATTTCCCGAGCGGGCGAGTTTGTGCGACTTCCCCAACCTGAGGAATGCATGCCCCCCCCTCCCCTGCCTATAAAGGTAAAGATAAAACCTTTACCTTTACCCTGCTTGTAACAATTACCTGGCTCTGCCACTGGCGCCTCCTGATACGATACAATGTGATACGATACGATAACAATTTGTTGTCACGTTATACATGTAAACGTTCAAACGATATAAACAAAACAAAAAATCAAATAAGTACATGAAACAATAATAGTAGAAATAATAATAGGACAAGTTATTGGTTATTGAACAATCGGATATGATGGTTGATTGAGAAGATGCGACTCATCAACATCTTATGTATGTTGCATCAAGCCATGCATCAACAACCCGTCCTTTATGATACCGCGGTATGTACCATGTTTCATAACCACTGCAATAGGTCAACGTGCAATTGAAACAATGGGCATTTTTTAAGTCTGTTGATTGGAAGCTGGTGGAAATTTGAAACAAAATCGAATCTATATCTTCGCATGTATTTCTACCTGAAGGTTTAATAATAATTTTTTTAATATAAATAATAATTTTTTTTAATATAAATAATAATTTTTTTAATATAAATGATGTTTAATCCAATGTCATGTTAAATCCAGGCTAATCTAGGATCTGTTTTCACTGTCAACTGGAGTGAGTTAATATTCCAATTCTCATGGGTGGTTTCTTGGATTTCTGCTGATTGTATTTAGCGGAGATGACACTGGGAAGCCGTTGTTTGATTTGAGGGATAATCACACTTGTATTAGAGGTTTTCATTAGTTTTGTTCAAGACACGTGTTGGGACATGTGCTTAATTTTTTTTCTCAGAACTCGTGTCCTTATAATTAAGAGCTAATTGGAGAATGAATTGGCCACAAGAGTCCTCCAGATTAATCCAAGTACTACTCACAAGCCCTGAAATATGCACAAAGGCATGAATTTGCTCCTATCAATGTGCACCCACAACACAAAACTGATCTGAGAGAATAATTTGTGAGTGATAATTAAGACTGCTCAAGTCGGCAGCGCAGGCCGTTGAGTATGTAGAGTGGGTTTAATAACTTAACTCATCTCAGTATCCCAGGACACAGCAGGTATAGCATCACTAATTTTTCTGTAAGGTGACCATGGATATGAACTTGTTGACTTTGGCTAAAATATACACTTAGTATAATGGGTGCCCCTTCAGAGAATCATGTTTGCCCCAGTTGCCCGCCCCCCTGCTCGAGAACCGATATTTTACCACCTCATTTGAGTCGCGTCCTTTTAATTAGGCCTAAATCTGCCTGTATTATATTAGCAGTATCAAATTGCAACGCATTCTCTTGAGAAAAAAATTACATAAAAATTGTGTTATTAACGTATTGATTGTTTAGATTAATTTATGCAAAGTTTGAAGTGTTATTACAACAGGGCCAATAATGTTGAGGTAATGAACTCCTGCTTTGTCACGGTAAATTAGCTAACACCCATGCAAAGATCATAATTAAGTTTATGTTGAAATGATGCTATATATATGCTGAGTATGCTGTAACGTTAACTGTTATGCTGTAATGTGACGTGAGGAGAAGTTTTGCTCCACCTTTTAATAACACTGATCGGTTTCTTGTTTTTATTTTCATGCAGGTTTAATTAATTTAGGTTTTAAAAAGGTGATTTTCCAGTTTATTCTAGTTTATTCTGTTAGATTTGATCAATGTGTTACAATAGTCAGTGGTTAAAGCCTTATGTTCTCCCTTGTCTTGTAAATCCAACTAAAAATAACATTTCTCTGACTTTGACTTTGGAGACATTGCACTGTGCATACCCCCACTTCTTTTAAACATTGCAGATTGTAAATGTCCAATCTGAATAAAGATTTATTATATTCAGATATTCTGACAAAGTAAAGGAAAAACATAAAAACAGCAATTACATATTTAAACAGCTTCTTAGAATCTCAAGCATTTCAGTTCACCACAAGTCCCTGTCAAAGTTTCCCACTGCTAATTGGATTAATGAATGAACCTAGCCACTCTTCAAGGTCGAGGTTTTGCTGCGGCTCTGCACAGCCGCAACAGGATGACTGAAGAATTGTGTTAAATGCTGCCACTGCTGTTAGAGAGGTCAGATAGGCGGAGTTTGATGACACTTTAATGAGTGAGAAAGAGTTTAAGAAGCATGGTCATGGTAATTGCAGCAGGTAAAAAAAGTATTCCAACAGAGCAGTTTGTGTAGGCCGCCAGGTGATGATGATCACCTTGACAACAAATGTTTATTATTCATGGAAAACGTCAGGAGAGCCACAGATGTTTGACATTCAAAACTTAATAGAGCTCTCAATGTTTTAATTTTCATTGGAAAGACAATAATCTGCACTTCATTTATCAATGACATGTAAAGTTCTAGGAAGTAAAAAAAAGAAAAGAATTTAGTTGTGCAAGTTATCAAGTTTTTCTTTAAATATGTGAGAATGTAGGGCTGAGGTTCCAACTATATTAACCTGTACCGGTACTTGATATGTCTCTGAAGCTGCTATATGTAGCTGGGGTTAGTTACCAATGGTTTTGGACACAATTTTGCACAATATTTGGCAATCTTGGATACTTGTGCCTATGCTAATGTTATATTAGGAAAAGTACCAATATAACATGCCTCATATTATGTTATGGTACACTCTAAAAAATTTCAGACAAAATTGGTTTTTAGATTCAAAATGGTATTTTGAAAAACCAAATTTCAATGCAAAAAACCAACATGGATTTTTTTTTTAATCCGTGTTGGTTTTGTATTGAAATTTTTTAGAGTGTAAAATTAATGGAGAACAGAGAAGTTCCTTTGACCACAAGTCCTTTTGGCCAAAATGCAACTTGAAACGGTCTTACAATCTGTAGCACCTCCCTTGCCTTGCTTTGCTTGCCCAGGGCAACTGCTGTGTCTATTTTTAGCTCCTCAAGACTAGTCAAGAGTGGACAAAAGCAGTTAAGCATCAACTTAGAAGTGAAGTATCAACTCTGTGACTCACTGACTTAGATTGATTTATTGGCTTACGTAGCTACTCCCCCGCCTGGCCTGTCGTTGCTATATATGTTATGCGCTGGGTTGAGACATTCTTGAAAGTAATCTGTCTTTTTGTGGTGTGGCGCAAATACAATGTATAATTGTATATCCCATATCTGAAACAAAAAGAATACAGATATGTGTACAAGTTTGTCTGACTTTGATTGACCTTCAGATTCAGATTCAGATTCAGACATAATTTATTTCCAATATTTTGTCATCAAAGCAATACAGTTACGGTAATTACCAATAAATGATGGAGACCCTAATGAACGCCCAAATGACCGCTATGCAGGGGCCACCAGATGTAAGTACAGTTGTGCTTGAAAGTTTCTAAACCCCTGGCACTTTTTACCTTATTTGTGCACATCTCCCTAACAAATGCAGGAATAGCTCTTAAGTTGGGTTAATAATACAACTGAACACCATATTTTTTATGTAAACATATATTCATAGCAAATAATGACATTTAAATATGATTTTATGATGAAAGTCTCTAAAACTGCATGTTCAAAAGTTTCTGAACCCTTCTGAAATGCATACAATCAACAATTTGTATATGGCTCCCTTTTTTCAAAATAAATGCTTCCAAATACGTCTTATGGCTATGGACTACCAATTGACAGATTTTCTGTGAGATTTTTGATCATTCTTCAAGAGAGCATTTTCTTAACCCTTGTAAGCTGGTGGGTTGTCTGACAAGAGCGACTTTGTCATACATGACCCAGGCATATCAAATCGGTTTTGATTGGGAAACTGTCCAGGCCATTCCAGAACCCTAAATTTGAGGGATTTTAATAAATTTTTAGTGGATTTGCTTGTGCACTTTGGGTAATTGTTCTGCTGGAAGACCTACTCGTGGCCAAGTTTCAGGCTTGCAAGTAAAAGCTTTACATTTTCTAAGCAGTAAGCACATATCTTGATATTTCACAGAATTCCTTATGATATCAACAATAGTTCATTTTCCTGTCCCATTTATAGCAAAACAAGTCCATACCATAATGATCCATAATGGGGCCATCATTATCTTTCATAGTTGGGTGGGTGTTATGTTCCTTGAAAGCAGGAACTTCCGGATGTCCGACATATCTGTTTTGATTGTGGCCAGAAGCGCAAAGAAACCTGACTGTTCTTCACTAAAAACATTCTTCGATTGCATGATTATTGGAACGATGTCCTGTGGACAGACTCATTAAAAATCAAACCTTTTGGTCTCAGTCAATATTTCCAAATCTGGCGTCCTGAAGGTGCTACATTCAAGGAACATAACATCCTCCCAACTACGAATGATAATGTTGGCTCCATCATGGTATGGGGTTGTTTTGCTATAAATAGAACAGGAGAAAGAACTGTTGTTAATAGCATAACAAATTCTGAGAAATATCAAGATATGCATTTATAGAACGTAAAGCTTTCACTTACAAGCATGAAACTTGGCTGCAAATGGGTCTTCCAGCAGAACATTACCCAAGGTATACAAGCAAATCCACACAAAATGATTTTAAAAAACCAGTCAAGTTCCTGATCAAAGACAACTAGATATGCCTTATTCAGATTTGACAAAGCAGTCTACGTCAGATGACCCACCAGTGTGTTCAGTTGTATTATTAACCCAATTTAAATGCTGTTCCTGCATTTGTTTGAGAGATGTGCACAAATAAGGTAAGAAGTGCCAGGGGTTCAGAAACTTTCAAGCACAACTGTAAGGTATATGAGAGGAGTGGTGGGAGGCAGCACAGACATTCGTAGGAATTCGACAACAGTAAAAAGACAAGCTAATCACTTGATTCAATTCGCCTGTATACATTCAGTCAGCAGCAGCGCATGTCTGACTCCAGGCAGAGCATCATAATACCATTCAGCAAACATTCTTATTTGTTATAAATAGACAGAGCAATGCACTACATGTTCAGTTATTAGGCCTCTTTCTGGCAAAATGACCTGGTCGAATGGCGGCTGGGGAGGGACATCGCTTTTTTGACATGTCAAAATACACTCAAAAATGGTTTGTATAGAACAGTCATCTGGCAGAATAAATGTCGGCTGGTGTTTATGAATCTTGACTGAAGTTCTGCTTATTAGCTTCGCTGAGAAGCTATTGTGGTCCATGGCACTTCAGCATGTGCGTTAGTGGGTATGTGAGTTGCCTCCTGCAAAAACTACTGCATGCATCCTGGATAGCTTTAGATTTCCTTTGACATGATGTGTTCATGTGTACTACGCAACACCTAATTAAATTTTGGTGACTATTGGAGCTTTTTTGTGCCAACAGCTAAAGAAATCTAAAAAAAAAGGCCTCTACACTCTAAGAACAGTGTTTTATATTTGAACACCTGTAAACACATCTTTTGCTAAACATCTAGTATTTTGTGTCTTGAAATCAAACACCTGCTAAGTGAAACACTTATATTTCTAAACACATGGCATTTTGTGTTGAAATATGAAACACTTTGTGAGCTAGATATGTCTCCTTCTAAACACCTCATAATCATATTTGGTGTTTAGAAATGAAACACTTTCTAGGGTAAACATGTTTAACATTATGGTGCTTAGCATGTAAACACCTGACCTATATGTAGAGCCTCATACTGAGAAGATGCAGGTCAACTTTCAAATTAACTGTCATTAGACTGAAGTGGACCTCAGGAGATGCAGCTTGCTCCTACATGGGATGGACTGGAGACACTCTCGGGACTTAATATCTGGCTTTTTAACTGGTAAGTGTTTTGTTTTAAGTACACATACATATCCACAACAGTTTTAGGATGTTCAATATGTTGTTGAACACTATTTGATGGGGGAAACAGAGTACAATCTTTTGGCTGATGAATGTGCATGATTTTTACAATGCTAAGTTCATCACCTAACTTTATACTTATAAATGCAGACTGTTAGAATGCAGTGCACATTGTTGTGGTCAGATATACTGATGTCAGGAAATACATCTTGAGCACTAGTTATGTTGGCTCTATGGTATTGTGGACCCATGGCTAAATCAAGACTAAATGATCAGCTGAAGCATCCATCTTGACAGCGACAGAAATCTGTCTTAAAGATCCCTCCCTCCCTTACGCATTATGTGCTGTGGGAAAAGCAAATAAAAAGTCTAAGGCCCGTTTTCACCAACATGGTATTAAGAGTTGAGCCAGGTCTGAGCTGAGACCTGGTCTGGCTAAGCCAATCACTCAAGCGGAGCAGGATCAAGGAATTTCAGTTAAGTGAAAGCTTACACATATTGTGATAACAGATCAGCTGTTACAAACACGATGTCTCAATTTCCCAAACAAATGCAAATATATGGCTACTCAAAAGAGGGAGGGGCTCGGAAATTTTTATAATAGATAATTGCCCAACCAGTCTTGGTGAAAAAAAAAACAGAGTTCAAAACTTCCCCCTTTCCCATTAACCAACCCATCATTGCTATCAAGCAACCAAACAACACAACAACCTATGCTATGACTGTATTCTCAAAGTATCATAGTCTCTCGCACAAACATCAACTTTCATGATTATATATATATTTACTTTTTTGTCTATATTTAAGACGACATTCAAGGTGTTCATCGCAGTCAATAATATCAATCTGCTCTACCCGAACCAAAATGAGTTCAAAATTGGTAATCTAGATTTCCCACAAATTAGCAAAATGTGACGAGAAGTCACATTTTGGTGACATTTTGTTGACATCATGTTTAGGTCTCTGACCTGCTTTAGCGACATATTTTGAATTGCATCATCTAGACGGCATAAATTTCAGTAATATTAATTTGATTGCTGGCCCGAATTTTTAGCTTCATGTGATGTTTTTTTTTTGCCAGTTCATTTTGATATCTATAAGAATCTTTGCTCTATGATTTACCAAAGTGTGTGAAAATGTGCAACTGGCCTCATTTGCATAACATACATGTGTGAAAACGTGTGCATTGGTCAGCTTTGGAGGTGTGTCTGACTTATCCACTGGGTGGAAACAAACTTCTTCTTTTTTTATGAGGTGAACAAACTTTTATTTTCCAGTGTCATGTGCTGAACCTTTTTTTCATCAAAAGTCCAACCCCCCCCCCCATCCCCTCATGTATTATCTGGTCAGCCCCAAAAGGGACACCACTTTAACAGTTTGACATCACTAATCTGTAAGTTGTCTAACAATAAATTGTCAACCACTGAACCTTGACTAGTCTATAGACTAAAACTCAGTTGGTGAAAGGGACTTCAATAAACCAGGCATAAGGCTGTTAAGACCTGGACTAACTGTGAAAACTATCTTGGTGAAATCGGCCCCTAAAGTCCAAAAAGTCTTGCCTGCCTCGCAGGAGGGGCAGGATTGGTTGTCACCCCTGCTGATGGGATAGTCATGTTTTTCCCTAATTAAAAAAGAAGTTCCATAATAACATACAAATCCGAAACTTAAAAATATTTATATACATGTATACCCTCTTGGCTGCCAGTGGTACAGCAAAATATTAAATTAACACTTGATTTTGTCATGCCAGATCCAGTGACAGGGAAAAACCATTGATTTGGCACGGATTACAGGACGCAATGCACCAAAAACAGGTCTAATAAATGAATTTTTGTTCCAAATGCAGTGGTTCTAAATCAAAATATGAATAACAGATGTAGAGTGACACTTCAGATATTTTAAAATTGCATTCTAATTAATGTCAGGGAACTGAAGTGACTCAAATTGTTCCGAAATTTGAAAATGACCAAACTATGATTTTTTCACAGAATAAAATTCAGCATATTTGGAATGGGTCCCCAAAATGTTGGACAATTTGGACTTTTTAAAGTCATTCTGTGGTTGCCATGGAAACTGAAAGTTCAGTTTGGTGGGGCAGGTAATACTGAAACCAGGAAAAATAAAATAGTGACTGTGAGAGACTCTCTCTATCACTTATATCAGTGAGATAGACCATATTTGACACACAATATAAGATATCAGCTTCTAAATATACTTTCAAGCACACCAAATGTGTGTATTCTTACACTGAACCCATGCAGGAAAGCTCTCCTGCATGCCATATTTGACAAGGGAAATTCCGGAGGCAAGGGTGTGTTTCCCTGGCTACATAAGAACTTGTGGAAGCATGGATTCACTGGTATGAACAAGATACCCAAATGTACAGCATTATCCATCCAAGCTATTCCTATGACATGTTGTTTTACATTAGTCTTGGATTTCCCTTACTTTAGTCCATGGGGGCTCTAGTTTTAGGCACTGGAGGCGAAGAAGCTTTGGATTACTGAAATGTTTTCACAGAACTTTGTTTGGAGGACTTCAAGGAACATTTACTTCAGCAGGTAAGGTGTATAAATTAACGCTTTTGGTGAGGTTGGTAGTATTTTTAACCGCTAATATTATATTTCTTGGGTCAAATTTTGTCAATCTCAGAAATACAAGTGATAGAGAGAAGTCTCTCACAGCCAAAAAATTCATTGGCTTTTCTTGGTTTCAGTATTACCTGCCCCATCAAACTGAACTTTCAGGATCCATGGCAACCACAGAATGACTTTAAAATGTCCAAATTGTCAAACATTTTGGAAATCCATTCCAAATATGCTGAATTTTATCCTGTGAAAAAGTCATAGTTCTAGATTGAAAATAAGTGTCCATATAAAAAAAAGCCTCGAACTTTCTGAATGCCCCTCATACAACCCGAAAGTAGACCAAAGCTCTTCTAAGGTCACAGCAGTGTGCAAAGGTAAGTTTATGAATTAGTGTGGGTGGGTTCTCTTCCTGTTGTATATTATTTTTCAAAGTCACAAATGTGCCTTTGAAAGGCTTTTTAAACCTATATGGACTTCAACTCTCAAAAGACACAAAGGAGGACACAGGTGGTAATTTTAATGACGTCACAAGAGGTCCTATCCATTGCATTGAAATGAACTACAATTTGTCATTGGGAAGCTAGTGGCCTCATTGCTGAGTGGTGTGACACTGTGACACGTTAAAAGGACAACCCCATCAAAGCAATTTCAACGTACACAGTTCTGTGTGATTTTTTTCTATAGCTGACAGCACTTTTGATTTTTAATAATTAGGTTTTTTCTTAGAAATGTGCTCCTCCTTGCCTGCTCATCATCATATGTGACACATTGTAGCAGCAAGGGGGCCACCATTTAATCATAACTTATGATTAAATGGTGGCCCCCTTACTGCTACAATGTGAAATATGATTCATAAGGGGGGGGCCTTGGAGTTTTTTAAATAAATAATTTCTTGCTCAGTTTTAGTGAAATAAATGAAATCTGTTTGAGTATAGACTTGAAATAAATAATCTCTGGTGGGGGGTATTTCTTAACAGAGGGATGCTTGATTTAGGAAGGAATAATTCGCGACATCATGGGCAAGAAATAAATAATCACGGTCGAGTTACTAAATGTTTTTATAAAATTGGAATAACCCTAGGATAACCTCCCCTGCACTGAAGAAAAGGTCCATGTGAAACAGACAAAACGCATGTTAGCTGGTGCCCATTCAAAACTTTGTGTAGATTCAGACAAAAGGTATATATGAGTATTTTTTTGATATTTCATTGATCAAATCACACACAAAATTGATCAGGATTGGCAATATCCTTAAGTAGCTCTTTCCCATAAAAATCGCATCTGGTGTGCACACAATTTTGAATGGAAACCACTGGTCACACCGCCTAACGTTCATTTTGTCTGTTTTATAAAAACCTTTTTCAGGGTGGAAGCTTTAATAAAATCCGAAATGAAACAATTAGAGTGGGTCGGGGCAAAAAGCCCGGGTTAGGTGAGAGGCCCCCCCCCCAGGGTTATATCTAAACTTACATTTTTGGTGCTTTTTCTTATTGATAGGAATGAAGCTAGAGGCTTTGTAGGTGACATCACAAATTTTCAGGGCAAACATCACCAAACCATAGAAGTAATTAAAGAAACAAAAAAAGGTGCATGGTTTTTGTAACTTTGATTAATTCTTTGAAAGTGGTTGTCAGAAATAACTTTGGAAATTTTTAAAAGTATAATGGATGTCTGCATTGCTTCACTTTATGACCGTTACATTAATATGATTTGGATCATATTTTTTGCATTTTAGCTAAAAATATAGAGGTCAAATTAAAATATGTGAGTTCGGGGCGAGAGGCCCCACATAATATGGGGCATGAGGCCCCCCTTCACTGAGGCCTTGAAGCTGCTTCAGGAACCATTTCATAATGTGTACTTTACCTTAAATCTTGATAGAATAGCTAATTGAAATCGAAAAAAAATATTAAAAAATAAATGTATGAACAGAAAAATTCTGAAATTCAGAAAAAATAAATAGAATGCCTAAAAAATGATAGAAGAACCCCAAGAAATAACTTTCAAGCTGAATGCACTCGCAAAAAAAATTGCCATAGGATTATAATAGGGGGCTTCTTGCCCGATGGGTGGGGTAAGAAGGCCATTTTATATTTTTTACAAAAAGGGTCGTAACTCCTTTATTAAAATTGGTAGACATTTGTTTCACTAGTTATAAGTAGAGTCAAGTTTCTGACAGCATAAGCATTCAAATAATCGACAACAAAAAGTAGGTCAAATTGCACCTCGAAGTTAAGGGGGGCTGCATGACCCACGCTACTCTAAAAAAAGATTTTTAGATTCAGCCATCAAATTCATGGGATTAATGATAAGGCTGATTGCCACATTTGTAAGAGTACCTGAAGTTGAGGCTGGGTGCAGTTGCAAGCTTGTTATCATGACACGTAACATGTTTCGGAAATTGCCATCGGCTTATTGATACAATCCGAATTTAGCATTCTTATTGTACTATTTTTTGTCTAATCCTACCTTTTCCTCTTCTAGAATGAGTTATCATTTGTATACCGTGCAATAAATAAACTTCATCTCTTGCTTAGTGCTTGCCGCATAATTATACCATTTTTATAAGATAATCACAGTACTGAAAACCGTTGTATATAAATTGAGAGTTTTTGAGAAGACCGAATAGCTCAGTTATAAATGAAGAGTTATTGCGACTAATTTTCAGGTTGCAGAGTATATATAAAAAGTAATTTTTTTAGTGCAGACATAATCCAAGAAAAATATTTATTTTTTTAATGACATATTTATAAATAATTTTATTTTTCAAATTTGTTCCCTAATTGCAAAATTATTTATTGATGCATTGTACATGAATATATTGTGACACTCTAACCGGTATATCAAAGTTGCACTCTCAGTCGCGCCTTTATCAGCTTTATGGATTTCCATAACATTCGATGTTTTTGAATTATTGTCAGTGTTCTCAAGAAAAATTGAGACATGTGTAAATCAAACCTTATAGACAACATATCAATTTTTCTAAGCTGTAATTACTTTCGAGGACACGCTCACATTATTTTTCTCAAAATGTCTTCCCTTATGTAATGCGACGGGGAGGGTTAGCTGGGTGGTATTATGCGGGGCTGCCAATCGCTGGGTCCAGGGTTCAAATCTAGCTCTTGCCAGGTCACCTGGGCCTATGTTGGACGGTTGTTGCAATCATCCTTCATCTCATTACTGTGTCCTCCTCCTGTCCTAATTAGCCTTCCACTTAAATGCAAAAATACAGGACGCAAAACCCCAATCACACAATCCATCCATCCCTTGTACATACTGGGAAGTCTACTTGTCTTTACAACTTCCAATTAGATCAAAACATTAATTTAAAGAAAGCATATGTCTCAAAAAGGTCGAATTATCAACACTCAAATTGCTGTCATACAGCTTTAGAAAGAACCATACAGAACAAAATTTTGTTGTCAATTCAACCCATCAGCGAGACAGGTATAATGGTATTATGTGCATGATGCATTCATTTATGATGATTTAAGCTCCTGATTCCATTTTTCTAATGCAAGGAATCAGTTTGAAATAACTATGGCATGACCTTTTTTATTCTGATTGTATCACATGAGCACATATTTCATAATTAATCAACCAAAAAGCTTTAACTTTTAAAAAATTGTTCTTGCAAATTTAAGGCCTTGTTCTGATAATTAGCTTCACGACACAAGTCACGATCACGTGACTAATTTTTGATTTACTTTAATACTTTCTATGCATTAACACAATTACCGGATTAAAAGCTAATACGAACTCGTAACCAGTGACTGTTGCCAACTGGTAACCAGGGAAAATCAGAGTAAACCAACTCGTAAAAAACTCATAACCAAATTGTATTCACTAGTGTTGCAGCTATTTTAACATTGTAATTCTGCATATTCAGATTTAGATAATTTATATTTGGATAATTCATCTTTGAACATAACTATCTTATTGAGTTTACTGGAATAAAAATAAAATAAATATGAATGAGCAGCTTGGGGTTTGGTAATGATTTGATTGTCCTGGACCTTGGTTACGACTTGGTAGTTGGCAAGAATTTGGTGGTTACTAGTTATTATGGTCATGTAATTAATTTAAATGCATTGTTACGACTTGGTAACCCACAAAAAAAGGATGGTTACCAGTTGGTAGTGTTTTTGGTTACCAGTTGGTTGGTTACTAGTTGGTTGGTTACCAGTTGGTTTAGTTACCAGTTCGCATGGTTACTAGTTGCCTTGATACCAAAACTGTCATTGTCCCAGGGGGGGGGGGGGCGCACGTCATTTTGGCATTCACGAATGCTGAAACAACACCCGTGTGGGCCCGTGAATGTCAAAATGACGTGCCCCCCCCTAGACACGGGTGTTGTTTCAGCATTCGCGGCCCGTGTTGCTTGATATTTTCTTCAAAATGTTATATTCATCTCAGTGGTATAAGGGGGGCCCATGCCCCCTAGTCCCCCCCCCCTTGGTCCGCCACTAAACACTCAGCTTTTCCTAGCTTTATGGGCTTTACAGGTGTTTTCATTACCACGCGATTCTTGTCATTCACACTTGGTTGTGAGGAATCAATGCTAAACCAGCACATACTACGTTTGATATATCAAATGTGTGACGTTCTATTGTTTCTAAACCAATCAGATTAACTAAAAATGGCATGAATTTGGTGGGTCTAGAACCTAAGAATCGCGTCCTAATGAAATCACCTGTAAGACATCATGAGGCGGAAAAGTCAATTAGATCTACATTCTACAATGTGACAAGTTTTCCGTCGTTGACCTTATTTTTTCAGACGCACCAAATGTCACATCAGTTGATTACTGATTAGTGTCATAGTGACTTGTGATCAAGAGGCGGTCGGAATTATGGCTAAATTGATTGTCTCTTAAATTATGTAGTGCAAGGTAGCTGCTATGCCTATAAGTTTAAGAACGTTACTTAAGAAAGTCAAGTGCATGGGATAATGGGATATATCTATTGTTTCATAATAATTGAGAGGAAGTTCCTGCTTAATTGGGACATACCTTAATTTATGGAGCTTCAGCCAGGATGCTTATCAATCGTACCTTTTCCATGTAAACAATTAAGTCACACTTGGCTCATGGTATCTTGATAAAGGTATGTCATGCTCATTTTCACTTGCTCCTTTTTTTTAATCTAGAGGAATTTTTTTTAATCTTGGAACAAAAAATGTTAAGATTTGAAAAACAGAAGTTGCCCCCCCCTTTTTGAAAAAAAAAATTTAGTGTAATTGAAAAGAAGTTGGAATTTTTTGTTTTTTTCAAATTTTGAAATTGAAAAAAAAAACGAAGTTGCCTTGTTTTTGCAGGACAACAATATAAGTACACTGTGTGAATTTGGCGGTCGTGGGTCACCCAGACGCCTCCTAAGAGGGACCGAAGCATCCAGAATAGCGCCTTTATATATAAGCCTAGTATACATTGTGGCCATGCCGACCCACACGTTCACGGGACCTGCATATATGTGCCGAACACCTCTTTATCGAAAGGCTACTAACTTATAGACGTGTTATTGTTAATGATCTTCATATGCAGTCACATGTGTTTATCACACTCTGACCCTGCCACCTATTTTGTGTTTATACAACTCCTTGTGACTGGAGGTGTTCTTCATGTCTGCATGACTTCTCACAGGGGTGTTGCAAGGAAACGCGGGCGGCAGGGGCGGTTGGACTAAAAGGGGCAAATCATATTCGCGACAATTCGCATGACACAATTTAAATAGAGAGTCAATAATAATTGAGTATATAATGACTAATTTGTGCCTGAAAGTACTAAAATAAGGCAGAATAATGGGTTTTTTTTTGTTAATATCTAAAGGGCACAGTTGCCCCCCTGCTCCCCACCCTGGACTAGGGCAGGAGGGGCAATTGTCCCCCCCTGCCCCCCCTTGTTCCAGCACCCCTGACTTCTCTTCTTTTGTAGGCCTTGGTTGTGTTCAATTTCCACATCTTTTTCTCATCTGTGGTCCAGTCAATCAATCAAGGGGAACCTGGCTTGAGCTGATCACACCTGACTAGAGGGTAAACTCCTGCCTACACAAGTGGCCACCCCCCCGGCCACATCCATAAGTGCCATTGAATTCGCTGTCAAGGGCTTTAACAAAAAAAAAATCAAATGTAAATATTCATTGTTTTACATGTAATACAAAAAAAACTGGCATTATGCAACGCATTCAAGATGGATGTTTTTAACATTAAACTGGCTTTTCTCTTTGTTTTTATCACAAATACATTGTAAGCAGGAGAGAAATGAAATCGCCTACAACTAAAGAAATAAAATGAAGAAAGCAATGCGGTTTGTTGAATATTGAATTTGAGGTTAAGCTGACACAGTTCTTCGCTAATTTTATTCCTTTTTTCTGTGAAATTTATTTGTTAAACCTACTCTTTTTATGAATAATGAAAAACGACTGACCGCAACCTTGGGAAGTTGAGAATGTTATGCGATGATTTCCATTTTATCTTTTTTTTTATTTTTGTCATTAAAAATTTCACAGCGTCTGAATGTTTTGTTTTTAAGCTTCTGTTGTTTGGCATTGTTTTTCTGCTGTCTTTTCAGCTGTTGCTGTTTTCTTAACTTTTTTTCTGTTTTTTTTTTAAATTATGTAATGCAACAATTGCAACATGAACACATATCGAATGTGATAGGCCTAATGCCCCAGTCTCACGGCGGCTCCCGGAGAACTATTTAGATCGGCGTCGAAGTATTTCCTGGTAATTTGGATGAATTTGGGTGATCCGCCGTCGACTTTTAACATCCCCCCAGGGGAAGTTTTTGTTCCCCTCAGCGGTTCCTAGAAATGGGAAAACTGCGCCGTGGATGTCAAAAAAGATTCAACAGGTACAAACTTTTTTTTCATGACGGCGGAGCAGAGCCCAAAATTTTCTTAATTTTTGGATGTCCGGCGTGGATTTTTTCAGTGAGAACGCCTCAAAAACATCTCCGCCGGGATATTAGGACATCCCCTGCCCCTGAGGGGACCTCTCCTGCCCCCGCGGGGACCTTTCCTGCCCCCGCGGGGACCTTTCCTGCCCCTGGGAGGACATTTGAAGCCTCGCCGGCAGTTTTTGACATCCCGCCGCGGTGAAATAGGTTCACTGAGGGGCAGTTATAGGTTCCCTGAGGGGTACTTTTTATATCTCGGGGCGATATAAAAGTATCCCTCAGGAGGAGGAAATTCCTTTCCCCCGGCGAACTTTTGGGGACGGCGTACAACTTTTCTTCCCCGCAGTGAACAAAAAGAACCCCGTCGTGATATGCTTTTAATTAATTATGTAATGGTTTTATAAACATTGTATGTCGCCGTGCTGGTCATTTTTTTCCTAGAATTCAACTCAAGCTGCCCCTCAGTGGTAAAAAGTTCTCCGTAACGTGCCGTGAGACTGGGGCATAAGGGCTCTTTCTGCTGGCACAATTAATAAACGTTTTAATTTCAACCTTATCAACAGCATGTCACAGCATGTGTAGCAAGTTAACTGAAAGAAATGTAAGCCCAATGGCTCAAGTTGCACACTTCATTCAGTTATCTCTGACAGCTTCTGAAATCTGTATGTAGGGGGAACCAGGGCACATTGGGACGCGGGGGCACTATGGGGCGGTGGGGTTTTCTTGGTTCCTGACGAGGTGTATGATATGGTAGTGCCATCATATCTTGTAATTTCACATCCTGAAGTTTCTACAATTTTATTGTCAAATTACAGCCCTATGATGAGGCTTTCTCAATGCCTGTATGTATTTGATACATCGTAACGAACAGTTACAAATTGCTATCATGGTAAGCAAACTCACTGGTGCATGAGAAATTAGCATTTTGGTGTAAAAGTCATATCGGGTCTCATTGGGACACTGAACATGGGGCACATTGGGACGCACTTTATATGGCAGAATGTAAGTGTCCAAGTCAACTGAAT